>JAOQGH010000062.1:10367733-10490157 GCA_025769975.1 Gallinago jamesoni | reverse complement strand
AGGGGAGTTGGACTAGATGATCTCTATGGTCCCTTCCAACTCCAAAAAAAAAAATTCAGTGAAATTCAGTGAAATTTACGGTCAGAAAACATTTAAAATTGATAAATACACCAAAAAAGTTTTGTTTCTTAATTTTTTGGCCCATAGCCAATGAGATTCCCATCAGATTACGTGCAATAGCATTATGACGTTTGCACAGTGCTAATGAACAATTAGCAAAGACTTGAATCCTTGAAATCAGCTATTTTGCATAGGAATGACTTTCAGCCACAAGTTTAAAAGTCTACATGAGAAGGAATTGCCAGCAAGCAATCTTTGCAGGAGAATTGCTTGGAAGCAAGTTAATGTTAAAGGGAAGAAAAGAGAGCTATTATGGATCACAGTGAAAGTGTTAAACTCTAGTAACTAAAATAAAGATAGAATCCTTTTTTCAGTCTTCGGTACACAGTGGACCAATGAGCCGTACACAAATATGGGTGATCACTACACATGATAAATTGTTTCTTGAAAAAAAACCCAAACACCACAAAGCTCAGATTACTTAATATTATACACTAAAAAGTTTTTAAGTACAGTTGAAAATATGCATACAGCCCTGAGCCTTGGCTGATCATTTGCTGATTTCAGACTTTGGCAATTAGAGGTACTGAAGGACTTTTTCTATAGAGCACAGGTGGTTTGAGGTTCTTCCTGAAACAAGAGGACTGGCTGAGAGATACTATGTCTGAGATAAACTGACACAGCTAGCTTTTAAAGATAGATTTAACATGAGATATTTAACATAGATAATGAAATATTTCTGTGAATGTCAGGGAAGTTTCCTCATCGTTTCTCTTCTCCGCTCCTGTGATAGCTAATCAAGAGTCACAGTAACAGAGCAAGTAGTGAGGTTATTCCTTTAGCCTAAATATTTGAGATCCAGGAGTGAGTAGGCACTATTGATCAGCAATAAACCTTACAAATACACCTTCCTCTATTAATTACAAGAAAAGTAATTTTATGCTGGCAGAAAGCAAGTAATTATATTCAGAGACATTGTTTTTTACACACACCTGGAAGTACCATTCAGAGCGTGCAGCACAGGTACAAATACTTTTCTATGCTGGCTTTAGAAAACGAGGAAGAAAACTTGTGAGAAACTGAGAAGACCATTCTTTGAGCCATAGCATCTCTACAATACATACAATCCTGCTTCTTGATTAAGAAAATATCAAGTAAATGTTGCATACTTTAAAGCAATTATGTTACAGGGCTTGCTTCTTGTTATCTCTGAAAACTGTGACTCCTTAGAAAGTGTCTTCAGTTAGTATCTTCAGGGACTAGGGCCACATCTTTGGACAGTTAAGATTTAAAAAAAAAAAAAGAACATATTGTAACGGTGACTAAAAGTGAAGTGGAAGTAAATTGCTGATATATAGTGTGAATCTGAGTGGGCTGGGTCACATCCTGGAACATCCAAAGATACACAAAATATAACACAAACAGAAGTCAAGTCCTACATATACAGTCAAGCCATATTTACAAGATAAAAGACCAACATGGAAGCACTGACTGTAAAAAAGCTGGCTGATCCTGGAAGACGACCATCACAGTGTGATGCTGAGGCCAAATGGATTGATGAGATATTGGAAAACATAAATAGGGAAGTACTGACTAGGGGGAAATATTATTTGTCTATTTGCTACTGGTGAGACGTACTGGAAAATTACAATTCAAAAGGCTTTTACTAAATTGTATGGAGAGACACAGGAACAGGAATGCTTAGAACACTGGAGAATGCACAGGCACCAGGAACTTAGTCTCTTTCGTTTACCAATGAGAAGATGAAGGGGAAAGAGGACAACTGTATATAAGGATGAATACAGAGAACATAACTCTGATAATGTTATCTTCAGTCTGTGAACAAAGCTTTTAACAAAGGGTCAGTGCTTAGATATGGATGCCATATACATTCAGGCTAAAAATAGGATTCATAGTTTTAACAGGAGGAGTTATTAGATCTTGCAACAATTTAATCAAGTTTGTGAAGAATTCTATCAATGGTAATTTGCAAATCAAAAGTAGAAGTTTTTCTTAGAACTCTGGTCCAAACAAGTTCATAGATGTTTAACACAGCAAGATAATAATAGCACAGAGGTTTCTCTTGGTCTTGTACTGCCTTCTCAATGACCTTATTAACTAGATGGCACATTAGTACTCAGGTGTCTCTGGGGAGGGGTGCAGTGTATATCTGGTTTGGCTGCTGTGCTTACATCTCTTTTGTGCACTTGTACAAACAGGGGGATATCTTTTATTTACCACTCTAAAAAGCAAGTGCTGCTGAATCAGGTTCAGGGCGCTTTTCACCTTCCTATCATCATATTGCCTTTGAATTTCAGAGCAATAAAAGAGGACAATGAGGTGAAGATGAGGGACGTGATGAAGATCCGTTCAACAGCAGTCACTGCAGAAAATGTTCTTCAGCTTATTCACATTGACATTGATATGTGTAACAGCTTTGTTGTTGGGCTTTGGGATGTTCAGCTGAGCAGGTTAATTTCCAGATTCTGTTTAACTAGCCTACAGATACTTTCAGTTAATTTTCCTCTCTCACTGACTAAGTTTAACTTCATTTGCACATACAGAGTTAGTACATGAAATAGCAGCATTGCAGCAAGACGCTTTTTTTCCAGACTCCTGTACCTGCTCCAGAACACAAGAAAACCCCAATGAATTTTCTGTTACAAAGCAGGCTCTTAAATCAAAATTAATAGTTTCAAATAAAAAGTTTAACAAAAGCTCCCTCCTGCCCTGGCTCCCACATAATGAACTGGGGTCATTCTAAAGAAAAGAACAGAAATTCTGTGACTAACAAAGCAGAGTGTGAAGTGTTTTTAATATCATGCCAGATTTAATTATTGTGTGTGTTTCTTTTTATTATTATTATTATTATTATTATTATTGAGTGAGGTAACTAGGAGGGAAAATCAATACATGCATGATCTTCAAAAAAGTGCTTATATGTACCTACAATTAATTCATAGCCCATGTTTTATTGTGCTAGATAGAATATGTGAATGGAAAGATAAAGATCTGGTGAAAGGAGATGTATCTTACTGAAAATGGTCTACTGCTTTATGCCTTACATTGATGACAGGCATTAGCATTAGAATAGGTGTATTTTACATTCCAGTTTGTGTACTGGGGGGACCTCTCTGGCCATTCTGGATCTAACAAGTTGCTTTATTTCTTTGCTCACTCTACTATTTAATAGTTTGATTGCTACAGGAGAACTATTATGGGTAATGCACTTATGCTCTCGTTTGTTTTCTTCAGTGATACCATTGAACATCGCCTGTTTGGTATAGCTGTGATTTGTTTTGGTTCATTACTGACTTATTTAGAATCATAGCAAAATAAGTAGGTCTTCTGTCTAATTGCAAATAAAATATTTCCATTATAACGGTAGAAATTCAATGACTTTGTTACCCTAACTCTTTACATATCGTTGTGTACTTTACTGCTTATCCCATTTAACAGTGCAGTTGCAAGTTTCCTGGCTTTTGATCTTTCTTTCTTTCACTCTTCTTTCTTTCAGAGCAGCATTCTAAGCTTATTTAGGCTAACAAGGAGATTGGATGTCTAGCAAATATGCACAGCAAACAAACAAAAAAATACATCTCCATAACACAGATACATTTCAAACATCACTGAAATTCCACAGTGAAGAACTGTTGAGAGTTGACCCTGGCTGGACAGCAGGTGCCCACCAAAGCTGCTCTGTAACTCCCCTGTCTCCTCAGCTGGACACGGGGCGAGAAAATATAATGAAAGACTTGTGGGAAGAGATAATGACAGAGAAATCACTCACCAGTTACTGTCATTGGCAAAACAGACTCGACTCAGGGAAATTAATTTAATTTAATGTCAATTAGAAATCAGAGCAGGGTAATGACAAATTAAAACCAAATCTTAAAGCACTTTCTCCCTACCCCTCACCTTTTTCCCTGCTGCAGGGGAATCTCTACTCTGCTGCCTGGAGCATCTCCTGCCCTTCCTTTTTCATTGACCTGGGTGTCTGTAGAGTTGTTCCTCTCACATATTCTTTTCTGGCTGCTGCCACACAAGTTTTTCTCTTTCTTAAATACATTATCCCAGAGGTGCTACCACTGTTGCAGATTGGCTCAGCCTTGGCCAGCAGTGGGTCCGTTTTGGAGCCAGCTGGCATTGGCTTTACTGGAGATGGTGGAAGCTTCTGGCATACTCTCACACAAGCCTTCCCTGCAGCCCCCCCAACTACCATAACCTTACCATGCAAACCCAATATGAGAATACTGCAGTCAGAGGAAGGGCTCCTATTGTTTTCATTGATTTTGAGCCCTGGCTTGTCCTCAGATCAGCAAGCTGAGTAAAACTGTGCCCCAGTTCGCCACTAGGTTCTCCTCACTATGTGCACTTAGGGCAAATTCTGGAGTTCAGCAAAACTGTCATTTTTTAAGACATTTTAAATGGAGTTACAGTTTGATAATTACTACATATCATACACCAGTAATGGTAATTTCCAATGCTTTGTTTACAACCAGAAAAAAAGTATCTTTACAAAGTGTCAATTAATGCGGGATACCCACAATTCTGTAAAACCTTACGTCTGGTGCTTTTATATCAGCTCAGCTATCCAAGATGAAAATTTGCTGATACTCTCACTCTAATGCAAATGCACTCTGAGGCTTCCTTACTGTTCATATTCCTGATGTTATTTATCAGGGAAAAACTGGTAAACCAGGACAATAACTCCTCCCGTGAATTTTATGCAAAATCTTTATGGTGTAAACAGAGACCATAATTATATTTGGAATCATTTAACATACCAACATTTGTTTGGTAAGTGATCAGCTGTGATAGCCAACAATTTGATATATAGGGCAGTTAAAGCAATATCTGATTTTCAAAACACAATGGCAACATAGGCCACCCTCATGATGAATGAAACAGTCCTCTAATTTGCAAGTATGTTTTCTACCTAACACAAATATACAATATTTGCATCAACAATAGGATAATACATCCTCCTGTTTCCATTTAAAAAAAAAAAGAGAATAACTAGTTGTTACTGTCAAATTTTCCTCTATACTCTTATTGTGCACTGGCCCAACTGTATTTGCAAACGTGTGGAAAGCAGTGAACTACATGCTTCACTTCACCTTTTGCCATATAAATGAACAGAGAGTTGCACCAGCTGGCGAGTCCCCCTTGCACGCCCAGTCTTGCCAGCATCCCCGCTGGAGCCTTGGGCTGGGAAAGAGCTACTTTGCTGCATCCAGCCCCAAAGCCCTGCACCTGGATTGCCAGCCTCCTGGGATGCAGAGCAAACACCACCTGATCCGCTCACTTTGCATTAACTTTGGAAAAGGCACCTGAGCAGAAGCAATGGTGGTTTGTCAGCAGTCAGGTAACCACTTTTGCACTTGTAGGAAACCAAAGTGGATCTCAATCATCTCACCATTTGGTTGGTCAAAATTGCCAGCTCTTTAGGCAGCTGTTGTTTGATTCCCACCCATGACAAATATGCCAGTCAGATGGGGGCGTTCCCATTTTTGTTAATCTGTAGAAAGGAAGTTATTTTCCTGATGCACCAGCAGTTAGACATATGACTTACACATATAACAAGATGGCATTAGCTGTGCTGTAGTAAAAGCTGAAAATTCTTTCCCTCTTTAGACTCTTTCTCCAGATGTTTGAAAATCTGCATGTTTAGTGAATTTGTCCTTAAATCTGATTAATTTCATGGGGCACAGGGAGGTGTTTGTCCTCCATGCTGGACCACCTAGGAGAAAGGGAGGAGGAAACACATTGTCCCCCTGGCTCCTTCTGTGTCACAGGCTTCCTTAAGCTGATAGCGACTGACCTCATGTCAGGGATGTGGGGATTAAACCAGGGCCCTGATCACATCCCATATGGTCTCAACATACACACCAGCTGATGCCTGGCACCCTCTCTCCTCTTGAGGAAAAGACATCTGTGATCCTTCTCACAAGCCCTGTTTGCTACTCTCTCTTCCAGGCTCTACAGAGAGCCATGCTACTCCCTGCTTAACGTGCATAGGAAGAAGGAAGGAAACCTCAGGGATCACAGAAAGCCTTTCACTTTGTCACATCCATGCTTGCTTTCTCTTAAAAATCTTTCAAAAATATTTTTTTGTGGAAGGTCTGCAATTTTAATCCAACAATGACTGTAAAACTATTTCAAAAAAAGAACACCTGCAGTATTTTCCAAGTCTCAACTGATCATCAGATAATGCAGTCTCGAAAGACTAAGTCTCGATACAGACATGAGAGCTATACATTTATATTTGAGAGAAATTCATTTAGAGGGTTGTATTCAAATGCATTTTTTTTTAAATTACTTTAATGTAAAATTTACTTATTTATATTTGTATGCATGAGATCAACTATAATGGAATACTATTGTTAATATAATTACAAGGGCCTGTCTCCAGAGGAGGAGATATGCAACATACTCTCGGCTCGATACATTCTGAGGACAGGTACCACAAAGTAAATGAGCAAAATTATTATTTCATCTGATGGGAGTTTTGACAGATTTATTCCTACTCTAAATTTCTTCCAGGAGAACAGAAAGGTGGAGAGGTCTTCCAATTATACCTGAAAGTAGTTACATTTGGAAAAGAGGAAAAGAACATAGGAGAGAGGAGAGATTTCTCAATTGATGGCTTGGTATAAAAGAGCTTTTAAAACTAGAAATAAGGTGAATTCACAGATATGTAAAGCACGTAATCACACTCAAACAGCAATAATGAAAGAATTAAACTCCACAGATCTTGGAATCTGTCCTCTAATTGAAGGAAAAAAGAGCAGAAATTTCCGTTTTCATGAAGCTGATCTAGGTTCAGCTGTTGACCTCTTTTCATCCTCACGTTGTTACACTACTAAATACCAGGAAGTTATAACTATACTAAAATGAAATATTGGATCAAAACCATTTTTCAAAAGTAAAGTACTTTTTATAGTTGAGGATGATATTTGATCATTTTGCGGAAATGTTCTATTTCCTTAGGTATTCAGCTTTTAAGAAAGGCCACTAAAAAAGCACAGAGGTTATGCAATGTTACAATGCTAGTGCTCATTCACAGTAATTGGAGATTTCTGAAAAGGAGAGATAATTCGTCTAAATCTATAAATGCAGTAATATGCCTGAAATTTCAGCTAAGACCTGAGAGGATCTTAAGAGGACTAACTAGTGTGAGCATGAATTCATGCCCAAGTGACTTCCAATAATTTTATTAGCTCCTGTTTAAATTCTATCCCAAGAGTCCAAAAGGAAATTTTAAGTCCAGTACTTTTTAAATAAACAATTTTTTAAATTTGCAAAGTAGATGCACAGAAATAGAAGAGAAACTGAAACAACTTTCTTGAATACAAAGTAGTACTTCTGGATGCAGTGAGGAGAGCATAGAATTAAAAAATTAATCAAGCAAAATTAGATATCCAAACTGAGCATACAGAAATTTTAAAAATCTATATGTGTATATAATGAGGCTAGAACATTACAGTACACTTGGTAATAGACTGAAGCCAGCTTGGACTGTGAGTCACAGATACATATACTAATTTCATCTGTATTCTAACACCTCATGCACTAGCCCTGATTTTACCATATTTCATTAGATAAACTCGTATTTTTTCTAGAGATTTTACTATGAGACAATAAATAAAAAGGCAAAGAGAATCATATTATTCATCTTACTTATAGATTAACCCTGAGAGGCTTCTTTATAATTTCACAGCCAATAGGGTTGGTTTAAAGTTTCATCAAAATAACACTTTTTTGAAGACATATTGGGAAAATATAATTACAGAGCGCATACTCTGCTTTGACAAATACCTTTGTACCATTCATCTAGATTACAGCAGTGATCTCAAGTGAGATTGTAACAGCACTGAAATGAAAAGGGGAAGCCCATAAATCACCCAATCTGTATCTTCAAATTATCTATCTCCTTGCTAATATCAAGGTGACAGTTACTGTCTGGTATAGAAGTACAAATGTTTGTCAGTTAACATAAGCAGGCCTTTTCAAGTATTTTAACTTTAAAAATACGATTTCAATTAAAATGGAGGTTTAGGGCTATTCAGACTGTTGTTTCTTTCGGCATTGTGGTAACAGAGAGACTGTACAAAATCAGCAGCATCATTTTTAAGCTTCTGCGCCTCTTTTACCTTTACTGCTGCGATTCAAACATCGATCTAAATAACACAAGAAATGCTTATGAAAAAGGCTTAAAAAATATAGAGAACTTGGGAATATGCGTCTTTGGTCCCCAAAGGAAAAATAGAGGTCTAAGCTCCTAAAAGGATAGTGATGTAGTCACCATCCACCTGCTTTTGCAGGAAGAGACTGAAATGCAGGAAGAAGTCCAAAGATGGAATCATGCTGGACATTTCAGTTGTGAAGAAGACTCTAATGAAGTAAAATCTGTGGGATGACCAGAAAATTGAAGAAGCAGAAAATGTGTTTGGCGCTAAATACATTAAAGTTAGAAGAATCCCCAGGGAAATGTGGTTCTAAGAACCAATACACTGTATTCTAATTAACTCCTAACTGACCTTTCTGGTTATTTGGTGCCCAGAATTAAATACAATATTACACTTCATCCTGCTCTGTCACATGATATCTTTCCATATCCTGCCCCAAATTGCATTTGTCTTTCATGCTGCCATATCAATTAAAAACACAAATCTAATTTGCTGCTTGCCTTCTCCAGCAGGTCTCTCCCAGCATTAGTACCTTCCAGTTCCCCACTGCTGTCTAATCTATTTATTATGGATGACTTTTTTCCTCTGCATTTTTTAGGTTGATGATTCACATATATCATTCAGGAGACAGAACAGAACTAATACGGAGATTCAAAAACAGAACAGTTGAAAATTAAAACAGACTCCCACATATCCCCAGCAAGTTCAGAATAATTGTTCTGAATGAAGTCATTCCATCTTCAGAGCAATTGTTTGGCCAAAACTTTGGCCTTCATAGTGTCTCTGCTTTCCTCTGTGGGGCTACTTCCACACTGGCCTTAGCAGGAGACCCGTTCCTATACATACATTCCGCTTTCATTCACTTGATGAGATCTCCAGTGCTCTGGGAGTTGGCAAGCCTTGGACTGGATCAGGATAGGACCACAGTTCTACTCTGCTGCATGGAGATGCAGGACCTAAGTCATTCTCTGGTCACTTGTGCATGTAGGAGTCTCCCTGTCAGGGTACCTACTTGGTTCATGCCGAAGAGGAGGCAGTGCACAAGTCGCCACATGCAGTAAAGGCAGGTCCTCCCCAGACAGAGCTGCTCTGGGTACTTCAAATCACACATTCTGTGAATTTATGTTCTACTATTGTTTGCCTTCTTTATCTCCCTCATATACCTTGTCTCCTTCGTTTTACATCTCTAGGAATTTTCTACGATATAAGGGCTTTGGATCAGAGGAAAGGTCACTATTGATCTTACTTACTTTGATCAGTTTAGTGAAGGGAGGCACTGACCCTACATAAATATTTAATGGTTCTGAGGAATTGCCAAAAACACCTTTGCAAACGTTCTATGGTCTGACAGAAGTTTCTGAGACCGCTCCATTGCCTTTGCTACTGCAAATAAATGCAGTACGGAAGCCTCTATGTCCTTATGCGTTAGTGAGTTTAATTTTGTACTTCACAGTTAATTTGATACGGCTGACACTTGCTCCTCAGGTTTTCTTAAAACACTGAATATTAAAAATATGTATGTTCATGAAAAAAAAACAGGCTAATTTCATAGCTAAATAAGGAAAATAGAGATTTACAAAAGCACATACAAGGCTGAGCTGATTTAAAGCTTCCTGTCTGTGCATTTCCATGACAATGAGGCTACATAAATACGTTCCAAACTGAATGGTTAGCAATGATAAAAGTGGGCAAAATATCAATACCATCTGCTCTCCTAGCGCTTGAAAGGAGTGAAAAACCTAAAATTAACCAAAGAAAGTGAGCTACTAAATGCCCACTATCCCCCTCCCAAATCTGAGAAGCCTGTGCATATCAGTAAAGAATTTGACCTTTAGTTCTTAATTTTTCCATATTATAATATTTAGATTTCAAATGTTTCCTTAATTTAAAATGTTTTAGTTGTGCTAGCACTACTAAAAGGACTGTAACTTAATAAAAACACAGTAAAATTCTGCTACTATTAGTAGTCTCCGGTACTGAGACTGCTGTAACTGAGGAGAATAAACCACCTCACTGTCAACAATTTCTCAAGATTTTTAGCCTGGATTTTGCATATCCACTTTCATCTTTTCCTGTCTAAAACCAGCTACTCTATGCCAAAAAGATTCCCATAAATGTCAGTAGAGGAGAAGAAAGAATGTCTTTGCATTATTTTAAAAATAATGTTTTTTCAAGTCCGGGTATTAAAAGAAAAATTAGTTCTGGTTCTAAAACTGGATTTTTCAATTGTTTGTTTGTATTTTGAATCATCGATGTTGATCCCTTACTTCCAATCACCAAAAGAAAACAAACAAACCCAAAGTCTTTAAGCTTTGTCCTACAAGGAGATCTATGCAGGTCCCAGTGCGATTTAGTTTCTTTGTATATATTATACATTTTATGTTGTCTGAAATCCTGCCACAAGGAGCTGGTTGGCACAAGCAGATAATGCACTGAGACTGCTGCTAAGTCAGAAAGGAATATATTACAGTGGCTTGGTTGGATTTCATGCAGAGAATGCCGAGACCAACAGTCAATAAGCTTCTGCCATCAGCTCCTCTGATGCTGTTGCACCTATGGATATGACTTGGATTTTAATATTCCCCCAAAAGCAGCTGATAACACTGAAGGAAAAATTTTAAAAGCAAACTTATTAGAAATACTACAGTTGCTGGTATTTCTTTTTGATGCTGGCAGGGAGTGTTATGTCTTTCTACACACCCAGAGTGAAAAAACATCCTTAATGCTAAAACAGCACACTGTGACCCCATCCACTGTCAGCAAGGTTGCTTACAAATGACAAAATCTATGAGAGGCCCGCTCATCAAGATTCTCAGTACTTGAGAAAGGATTTTTCTGGGAAAGGCAGGTCAGGAAAGTCCAGGCAGCTTTTGTCTCTTTTCACAGCACCAAAAACTGAAGATAATGTCAAAGAGTTAACTTCCAGTTTGCTGCTACTCAGACCCAGCGATGGAGAGAGGCAAGGTTGAGCCTCAGAAATTAAAGACATAGGGAGATGGATCAAAGGTCAAACAAATCAAAAGAAAATGGTAAGAATTGAACCAGAGGTTCTGGAAAAAGCAACAGAGTTAGTCTATGACCAGAAACTAGAATTTCCTCTTGTTTTTTGCAGAAATGCTTGGGTGAATTTATACAGTAAGAGCCTGAAAACAGAGCTATGTGTGAAATTTATTTATATATATATAATTTCACCGATGGCAATGGAATTATTCCTATGAGGTATATATGCTTAGTTGTAGAGTCTGAGCCAGCACTCAGTAAATAGTTTCTAGTTACTGGCTGAGCTAAGCCCTAGAACCCTCACTGTTCAATATGACCCTGCAAAAGATACTCACTATCCACTTCTTTTTCAGTATATAAGTGTAGTGTTAGTGCTACTGATAGTAATCAAATAGTATTGCTCTTTCTACTACATTTACAAAGTAGGAATGCAGATAATTATACCTAAAATACTTTTATTTGAGCATTGTTAATAAATTTTAATATGGAGAGATGTTTTGAAGCCTCAGTGAAAATGAAAAGCTAATACCGTTAAATGGCCGAGGGTGATTATTTTTTGCAAAGAATGTGGATTATGCTAGTCTTCAGTATAAAAATGAAGAGAATAAAAACATGGTTATAATTTCGTCTTGGCAATATAAATAGGATAGACAGATGCTTGGTATTGTACAGTAATTATAGATAGCTAAACTGAGAATAAACCTTTTTTGTAGATAATGGCTTCTGGTTTTGAGGCAACTTTTAAATCTATGGTTAAGATTTTGTCTTCCTGCCAAGGACATGAGTTAAATATTTAGTATAAAGTGTAGTAGTGGTTTCTGAGCTTGACTTTTAATTAAAATATGCAAGCGGGCTGGTAAGTCATGGGTCAAACAACATGACATTCACCAAATTGAAAGAGACAGGGGTGGGGGTGTAATAAGATTATAAATTTAAGTGATAATCAGAATCGTGTAATGTAACTAAAAGGAAAAACGACCACAGCGTCTTTGTGAGTATTCTTTGCTGTGAAAGGACAAATAATGAAGGAAAAGACCCTTGGCACATTCCTAAAAACCAAAGCTGTCTAGCATGGTATCTTCGTGAAGTCAAAGGCTCTGCAATTGATATGCCATAGCTCTCTTAAGAGGTGCAAGAAAAAAAGGAAAAATAATACTACAGAAAAGCAAGGAGGAGGAGACAGAGTGGCGTTGATGTGATCAGCATTAGGGCATTTCACCTGAAAGTACACCTGAGGCAACAGAAGCAGAATGGGGAATAAATAATTCAGCAAGAAAATTACTTTCAAAACATTGAGGTTGTCTTTCTCTTTCCCCTTTCAACAAAAACCACTTTCGAAGAACTTTCTGCAGAAATAACTGCAGAAATGTCTGCTGAGAAACAGTTATCAGTTATCCACTTACATTTGGCGAAACAATGCAGTCCTCCTCATGCAGAAAGGTCGCTGACTGCAGAAAGGACAGGAGTCTAGAATAAATCTAGCTTCTTGAGGAATTAAGGCATCAGACACAACCCCATGTTTTGAGGCCAGACTTAAGCTGGTAGAAACTGTCATAAGTTGTCTGACCTCAGTGCAGGTCCGAGCAGTTACACCAGGGAGCGGTTGTCCCTGGAGGATTGTGAAAAGTTTTGTTAAAGTCAAGTTAATGAAAACGTAAGTTCAGCACACCACAAACTGACACGCTGGAGAAGAGGAAGCATGGTTATCAGCTTGACTTGGCTGCACTGGGAGTGAAAAGCACAGCATTTTCAATCACTGGAGAGTGTGTGTAGCAGATAAGTCTTTACTGTATGGAAAGCTGGAGGAAGCGGAGAGGGTTTTAAATAGAACACAGACAAAATAATTTAAAAAAACAGAAATAATTTAAGTTAAAAAAAGAATGGCTGGATCCTTATCAGGTTGTATGCTGTTTTAAATAGATCTTAGGATATGTCAGGACAATATAAACTTCTGATTTATAGCATGCAAGTTACCCCACGGTAAGGTACATCTGCCCTTACCTGAGACTAAGCACTAGCCCTGCAGGATGACATTGCTCCTAATGAAATAGGGTAGACCCACTTCATTTACCCTTCACTGGGTCCTGTGGGACAGCCTGCAAGATGCACCTAACTTAGCTGTTAATTGTCTTTGGACCCTTGCTCTCAATTGTGGTATCACAACATCGGGATTTCGCCTGTACCAAAGGCCAGTGTTGGAAGGGTTTGGCCTCTCTTGGCTGCTGCTGCTGCTCACCACTGCCCTTTACTGCTCCCCTTTGCCGGGCTGATGCAATTATTAGTGGGCTTATTTTAGCTTTCATGGAGCAAGTTATAAACTATATCCCTGACCCTGACTATGAAAAAAAACCCCTCAAATCCTGGAATATTTTCTTCATAATCCTCACTTTTAAGTACTACAGGCAAGGCCCTACAAACAGATGAATCATCACATCCCATCATAATGGGACAGTAACCTAGAGAAGGAGGAAAAGCAAGAAGCTGCATGGAACAGGGGACAGGGCAGCATGAGAATTATTTAATGTGGCTTTCTTGCCAGAGGAAGCATAGCAAAGACCACCACTGCAGCTTTGGTGCTCAGCCTACATACTTTTGTATCAAGTGTGGGTTTACCAGGCTTTAGAAGGCAAAGATCTCATTGGGGCTGCACATGGCTAGAGAGAAAAAAATAATAAGAGAAGATGGAGATAATCAGAGAAAAGCACCAGATTCCAATTTCTAAAGTTAAAATATGTTGAAGGTTTTCTACTTTTGTTATGCACAGTCTGCTAGGAGAGAGGTAGCTCTTATCTGTCTGAAAATGTCTTAAAATTGAACTATGCTTTTAAGTGAATATGATATATTTTTCAGGAACGCATTCCAGCTCATATCTAGTATCATGCTTTCTTATATCTCATGTGAAAAAAGGTTCCAGAGATCCTCTGAGTATTTCCTTGTGTAATTTAAAAGAAAGCGTAAAAGAGGAAAAAAAACCCCAAACCCAGCAAGCTTTTCAGGAAACAAATTCACTTGTTCCTGATAAAGACCCCAAAAGAGACAAAGCCCAGGAGGTTTCCTAATGTTTCTCCTGTCTTTAAGGAATACAGTATTCTGGCTCAAAGTGGAAGAAAATCTCCTTGTAAAATTATCCTTTCTGGGAAGTATCTACTGGTTTTTGTGCCACCATAATCCTATGAAACTATAGCAGGCTTCTGTCATCAACTAGTTTCTATCCATTAATAGATTCTTCTCACCCTTATTTGGTGATTCATTATCATGTACTAGGTGAACTGAATTTAATAGAGGAGATTACAGATAGCAGTATAAGGAAAAAAGGAGTAAAAGAGGATGAAACATTTAAACCCTTGTAGAATTCCTACTGATGTCAATAAGAGTCTTTCCACAGGCTTAGTGGAGTGTGAGCTATGCCCTTATTTATCTGACATTTTCTCTGAGCTGAAAACATGCCTGTAGTTACAGATGTTCACTAAACGTCTGCCTACCAAGAACAAAGAATGAATGAGGTTATATTTCCAAAAGTAGGTAAGTAGTGTTTTATGCATATTACAATAACTGGAAATAAAATGAATTATTGATAGTTGAAGAAGTCTGAATACAATGATTTACTGCTGAGGACAGGTAGGTACACATGCAGTTGCTAGAACAACAGAGCTCTCCTACACTAAGTACTCTAGGTTCCTAAAAATAAACTTCAGCTCATTACAAATAATAGTTGAGATTTCACTTCATTCCATTTAGTGAAATCAAGTCAATATTGTTCATGAGGTGAACAGGAGTTACACGTGACATAAGGTTAAATAAACACTGAAATCCACTGAAGTGTGTCTTTGAGTAAGACACATGAACAATTCTGTTGGATGACTAAAAGCCTCCTTTTTCTAAAGGCAAGCTTATATGGCTATGAAGCCTGGAAGGTGAGTTGCTCTGTTAGACGTGCATGGTGAAAGTACAGTACGAGAGCAAGGCAACCTGCTAACCTCATACAAATCACTAAGCCCTTTTTCAGTCAGTAAGGCTGTTTTAAGAGTCCATGGCAGGGGCATTTTATGGTGCACCCAGCTGCCAGCATCTGCTCTTTGCCCAGCATCCCAGCCTTCAGACATAGCGCAAGTTCCCTGCTGTTGCATGAGTGAGATGACAGAATGCAACCAGCACAAATGTCACAGGAGTACATTCATTCACGCTCAGGCTATGAGCTGCTTTCAGCTCTTGGAAATTCTGTTTGTGGCTGGGAGGAGGATGCTAATTCCACAGCATGCTTTGAGTAGGTTTTGCCATTTGCATAGGAGTGCTATAAAATGCCAGGTGGTGTTCACCTCCCACCCTATCTCTCGGTTCTGCCCACCAAAGAAATGAACACACTTGCATGGCACAGAATCCTTATGTGAAAACTAATGCTGTATAAAGCAGCTGGGCTAATTAGAGGCTACTTCCAGCTTCAGAGTGCCTTTAGGATATCGCAAAAGAAGCGAGCAACTAAATACTAATATTCTCCACGTAATGGTAAGGCTATTCTTTGTAAACCGATCCCCACATTTTGCTCCCATTCTCATTTCCGTATACCTCAACCAGCATTACTTGTTTCCAAGTTAAGCATCTTTCTACATATCTAGTCCAGAAAGAGAGAACAGACTCTCCAGACAGCAATCCCTTCCTTCCTTAGATAGCTAACTGGGAGTGTTAGGTAAACATCTCCCAGAGAGACCTTTCTCCATGCACTTGAAAATCACTTGAATACACAAAGAGGTGAACAGGACAGTTGAAGTTCTTACATAGTTGCTTTTCAGAGTTTAATGGATTCTTTGTGTTATTTAACATTTGTTCTTTGGTCATGTTTACAATCCATAAGGAAGACACTGCCCTCTTGGCTAGGTGTTGTACAAACACATAATAAATTAGTCTCCTTAAAGCTCTCTTTGTCTGAAAATCTAAGTAGCCTAGAAACCTAGAGTATGAACTCCTGATATAATAAATGCACGAGCCAAAGAACTTAGTTAGAGTTAGGGTAAAATAATAGGAAGTGAACAATTCTTAGCCAGTCTGGAGCAGGGATTAACATAGGCACTTGTTACAAACTGGTATGCTTCTGCACAAATCCTGAAAACAGAGGCTGGCTTCTTTAAGAGGTAGAAAAGAGACACAAAGTTTCCATCTGTTAAAAAAAAATAAATCTGTAATAACTGTATGCAAGAATCAGCAGTTCTTGCAGCTTGCTTTGGCTAAATGAGAATATATTCCTTGATTTTCTGTCTTTACAGGAACAAGAAGGAAGACCATATTACCATATAATATGTATCTCCATCCTTAAAGATTTTCAAATCTTGACTAGACAAAGCCCTAAGTAACCTGATCTAATTTTGAAATGAACCCTGTTTTGAATAGGAGGTTGGAATAAATAGTTTCCAGAGGTCCGTTCATTTCCATGGTTTCTGTGGTCTATGAAGACATTTTACAGTGAACTATAGAATTTTGTAAAATAAGTTCCTTAATCAAACCCGCAGTATGAGATACCAACACAACCCCCCAAAAAATCACCCTTGTGTTAGGAAATTAAATGAGGATCTTTAAAACACAGAACCTACAGTTCAAAATGGGGATTGAAATATATTGCCAAGATGCGAAAAGGAACCTTATATTACCACTTTCCAAGGGGCATATGTCACTGAAACAGTAAAGATTGGACATAAGCATAAGAAACAATATTTAGTTAGAGCTTGCCAAATTTCTGCTACTGCACAAAGTACTGGAATCATGAAAAACAAGTTCTTAGCCTTTATGGCTGCTTTGCAATTTCATGCCAAAACCAACAACTTCTTTGATACATCTGCTCTGAAAACCTGAAGAGATGGTTTGTAGTTCTAGTGATGATAGAATACTTGCTTCCTGAGCTTTAGCCAAACTTTATACTAAGCACAGTGTGTTTTCAGTGCACCATTAGGCTAAGCTAGGGGTTACCACAGCAGTCAGTCAGTCAGTCAGGCACCTGAGGTGGTTCTCCAGTAGTGGGCATAGGATACTGCAAAACACTTTCCAGATAGGGGCTTAAAAGGTTAAACAGCCTCATCTCTGCAAAGTTTCTATCAGGTGTCTTAATGCAGCCCGCTGAATCACCACAGTACCTATGGAGTGTATATTACTGATTTAGACTGGGACCATCTCAGCCAGACATATTGCAGACTGCCAAGCAAAGTGTCCGCTGGTGTTGTGCTAGGAAGATGAAGAGACGAGGGCTATGGAAAAGTTACTGTTAAATGCAGTTTAAACAATTTCACTCCATTCTAAATGTCAGCCTGAAATTTTCTGGAGTTTTAATCTGCCAAGTGTATGCAGGCTGGTGATTTCAGCTGACTTATTCCCAAGCTTTATTGTCCCAATCTTATTTTAAAGCACGCACCTTGTTGGAACAGACCAAGAACGCCCACATGGATGAGGTGGGCTGGTGCTTCTCTTTTGCTAGCTAAAAACCGATAAATAGGTTTTATTTCCTTTGATACTTTACATGCATTATTGTAAATCCCACTCAGCTCTGGAAAAGAAAAAGAAAGAGATATTGTGCAATTATGCCTTCTTCTAAAAGAGTAGGGGATTTGCTAGGGAATTTTGTACAACTGTGGGAAGCCAAATAACTCAAAATATTCTCTATGAGCCTGATAGATTGCTGTACTGAAAAGGTAATGCATGGATGAATGTATCGGCAGGTATCCATAAAAATGCTGTGAAGACAAGGGGAGGAAATTAAAGGAGCTTAAATGCCACCTGGCAAACCAGAAGTGATTCTGGAAACAAATGCCGACACTTGGGAACACAGATCCTTTGGGAATGAGACTCTAAGCTGTATGGTATTTTCCAGGAATCCATGGAAGTTAAAATGAGTACCCCGTAGCTGGATCTTGAGTGATAGGCCTTCTTGTTCCTCCATATAATGAGAGAAATATTTATTTTATATACGTCATTCTTGGCAAGTGCCAGAAGGAGGAAATCCCAACACATCCGGAAAGGGGATTGCTCTCCACTGAGGGCAGCTGCTGTTTGCCCTGTTTTCTTCTAGGTGGGCATAATCACATCAGGCAGGGTAACTTTAAATAGAAGCTCTGGAGTACCCTGGGAGAATGAATCTTTTGGGAGACCTGTAAAATGTATGTGGTGACGTCCTCTGACTATGTTTCTTTCTCAGCATCACTGCCTATGGTTCGAGATTCAGTTGTTTCTTGGAGGCCTCGTTACTGGCTGGAAGATACTTTAGGGAAGAACTTTTGAACTTTTCTGAATACATACATCTAAAAACATAAATTGGACTTGAAGCTGAATTTTTTTTCCAGATGCCACTGCAGAGATTTTCCAGAATTAAAGCACAAGGTCTTGAAAACCAAAAAAAAAAAAAGGCCAACAGAGAGCTGTGTGAGTCAGAGAACTGGCAGCATGATGTGAGGCTGTTCAGTTCCAGCCCACAGGGACAAAGCAAATTGAAAGTACCTGAAGGTCACCTCTATCTGCTGGCTCGCAGCTGACCTATGTGAAATGAATCTTTGGTCTCAGTCCATGGCTCAAGTGAAGAGAGGGATACCCAGAAACAACTAACAGTTCTGGAACCTGGCAGCGCCCTGCATAAGGTATCTTTTCTGTGTCCATTTTTATACAGGCTCAGCGTCCCAGTACTATTTGTCTGTCACCATCTCCACATCCAAAGCTACAGCAGGGCAATGACAATCTTCAGCAAGAGGTATTCAAGGCTGGATCCAGCCCTTCTGGCACTGGAGTATGCCAAACAGCTAAACAATTTGTAAATTACTGTCTCCAAGTTGTTCAGTTACTCTTTCTCCGTCACTGCCTATTCCACCTCCTTAATTTATGCTCACTATTGTTACTTGTTATAGCAGGAAGTATGACATCCTGGCACACAGCTGCTGTCTCTCTTAGCTGGAACAGAGTTCGCTGCTTCTCCCAGTTCCTTGAATGTTTTTATAGACTGTCCCAGCCTTTGATGGAGTACAGCAGGCTCCCCTTGCTAGTGCAGACACATGCTGTTGATAAGCTGTGCCAGCACTGAATAAAACATCTTCTCTTTTCTTTATATACTCCACAGTAGCTATTAGCAATGGCCTTAAATTCATGTTAATATAGGTAGTAAATTTTGCCTTGTATTTTTTATGAGACTGGATTTCTTTCTATCACCAAGGAAATTAAATAAAGGTATCCATTAACACTTAAACTAACAATATGAAAGCTGCAGGTCTCTTCATGCATTAGCTTACACTAACCTGAAATAATCAGCACTGCTAGTATGATATAGTATCACTTGGGGTGTCCTTTTTTGAAATTTTAAAGGACAGAAGAGAGGGTCTTCTTACAGTTTCATTTGTGCTGTGAAATACTCTCCTCTGCAGGTAATTTCCTGATTTTTCAGTATGAGAAACGGTAGCAAAATCTGCATGATGACGTAAGGTCTGCATCTTCTTGTGTATCTATACTATGCCTGGCTACACCAGGCTCTAATATTCAGCCGAATCTCTGGGTACTTTGGTGCAATGATGGCAGTTCTTATTAGCAGTGATGGAATGTGGATTTTTGCCTTTAATTTATGCTGTAACTACTCAGGGAAATGTGAAAGTGTTTATGTGATGGAACTGATGAGCAGGCTAAATGCAGTTCTGAAAAAATCCTGTGGATTAGTGTTCTGCAATTCCTAATAGGCTTTCACCTTCTAAACATGGAGATAAAAGCAAAAAAAAATTATATATTTCACAGATAGTAGTTAGTATGTATAACAGAAAGGAACTTAATAAAACAGTACAGAAAATTTACTGCTGCACCTGAAGACCTCAGTATGTGATTATAGAAAGTGGGCAAGTGTCACCAACTGGCCATAGAGAAATGGTATAGAAAAGCTCTGAGTGACAAAACAGCACACAGTATAATGACTGAGAGGGAGATAGCATTCGATGTGGACTGAACTAGCCTCTTAAAAATATTGACATTAATACAACTTTCCCTGGCAAAATCAGGGATATTCAACTATGGAACGGAGCAAGCAGTATTTGTAGATGACACAGCATGAGTTGTTAACATTCTCAAGTAGGGGCTAAATTTCCTAAAATTCCTTGGCCTAAAATTTCTAGACTCAAGAATGAAGAGCACCACTGTGGGAAATTCTGCCTAAGAAATGAACTCGGTATTTCTCAATTGAATCCATACCAAAGTGTATATATCAAAGGAAATATTTAGATTTTCTCCTGATCACAAGCCTCAAGGAAAGTTCATGTTAGAGAAGCTCAGGTCAAGATGCTACAGTGCTTCCTAAACCGTTTCTCACTCTTGCTTCTGTAGCTTGCAGAAGCCACCCAAGAAATATGATTTTTCATAATGCCCAAATTCAGAGAAAGAGGATTCTCAAATAAGAATGACTAAACCTCATTTAAAAGAAAATAAAGATAATGCTAAAACACCTCTAAGAAGCCTGTTGTCCTTTTAAATTAAGGATTAAAAGTAAGGACAAAATTAGTTCATTATAGAACTGAAAAATTTGCATGATCTTTTGAACTTGGGAGAGTGTTCTCACAATTTATGAAGTTAAATAACAGATTCTGTACTATGCAAAATATAAAACAAGAGAAACAACAGAAATAACTAAGATGCACATCCCTAAGAGCATACTGATCCTAACTCACATTGCCTTGCATCTCGAGTTACCATCTAAGCCTGTGGAAAATGAGTTCACATGCTGCTCTGAGTGGGCATCATTTTACACTTCCTTTGCAAAGTTGACAGTCACTACATCATCTAATAAAGGCAAATTGGACTGAACGTATTTATCATAGGAACGTTTCCCATTAGCCCATCCTCCAAGAGACAAATACAATTACACATATTGAATGTCACCACTTTGAGGTCAACGCAATTTAGCAAGAGTAAAAATAAATCATCATTGCTCTGGTATGGAAATGGACACCTTGTCTTGCCAACTGCATGACTGTGTTAGAGAGCAGATGTGATTTGTCCTGTTGGGGCCAACTTTATTGACGTGTAACCACACACTCTTCAGTCAAGCTAGATCAGGAATTAATTTGGCAATCTGGAATAAGATTGACCTATTTTTTTTCCAATGGGTAGTTTGATGCCTCCAGGATAGTTCACCTGTGATTTATATGGAGTCTTCACACATCACCAGGTCCTCTATGCCCAAAAGAAGTGTGTACTGTAGATTATTTGCGCAATTTTGCCCCTCACAGGACAGAAACAGAACCAATATTATTATTGAGGCTGTATGTGTGATTTTAGTTACCATGAATAAGGTGATAATTTATCCATCATGATACTTTAACAAGCATACATTTAATGGATGATATGACTTATTATACACATTATAAACTCCTAATGATATTTCACACATCTTCTGTCTGGAATTCTGTGACAATCTACCTTATCGCTATGATTAGAAAATGCTGCATCAGGAAGAGCCCTAGAAACACAATTTATCATAAGTAGATCATTTATTCTCTTTAAAATTTTCACATAAATGGATTCAACTGGCACAGTTTCGCTTTTTGTTATGCATTCTGACGTGATCATGAAACTGGCAATATACTGAAGACTGAACTTCTGTGATGACTCATAACTGTTACAAAGATTAAAAGACAACAGAAAATCGAATAATTCTTATAACATTCTCATAGCAATCTCAAAGCTGTGATACTAGCAAAGTTCCAACAAAATTCTCATGATACGAATTGCAATGAACATCTGCAGCTATTACAAAATTAACCTATTCCCACATCTCTGAGTGGTTTCATTGTTTTTTCTTACAGGCAGCAGCAAACTAACTTTCCAAAATTATCTTCTCTTTGAATTACCTGCATTTTCTCTACTAACTTGATAAATCAGCAACTATATATCACTCTCTGACTGTATCATTAACATTTTAGTATAATAATTGGCATGGTGATTGAAGAAAGCAGAACTGTGTGGTGTGGAACTCTACACATATCAATCACAATTGGCAATCCCAGCTTTCTCAATGCTGTAAAAACCCCCCTCATTAGTGTCAGTTTCCTTATTTTTAACACATGTAAATTATTTTATTATAAGCAAGTGAAAACTGCTTTGTACTTAACGAACTATTATTGCAGACAGCAAAGCAGATGACTAAAGGTTCAAGGATATTACAAAATTGCTGAGCTGTTTCTATGCTAGTAAAAACTTTATCAGGTGATCAAAAAAAGGTAAAAATTGTTAGAGAACAAAGGCAGGATCTCAGAATGTGTACTGAAAAGTAACAATTTTGCATAAGCAAGGACATTTCCCAGAATCATTCTTATGGAATAAAATTCTACCATATACAATATTTTCCCCAAACTGGTCATCAGAACATGTCTTCAACAAACTGGAAAGTGAGTGCGATATGGATTTGGATTAATTGCAAACCAGAGAGAAGTGAATTGAAAAAAAATTTGGGTGAAATCGCAAATGTGAGAATGGAGAAGTGATAAACAAAGTTTAACTTATCTAAGCAGATGATCTTTTTAATTCTCTCTCCTTAAATGGGCTTTCTTTCTCCCTGCAATGAGTAGTTTAAGTTCAAAAGAAGGTGAGCTGCAGGTACCAGGCACAGTGGCACCATCCCTACCATCTTCTCCATTCTGACTTGTTTATATATTATGCTTCTTTCCCTGCATGTTTGCAGCCAGTAGGCAGTTGCTCCTACTAACTCAAATCACCCCGTAAGGTCATTTTTATTATTAGTTGCTGCTTGCTGAGGGAGCTCATCATCAATCAGCTGCTTCAACAACGGGCCAGCTTAAGTTCGTTCACCGATGCACGTTATAGCTAAGAGATGGAGAACTGGTACCACAGATGGTGTAACTCACAAAGCAAAGTCAAAATAAATAAAAAAGTACACAAAGAGAAGCAGCAATCGTGTTGCATCAGTGAAAAGAGTCACTTGATCAATGTGCTATTCAGAATCACACAAAAGACAGTCCAAAGATGACCCCAGGATAGTTCTGCTGTCTGCTAAAAGAAATGGTTGAGAAGAAAAAAACCACACCACAACTTAGTCTAGAGTAGACTCTGTTAGTAGGCAACTGAAAGTATCTCAGTAGGGGCTAAATACAGAAATAGAGATGTTAGGATGGGGCCTCTGTCGAACAAGCTCTCCTTGGCTGTAGATGGGAGACTTACAACCAAATTAGAGAATGTTTTCAGAAAGGTTTTCACCTCTGTTGTCTAGGCAACAATAAAGTTGCAATTTGGAAACTTAAGTAAAAAAATCATTATAGATTTATAGGCAAGAAAAAAGTCTAAAGAAAACCAATATTTCAGAATACAACTACATCATCTAAAAGGGTAACTTCCTCTCACAATTTATATTTTCTTTCTGTACCTCAGCATGTGTGCTACATTAAAAGACTCAAGTTTTCACCTGTATATGACTAAGTGAACAGATCAGTGAGTCCTGGGGAACTTAACAGAATTCACATTACTATATTCTACTCTAAATTTGATTCAAAACTTAAAAATACATCTTCTATGTGCTATGCTTAAGAGACAAGTGAAAGAAAATGCGCGTATTGTATCACAGACTTAATGAAAGAGCCATTTGTTTTTCTGAATTGTACATGAGTGGATAATTATCTCCAGCAGGCAGTTTTTGTCTGCTTGTATACAGAACAATACTGCAACACTGCAATACTTCTCCATCTCCAGTATCAATTTATGTACATAATAAGAAGCAGGAAAACAGTCATTGTGACCGGTGTCTTTAACAACACAATTGGCTCATTAACCTCAAATAGATCTTTCTAACCTTAGCATGAATGAAAAAAAATAATCAAACAACGAGAGTGACAAGGTATGCATAGATCCTGCCTGTGCCAGGAGACCCACAGGAGTTGACTCCCATCTTGCCATAACTCACGTGCTCTACAGACTGCTCTGCTACGAGATTGAACAGCAAAACAGTTCGGCTGACACCAAATACAGTGTAACTGGATAGAAACCAGACCATGTCCACGGCAGTTATGTGCCAAGCACAACAACAAATAGGCAAATGCAAACTGGTTTTCTGATAAAGTCTCTACTACGAGGTTTCTTCAGACTCACAGCTATAACAGGGAATAAGTTGCTCACAGCCATGCCCTTAAGTGCAGGTTTGGTGTCAACCTCAATCAGTTGGGATTGGTCTGATACCAGAGACACTCAGTGGTGCTGCTATTGACTATTTAAATAGCAATGGAGAGGAAAGATTACTGGAGCTTATTACTGTGGCAGGAAGACAAGAATACTACAGTACTGCCATGAAAGCCCTTGTTTGTACAAAAATATCACAAGGTACTGCCTATACCTAGCAAGTAGCTCTGAGAAATGAGGAGGGGCCCAAATTCTTAAATCTCCTGCAAGTTAAGCAAAAAACATTCTAAAATCTTTGTTTCTGCTTTTCTGATTTGAGCACCTTTCCCGAAAACACAAATAGTTTGAAAAAAAATGCACACCAACCCCATAAGGATCTGAATTATTTCCAAATGGTTTGTGAAGCAGATGTTTAAAACTGAAAAAGCAAGAAAAGGCAATGAAACACAAGCAAGAACCATCTCCTCAGAAATGCCATTATACCGACTGGAAACACAAATGGTGGAAAATCCTACTGAGATATGCACATTAGGGAAATGGTTAACAGTTCCCAGAATTAATAAGAAGTAGCTGTAGTGAGCTAATGCATAAATGGAAATAATGCCTAAGATGATCATTTTTACAGATAAGATTTTTCCTATGCTATTTTTGGATGAATTGGTAAATTGCTTTTCACTATGAGTAATAACTGCTCATGCCATATCATATCACAGATTAATTGTAGTGCAGCTTGATTAATTTTTTTTTCCTCTTTACCAACCAAGCAGTAACTAAACCTGATGAAACTGAAATAATGACCTGCCTGAAACCTGTCCTCAGGTATGAAATGAGCTGCTCTCGATACTACCATTGTTTCATTTAGGAATGCGTATCTTCCAGTACTACGCATCTACTTCATTACATTTTTTAAACGTCATTTCTCCCGGTTGAGGAATCACTCATTCAACCAAAACACTGAGCTGCTACACCTGACAGGCATGCACAAATGCATTGCTCTTACGGTGTCAAGGATTCCTTGCCCATTCTCTCCCTCACGCCTCTGACTTCAATTATACTAGCATCAAGCCCCAAGGTTATTTGATGGATGCATTAACTGGCAATTAGACAATAAGAAGCAGGTTCTACATAATTCTGTGGAAGTGCCTTGGCTGACTGGGCTAGAGGGGACTATGGAAGAAAGCAACATTTGAGAAAAAGCCTTCCACAGTTACCAAGAATTTTTTCATGAGTTTTCATATTTTTCTTATTATATCAGAAAGTGTAAGGTTTAGATTTTGCTATGATTTGGATGATATTTGTAGGTACAGCTAAGTCACACAAAGCTTTATATAAACCTTATGTATCCGTGAGGAGGAGTAATTTTACATATTGTCCATAGTGTTAACACGATAGTCTGGCAGTGCAGTATGTATTTACACACACATCTGTTGAAAATACCCCGTACACTTGGCATTACTGAAAGTATATAAGAACACAAAAAAATAAGCACTATCTGTAGGTTAAGTTTTCACTAATTTGTTTGCACGAGCCTGTGTATCTCCAGCCTGAATATTTACACGCTGACGCACGGGACACTAAGAATCATCTACTGCGAAACTGAAGATAAATGGCACCTTTGTGACTGAATCTTAATTTGTTCTGTGATTCAAAGTCATGAGCAAAATTATGCTTGCAATTCATTAATTTGAAGACTGGCAAGTATTATTAAGCAGAAATTTGCATACAAAAGATGTTGCTTTTTAAATACTTATGACAGAAAAAATAATGAGTATACAAATAACAAATCTTGCATGAATATGTATATGGCTTAATGGAACCACTACTTAATCTTTTCCCCAAATTTATCTAAACCAAGGAGGCTTACAGGTGGCTCTCAGTAGGCTGTGGTGTCACCTAATTCAGCAGATTTAAATCTTGTTTTAAAAACTTTGAGATGTTTGGTAGCCCACACTAAATTACTTGTTAAGCAGTTTTTCTAATAGACAGCTCTGGAAACTCAGTCTGTGTTGAGTCTGTCAGAGCAGTGTCAGGATTCTTCAGCACTGTGACAACGCAGCGGAAAGAAGACCCAGAGGGTGTGGGCAAAGGCGCTCTAGGGCATCTCCAACTAACATACAGGTACACCCAGTCTCACTGCAGCCAAACCCAGATGTGCACCTCCCATGCAGTTACAGGATACATGCCTTCTGCACCTAAAAAGTATTTTCCTCGTGCTACAGGTTGATGAGTTTCCAGAAAAGCTGCACAACTATAGAGGAAGAGTATGGGCTACAGCATCAAGACCAAGGGTAGTTTGATGGCAATGAAATGAATACCAAAGTGAAAAGGAAACAGACATTTTCTCTAAGGCAATATGAGTATACCTTTTCCTTTTAGACTTGTTCTGCTTATTTCCAGGATTACTTGAGTAACCACCATAAAAATGGACTTGATCCTGCATAAAAAATGACTTGGTGCCTGTGTATGATATGATCTCTAAGTTGCATGACAACGAAGCCAACACATACTAGACTTTTTTGTCAACTCTGCTGCATTATGTGAACATGATAGTTCAGGAGTTCCTATAATGCAGTTTACATAATGTAGCTGTTTAAAGTTTGGCTTGGGTGGTCGGTCAGCCATTTCCAAAAGGCAGATAGCCCCAAATCAGTAAATAAATAGGGCAACATCATTGTCACGAGACGGTAGTAAAATCCCATGAAATTCCTCTAAAAGCAGGAGAATTATCTGGAGCAGTTATCATTTAGCTTGCAGTGCTCCTACAGGCACTCCAAAAACAAATGGAAAAATACAGTGTCTGGCCCAAAGTGTTATCAAGACACAGCTGCGCGTAATAGACTAAAGAGAGGCTCAGCAAGGACATTTTAATCCTGACCTTGTACGTACATACATACTCTAGTACATCCTTCGGGATCACCGTGTTTTGATGGCCTAGAAAACTTACATAACTATAATTCATTGTTTCTGCAAAAGCTATATCTAGAAGACAGGTTCCAAGCTCGATCTCTTGACATTTTGTATTATTATGGCTTCCTTTCATCAGGCCAGAATTAGAGCAACAAAACATCCAGGACGTACATTATGCTACTGTATTAACAGGATTTTCACGTGATTATGAGGCACTAATTAGGTGCTGGCCTACGTAGTGAATCAAAATTGCATGCCAGAGGTATTGATTCATAACTTACTGGAATGAAAAAATGTTATATAAAAGCATATAAAGAAATGTGCTAATTTACGCAAGTACAGCTGATGGGAAAAGTATTTTCATCTAAAACCCTTACATTATTTCCAAGGCTGTAATACAGCATTTGAGAAAACATAAATAACTGCGAATGTAGAAACTACAGTTACAGGTAGAATCCATTCTGTGAGAGATGCCAACGAGCCAGCACAGCTTTTGGTGCAAACTGTACAGTCTTGGACAATGCTAAGAGAAGAGCTAGGACTGGCAGATGGAGTGGGGATAAAGGTAAATTTATTTTCAGAAATTTACCAGAATCCAGGGCTGAATCATAACATAGGGGGTGCCAGAATATCTGGCTTTAGAATACTTATTAGAAACAAACCTTGCAAGAAATGTAAAACTCTCATGCTTTAGGGTTTAGGATTAAACTGACATGCAAATAGTAGAAACCAAGATGAGATCTTCACAGGGATACAGTATCTTCACTGGCAACCCCTTTCCTCCTAGCTCTCATGTTGATGGCACACAAGTTGGAGACCAAGGTGACAAAGTCCCTCCCACTGCAAGTGAAGACAAGGTACGCGATCAACTCAGGAGCCTGAAGATATACAAGTCCATGGGACCTGATGAGATACATCCCAGAGTCCCGAAGGAACTGGCTGATGTAATTGCCAAACCACTTTCCATGATATTTGAAAAAACATGGTAGTCAGGTGAAGTCCCTGCAGACTGGAAGAAGGGAAACATCATGCCCACTTTTAAAAACGGGTAGAAAGGAGGACCCTGGGAACTACTGACCTCTCAGCCTCACCTCCGTGCCCGGGGAGATCATGGAACAGATCCTTCTAGATGCCATACTTGGGCACATTAAGGACAGGGGGTTGATTCAGGACAGCCAACATGGCTTTACTGTAGGGGCAGATCCTGCCTGACTAACCTAGTGGCCTTCTATGATGGAGTGACTATGTCACTAGATAAGAGACAACCTATGGATGTGATCTATCTGGACTTCTGTAAGGCCTTTGACATGGTCCCCACAACATCCTGCTCGCAAGATTGGAGGGTTATGGATTTGATGGGTGGACTGTTCAGTGGATAAGAAATTGGCTAGATGGTCGCATCCAGAGGGTAGTACTCAATGGCTTTAAATCCAGATGGACAGCAGTGACAAGTGGTGTCTCTCAAGGGTCCATGTTGGGACTGATATTGTTTAACATTTTTATCAATGACATAGAAAGAGGGATTGAGAGCAACATCAGCAAGTTTGCAGATGACACCAAGCTGTGTGGTGTTGTCAATACACCTGAGGGATGGGATGTCATTCAGAGGGACGTGGACAGGCTGGAGAGGTGGGCCCAGGTGAATGTCATGAGGTTCAACAAAAGCAAGTGGAAGGTTCTCCACCTGGGCCGGAACAATCCTCGCCATCAGTACAGACCAGGGGATGAGGTATTAGAAAACAGCCCTGAGGAAAGGGACATGGGGGTGCTGGTGGATGAGAAGCTGGACATGAGCAGGTAGTGGGCACTTGCAGCCCAGAAGGCAAATCACATCCTGGGCTGCATCAAAAGATACATTGCTACCAGGTCCAGAGAGGTGATTCTTCTGCTTTACTCTGGTGAGACCTCACCTGGAGCACTGTGTACAGGTCTGGAGCCCTCAATATATGAAAGACATGGACCTGATGGAGCAGGTCCAGAGGAGGACCACGAGGATGACTGGAAGGTTGGAGCACCTCTGCTATGAGGAAAGGCTGAGTGAGCTGGGGTTGTTCAACTTGAAGAAGAGGAGGCTCTGGGGAGACGTAATAGTGGCCTTCTAGTACCTGAGGGGGGCTACAGGAAGGCTGGGGAGAGCCTGTTTACAAAGGCCTGTAGTGACAGGATGAGGGGCAATGGCTTTAAGCTGGAGGGGAGCAGATTTAGATTGGAGATTAGGAGAAAGTTCTTTACTGTGAGGGTGGTGGAGCACTAGAACAGGTTGCCCAGGGAGGTGGTTGAGGCCCCTTCCCTGGAGACATTCAAGGTGAAGCTCGACAAGGCCCTGGGCAACCTGGTCTAGTTGGGGGTGTCCCTGATGACTGTGGGGGGGGTCCAACTAGATGACCTTTGGAGGTCCCTTCCAGCCTGGATGATTTGATGATTCTATCCCATGCCTAGAATAAAAGTTTTAACACATTTCTGACTGAAACTCTCTTCACTTTGACACCTTTGATTAACCTGAGTGGTACCTTCACCTGAACCACAAACATTTTAAATTTCCTTCACTCTCTGATGCTTAGGCCATACAAAATACAGTAAACCCAGTAACTCCTGTTTGCTGTGCAATAGCACTGGAGCTGAGACTGTGTCTGGGAGTCAGAGAGTTTCTTCTCACACTCCTGGTGAAGATTCACAATTCAGGATGGCATTAGCTGCTGGGCTAGCTTGGCCCAGGGCCAGCCTGCCTCTTCTTGCATTTGCTGAATTCAGTGAAAAAAAAAACAATGCTTTTATTACCTGAGATCTCTGATCATTTCTTTCTTCCTTGTGGCTACCAGGAATCCTTTGTACAGGCTACGCCAGTACCCTTATACTTTGGGCTGTAGTACTGAGGCCAGGAGAGAGACAGATAGAGCCCAACCTTTTTACTAATCTATGTTTTTGTTCCCCTGTGCTTTTTCAACTATATCGTGCAGAATTTTTTTGTTTCTCCGTTAATATTTAAACAATATTTAAGGAATTCCAGCCAGGAACAAAATGAGCTGTACAGCCACAGGTGGAATAATGAAAAGAGCACCCACAAGTCACATAGGCTGTGGGGGAATCTCACATGAAAGCACAAGAAAAGACAAATCTCTCCAGGTAGAGGCTTAACGTGTGAAACTGCAGGTGTTGGTGCTGCCTGTAATGGCTGCAAAGCCTCTGAGCCCTTGAAAGGAGGAGAAAAGCAGTCAGCTGTTTCATCACAAGATTTCTAAACTCTTTACAAACCAAGATTAATATTCATTGTTCTAAACTCACCCTGAATGCTCACCAAACCAGTCTGGGAACTTGTGCTCCCGCGCTCCAGGGTCGTGGGGACTCTATTAGCTGTGGTCTGGGTAGATCAGCAAAGGTTACACTGAGCTACAGCAAGTGAGAGCGAGAACTATTACCCTCATCGTTCAGCTGGGGATGCCACAACACAAAGAGGTTGAGGGCTCTAATCAAAATGAAACAGCACTCTCAGGGACGAATTCATTCCGGTCTCGATTCTGCAAACAGAACTAGTTGCTCCCCAAGCCTACGTTAGCATCTTTCTGTCATTCACCTTCGTCATTCCTATGTTATTAATTTCTTATGAGACTACTTTTCAAGGAAGAAAAAGTATTCCTAGGTTTTGTCAGTAGCAGAAGCATTAAATTCCTGAACAAACTGCAAAAAATCTGCAGAACATAAAAATCTGCAATTAAAATAGATACACACTGATACAACTTGTCAGCTTTGAATAGAGCTATTAACCCTCACCTGGTCCGGAAGCTGCTTCATAGGCAAACAGTTTTCAATGTTTGCTTCTGTATGATGTTGATTTGTGGTCATCTGACAAAATATTTGTCACATTCTGGAGACTATTAAACTTACTCTGTGATATAAAAGACTTTAGATACTAAAGTGAAAATGATGGTAAAATGTTAACTGTGGGTCTTATTCAGCACTCTTCACTTACCCTGGGCAGCCCAGGGAATTTCACTGGGGCTGATTGTCAGTAGGTTTATTCATGTAGGGAAGAACGATTTAATGGGAGAAAAGGTTGGGAGTCAGACCATAAAGCAGTACTGAAAATATTTTGTCTTTCAGTTTGTTTGGTTACTCAGTGAGTGACCAGATTAGGAAAGAGTACTTCTTAACTGTATTTTGTCTTGCAACTACATCTCCAAATTCAAATATAAACCAAGTTTGTTTGTTTGTCTTTCCCCAAGAAAAGTCACAGAAGATACACACAAGGAAGTCTTTAGAGCTGTGTGGGACCTTCTGGGAAAGTTTCACTGGAATTACCCTGTTTTGTCTCACACTCTCTTGGTTGTTTTTTTTTTTCTTCAGAATGTATCTCTCTTGGTATTAGAGCCTGATTCAGTTCTGCTTAAGTTATTGTACTCGGTACTATTTTGTACTATTTAGCAAAATTAATGTGACTAAAAACAAAGTCACCATCTTTCTCTAAGGAGTTGCAGATTTGGGTATATTCTGGTGTTGTCGGAAAATCTGGGGGAAGATTTTAGGTCTTAATAGGAAATGAGGCAATTCTAATGATCTGAATTCTAGTGACGTACCAGCTTCTTATCAGCACCCCAATAATCTTTGTATGGTTTTTAGTGTTGCTTGGTTACAGAAATACACTCCCTGCATCCCGTAAGGTTTGGTCAACTATATTTAGTGGAAACTGAAACTGTAAAATGATCAGTGTAGAATTTTTTTTAATAACTGGACCTAAATTCTTTGTAATCTGGGTGATACAGAAAGACAAAGTTCAAGCACTTGTAATGTGTGGCCATTAATTTGTAGTTTTTATCTAATAATTGAAACATTTCAAAGGTAAGTCATCAATTCGTCAAAGAAGAGGGGACTGTTAAAAAGTAACATCCCTTTGGCATGACTGTTTTACAATCTAGACATACGGAGAAAGTCAATACAGAAATACATCTTGTATTTTTTAAATACTGCTAAATAAAGAAATGTTTCTGCTTGTATTTTTACATACAAAACCTGCTTTTAGGAGTCACTGATAGCAAGATTAAAATCCTATTCAAACTCTGATCAACTCTGTGTTTAAAGGAAGGGTGCGAATTAGGTACACGACATGCTTGTCTTGTGTATGTCTGCATACACACAGTCATTCAGTGAGTGCAATGGCAGAGCACAATAGCTTCAGGACATTATTATTATTTAATGACACACATTTGATTAAAGATGATTTTCCACTATGGGAGAAAAAACATGAGAAAAAAGAAAGTATTGACTCTGGGACATATGTTGCCCTTAATATTTGGGAAACCTGTAAAAGCTAAAGGCAGAACATGCCCCAAAGAGGAAATTAGAGAGACAGTTATTTTGAGATGCCTGAAACCCTCAGATGTGGGAATAGTGGCATAAGATAGCATGTGTGCTTGCAAGGAAAGAGGAATTGGAGTTAAAGAGTAAACTCTATACTCCTTGGGGATCATTTATGGTCTCTAAAGAGGTTAATGTGTGTCCCGCAATCTGTTCTCATATGTAAGTTACTTTAGTCATGCTGAGAAGAAAAAAAGAGTAGAGCAGATGGCCATGACAGATGAAGACAGCAGCCAACAGTTCTCTTCAGGCAGAAAGGCCATTTAAACCTAAATGAACTAGTCACTTGAGTGATGTAGAGTGCTATCAGGTAGAAGATCTGGCCTCATTAGAAAGGGAAAAACTGTACAGCAGGCTGTCCTTGGCATAGAGGACTTGGGTGCTGCAGAGCACAAATTTCTTGTGCAGTCCACTGTGGTCAGAGCCTAGACCTGGTTTTAGGCAGGACATGGTCTACAAGAGCCTGCAAGAGTCACCTCAGACACCTATTTGCAGACAAGTAGGGAATCCAGCGTCAGCCAAAGCCAAGCCATGTGTCTTAAATCTGTATAGCCTGTTCCTCACTACAGCTTTGTATTTCAATTCCAGGAAGATCTTTGTCCTAAAGTCCTTCCTTGAAGATGGGCAGATAGACCTCCTTTTAAAAACTGAGCAGGATTAAGAGTAGCTAACTGTTGCTTGCCATTGAACCAGGCCCTCCAGGACTACTCTGCTCCCAGGTAGTTCATTTCTCTTTGATTGCTTTCTAGCAGGAGCGGGCTATGGGTGACACGTTTTTCCCTTGTCCTGACATGCTATATTTATTTACTTATTTATTTTTATCTCGGCTACTCCGCTAACATGTAAGAAGACTTTCTTCAATTGACTGTGAAAGAAGTGAAAGTCATATTTATATCTCTCATTTGCTTACATGCTTTCAAACCTATGCCTTTGAGAGAAAAAAACCTCTTTTGCTAGGCTGTAGATTATTTCAGGTAAGGGAATTTTTTTATTTTAATTGAAAAGGCCAATAACCTGAAGGTTATCACAGAATATGCTTTGGTCCTATTGGAGTATATTGATTTATTTCACAAGATGCTTCATATTCAGAACTGAGCTAAAAACTAGGTATTATTGAACGCTCTTGCATTATTTCATATTTATTGACATCATCTGCTGTGCATCGAAGCCTGATCTCTAGAATTTGTTGACTGAATTTTTGTCTTTGCTGCTTGGCCAGATGTAAACAAGATTGATTCACGCACAAGGAAGGGCAGAGTATCTTCTATAATGCTCTAATCCCTTGCTAACAATCATTTGGCTAGGATAGAGAATTTAACATTTAAAAGTAGTTGAGATTTGCTTTTCTAAATAATTACTGTGATTGCCTGAGGCACCTTTGTTGAAATATCAGAGAGGAGGTGGTTTCAGCAGCTTGATGATAAACTGGACAACTTCTGGCATTTTAATTCTGATCCAAATCAATACTGACAAAGACTGACCTTGCGCAGAACTTATAAGTACACATTTGTGATGAAATCACTTCACACGTTCATTAAGATCTTATGAACATTATATGTGAATGTCTCAAGCCTATTTTTACCATTCCAGGATAAAATTACATGAGCTGAGTACAAATAAGAGGAAAGATGAGTTTTCTTTGTTGATGTGACTCCATGATTTGTGTTACAAAAAGCATTTGGGCTATCAGAAAATGCATAGCGATATTCCCCCATATAAAACCAAAATTAAAAAAAAAAAGCACTATGAGAAATAAATATGCATACAATAAAAAACAAAAGCAGCATGTGTTTAATTTCAAAATACGGAGAAGCTGAAGGACTTGGGCTACTTTGCTGTAACCACCACAGCTTTGCAGAATGCCTAAACTGTTCTAGCTTTGTGTTTTAAAAGGTGTACACAGCCTGACGTACAAAATCAACCAAGCTCATGGCTTCTATTGTTGCCTGGCTCAAAGGGAAGTTTGGCTATTGATATATTATCACCCCACCCTGGTAATATATTGGTGGTGTCATGATACTTTAAGAAGTGCATAAACTCTGCTTTCAGTAACTACCAGATGCCATGGCCGTCTAAACAGAGCTATAATTTAACACTGGTTGAGACTTCCTAGAAACAGGAAGGTATTTCTTAGAGGATATTCCTGAGCAGAAAAATGCAGCATCATAAGTAAATACACCAACTCCAATCTTGTACTTACCCACCATGCAGTGCAGGACAGAACATCCTATTCATGTGGGAACTCATCTCCTGCTTAGAGATGGTAATACCCAGACCGGAGAGCTCCACTGAGTATTGAGAAGAAAATTGACTGCAATATATCAACCTATCACACCAATGCAACAGGGAAATCAGAAGGAATATTACATGCCTGAAGTCTATGGACCATTAAAATCCTGCTTGCCTGGCCTGTCTTCAGCATTACTTATCCACTGGGAGGAACGTGCAAACACTTAGCCGTGAACTAGAGAGGAGCAACTGGGCAGACATAGAGGACAGCATTGCTTTTGGTAACCATTCAAAAGGCAAGGAGAAGAGCTCAAGTTTCTCACTGACAAAATTGGATGGACTTTGCAGAGTGAAGAGCGGAGGGAACTAGAGCCAGGAATAACTCAGCTCAGCATTCCTGAGCATTAACTAGTTTTAACAGTGTCATCCAGTTTAATTGTTAGGAAAATGCTTTTCCTCAATCCACTATCCATGCAATTCTGTTGTGTTCTGTGCCCAGTGTATGCTCAAGAGGAGACAGCATTCATGTTCTAGCAAAGGAGGACTGAACCTCTATTTGCTGTCAGGAGCAATACATAACAGATGCAGAACCTTCAAAGCAGACAAAGAAAAAAATACATGAAGAAAAACACTACAAAAGATGGGGGAAGTTCACCAGTTGTGCAAAAATAGTAGCCATTTTACAGAGTTCATTGACTATTTGTGTCTTCCTTTCTACTGTACCTTTTGAACCATTACAAGGGCCCATCTAAGAGTCATGTAGCATGGCCATTCCCCTTTGTGTAGTCTCAAGAGATCCTTGAAATCACCTGAAAAGCACCGTCCCAAATTCTCACTAAGGTTAACTTCAGTTTTACTCTATCGGTATCATGAAACACTACATCATTGTGCCTTGACAATATCCTAAACTCCTAATAGGTACCCACTAACATTCAGCTAAATTTCTATAATTTCTTCTCTTATATCCATACTATCATGGCCACACCACCATTAATATGTTCTGAAAAAGAAAGGGAAGTGTCTGGCATACAGGTCTGAAAATCCGCATGAAGATCTAAATTTGTGGTTCAATTAATTTCTGAATAAACAGGATTTTGACATGCCTGTATGTCAAATAATGATGGTTTCAATGCCTTTGGAGATACTTCCTAAAGGCACAGGAGATGTAAAGTTTTTAAAGTAATTTCAAATGTTCTTACAACTTATTTTACTTAATTCACGTTCACTATGTAGTTTAACTACCTTATTTTCTAGTCTGATAAATGAGAACTAAAGATTAAATGAATAATTTGCAAAATTAAATTAAGTTCTAATTGGTTTCTATCAAGCATGGTACTTCTCATACAAAGGTAAAAATGACCCGATGACAAGAAAAAAGTTATCTTGTGATGCTTTCCCATTCAATTAAACCTCAACTGTTTCAAGAATTAATTGTGTTACAGGAAAAGTTAGCTTTTCATTTTCCAGTGCCCAGGTGTCAGCTACTTTTTTTATCTGGGTTATATTCATACATTTCACTGTTGCTTGATGCTCTTATCATGACGAGAATGCATTTACTAGGAAAGGATAACAGAGAATTCATTACTGTAATGCTTCTCAAGTTTTTAAATGAAAAATCATAATAGTTATGACTTACTTTGTGGCTACTGGTGACCTTTTATCTACACACTTAACCTTCAGCCATTTCCCACAGAGTTGAAGTCAATAAGAATTCTGAATGTTAGACCAGGCACAGTGCCCTCTTATTTAGAGGGGGATCATATCTACAGTGCGTATTTCAGTGGGACTGAAGGATTCCTGAAAAGTAGGCGTTTGCCTACATTTATTTTTAATTACCCCAATCATTTTCTTTTTTTTTCCCCACTAGAAAAATCCTAAGCTCAGAATAAGCTTTGTGTACTTATGTCCACTTTATGTTCACTTTCCATAAATAAGTATATTAGTTATTATATTGGCAGGAAAAGGAAGCAGCCATGAAACACAGGTTAATCAATAAGTAGCCATAGGAAGTAAAATCTGAATTCATAAGGACTGAAGATCACATCAGGAGTCCTGCTCATTCAGTTAAAAACTCATGTGACTAATCCAAATAAAATTACACATCGCTCATATTCATGAGCAAGTACTAGCAGCAAACAGCTTGCAAATCATCTAAAACCCAAGAACCACTGGTAAAGCAATTTGGAAAACAATTACAAATAATACTTATATTTAGAGAAGTCCAAGTGCTTTGGACAATGTACAAAGAAAAAATGTAGGCTAAGTTCATCAGATAAGTTGTTAGAGGCAAGAAAATAATCTATCACAATTAGTTCCACTAGAGCACCTCTCAGTCATTAGAAATAAATAACTTTCCCATAAACATACACCAAGTAGATATCTAAATATTGTACTGATTAAAATGTACATTTTGCATTTCGTGCCATTGGAGATTTGTTCTACTTATTTATTCATACGGTAAATCACTAGGAATATACATACGGCACTGAAGGGGAAGGTGGTGAGTAATTACCCAGTGGTGCAGAAAGCCCCAGAGTGTGTAAGGAGGAGAGGGTGTGCTCTGAGCTCGGCTGCGGGAACTCCGTCTGCCTCTTCCAAAGGTCTGACTCAACACCTATTACTGCTACGTAAGTATGTACCCAGCAAGACATACATGCAGCAATTAAAGAAAGATCCATTGTGCTGATTGCAATAAAGGAAAAAAAAAATATCAGCCCAGCACAGAACTGTGGCTTTTATTAAGGGGAAGTTGCTATTGATCTGTTAATTGCAGCTCACATCATTGTGGGCGATTGGTTTCCTTCTACTGCATTGTAAACAGGGAAAGGACACAATTGCTTCTCTCGGGCTGAATGAAATGAAATTGAGCTATCAAGATGGATTTCTGATTAGGATTTTTGTTTGGTTTCTTTTTTTTTTCCTTTTCAACCAAGTGTGAATTTCTACTTGAACACTGAGCAGATTTTTCTTTTATATCACATTAAAATGGAGCTATCTGGGCACACGCAGTGTCAGATTTTCCGGTCTTTCAGAAATCACTCAGTATGACGGAGATCTGAGCCTGTGTGTTAAAATGAGTCAAGTCAGTATTCTCACTCTGCATTTGTCCTTACCGATGTTTTCACTGTCCCTCTAGATTTACTTCAAAAGCAAAAACGGGAAGAAGGCAGTATGAGAGCAACACAGGAACAGAGAGGAGGAGAAATTTACAGAAAGGCAGGGGGAAAAAAAAAAAAGAAGAGGAGGGTAGGAGCTAAATTGAACTTTTGGGAGACCATGATCAGCTCAGAGGAGTTTCATATCTGCCTCTTCAGTAAAGGAAGGGCTTCAAGATAACCTGGAATATGCAAACAATGTTTTGTTGGGTTTTTTTCTAGGACAACCAGAGCCATTTCATTCAATGTAAAATAAAATGTATCACGTCACTTTTGTTTTCCTTAGCCTTTCCACAGTGTTTATTACGTCTCTAAAAATAAATAAATAGATAAATGTTCAGCCACTCAGCTTTTTTTTGTTTTTTTTGTTTTTTTTTAACAGAATAAAGGCTTGTTTTAGCCTTTGAAGGTTCACTAAATGATGACGCTTTGCCAGAAATGGAAAGCAAAGTTTTGGTCATAAAGGAGTGAAGTTCAGAACTCAAGTCATCAGTGCTTACTCTTCCTATCAACTCTTCCTATCAGCATTTTATTTATTGTTGCTGCTCCAATGAAATAGGTACGGCCAGAGCTTCGGGAAACCCATATGTCAGGCCATATCCCCTAGGCCTTCAGGCTACTCCTGACAGCTGCTGAGTCTTATGTTAGACAAGCCTGTCATTTCATGCACCTAATATATATATAATTTTTCCCCCCCCCGAAGGTGACCTACAAGTAAAAAGGGAAAAATGGGCTTGTGCCCATATTTTCCTGTGCATCCTAACAGAAAAGAACCTATGGGATCTGTACCATATTTATTGCTGCTAGTTTGTTCTCGGACTGGGAAGGAGGGTTTTCTGTACCTGCAGCAGGAGAACAGGAGCCTGCAGGGACACCAAGAGACATCAGAGAAATGTAGGAAGTGCAAGTAGATTCAGGGATTTGTTATTTCACAAAATACAAAGGGCTGTGAATTGAGACTTCGGATTATTGACTATTGACAACAGTAGACAGAGACAAAACTATCATGTCCCAGAAGCAGCATCCCTTTTTTTTTAAAAAAAAATTTCATGTCTTACCAATATTTCTAAACACAGCAAAAATAACCAATAAAATAATTACAATTTATAAACCCATAACAGTACTGTCAAAATTAGTATTTTTTAGAACAAAACCGAAACATTTTCTGATATAAGACTGACAACTCTTAAGGACTGGGAGACGGGACTAAGAGTAAATGGAAAACACATTTTCTAAACTATTCTATTCTTCAGAAGCTCATTGTTCCTGATTATGGGCTATTTCAAATGAAAAGAAACTTCCAGGCTTCTGGAGGATTAGCCTTCTGTTCTGTGGTACCCAGAAAGACAAAGCGATGTGCAATCCTACATCACAGCTAACAGCAATCACATGAACCTGGCAGACTCAGTTGACAGGTGCCTGTCCCACTTTTTCCTTGCACTCTGAATAACTTCCCCTTCCATCCTCCTCTCTCTTGTCCTCCTTTTTGCAAAATTTCTCCCAGGTTTGGCGTCATGGCAGAGGTCAAAGAACAGCAATTTCTGCCTGTGAGAGAGACTACAGCTAGGCTACTCAAATGCATCTCTATGTTACTTTGTACATGCTGGGTTTATGAAATTTTGTGGCAAAACAATATTGATCTGAGCTATGATATGATCTAAAAAATTTATTTATCAATGCCAGAGGACGCAATTTTATTAAGCCTAAATATTCCACACCTGAGCATTTTCACGGAGGATGACACAAAAAATCTCATTAGCACTGGCTGAGTTCTACTAGTACTGATGAATATATTACTTTTTAAGGAGACACTGTTAATTAGAATAATGCATCTGCTGCACCTGTGAATGCTACAACTGATTCTCTAGTAGGTTATCTGCCTCGGGAGAATCCAAGACAGCTCTTTGGTACTTCAATGAATCGTAACAAATACAGTTTCTGCTACAGCAGCATGAAACACCCAGCGCTGCCTTTCACCAGCTGACTTAGTGTTCCTTGCTGAATAGAGAAATAAGGGGATGTAATATACCATAAGTGCAAACGCTCATTGCAAGTGGAATTCAGAATGCATTTGAGAAAATTTAAGTGCTAACCATTCCTGAGAGGGACTAAGTGGCAAGGGCTGGACCAACAAAGCTAGAGGCATCATCAGTGGTGGAAGAAATGCCAGCAGATGCTGATAGCAGAAAAAGAAGAGGAAATTCAGACTGCAATAGGTGGTTGCATTAGGATGTGAAAAGAGTTGTAGGTCCTCCTGCAACACCTAAGAAAATGTTGGAAATGCCAGTGCCAAAGGAGATGAAGACAATTAAATCCTCTGGAAAGAACGGGTCTGGCCTGTCTGGCCCCTGGCTCAGAGCACCAGCCCTGCAGCCGTTACCTGCCGGAGCTTCAGGCAAAACACTCCCAGTTGGTGGCAAAAGGCCACCTTTTCCCCCAGCTCCCCAGTACAGCCTGGGTTGGATTCACCTTCCAGATCCAGGCCGACCCTGGTCCCCAGCCACTGCTTTGCACAACCACAGCTCACTAATCTCTGCAGTGAAGCAATTAGAAGTGATAGCAGCTCCACTGTTTTAGCAAGGGAAACATAATTTGAATACTGTGACTGAGAAAGGGCAGACGCGTGGCTGGTTTATAAGCATTTTTAAATGGTTGTCTGACTAGGTTTCTTGCTCTCAGGATAGCATCCTGTTCTCAGTTTGGACTAAAGAGATTTCACAAGCTCTGAATGATAGGACAAAGTGTCATTTGTTTTCTCTACTGACATAACTGCTTCCTACTCAGCCTTTGCCTTAGAGGTATAATCATGGAAAGACAGAGAACTCGAGCATTTCTGCAACTGCAGATTGACAACATTGAAACATAGTCTTGGCCCTTTCAAATGCCATCTGCCTAATGAGAGCAAGGTCTTTTCTTCCCCTCACAAGAATTCAATATATTTTGTTGTGTAAGAGAGGAGAAATATAAAAATGTGCAGGATTTAAATTCAGGGAGAATGGACATGACAGAAGAAAATAGCAAGATAAATGTGGGGCTCCTATACATCTTTTACTAAAACAAGAATAAGGGAACAAGCAAGTGAAGTTGAAGTGCAATAAAGTTAAAGCTAATAAATACTTTTTTTCCACATCGCTTATAATTAACTGTCAAGTCAGTACCGCAATAAGTCACTCAGATCAAGCACTGAGTATTCACAGAAAGATTAGACAAATGTGGCCCAATCCTCTTCTCCATCTAAGGAGAACTTAAACACTGAGGGAGCCACAGCAGTACCATGCAGCTCCCTGATTTAGAGATGCCAGGCTCCAAAGCAAGTTAGAAATGTGCCTCAACAGCTATAAGTTAAACCAATAGTGCAAGGTCTCTCTGATTGCTGCCACAAACTGCTTCAGGTCAAGAAGAAACTTCTACAGCAAATCATTCGGCGAGTACATGCTAGAAAGCTGTGTGGAGCATCCTACCAGCACTGACATGTCTCCAAAGACCTGGATTCTCTGTCCAATGCAGCTTCTTGGCTGCTGGGTGATGCTCAAATGTCACTTTTGACTCCTTGTCCTGTGTTTTTCCCTTCTCTAACTAGAGGTAAAAATACTGATCTCTGCAACAAGGTGCCCTGAGATTTACTTGTGAAATGTGGTAGGTGTTATTGTTGGATCTTCCAAAACCAGATACGTGCTGACTACTTTCAGAAATTATAGTTGAAAATTACTCATCTCCCTGAGTATGGCAATCCCTATGTACCCAGGCAAAACAAGTGTTTTAACTTGTAAGCCGTAGCCTTTGTAAGCCATATGGTTCGTACTTTTGTATGCTCTTTCAATTTCCTTTTTATCCACTCAATACTCCAAACATTCAGTTCCAAATAATCTCCCCAAATTCAGGTACATTCAGAGCCAGAGCTTCAGGATTCAGTTTCAAACTATCAGATAACAGACAGAGCTACAAAATGCTCACAGAATTAAACAATACATTAAGAAAACCCATATATAATTGAGTTAGAGGCCAAAATCTCATCCCACTTTAATATTACCTAAATAATTAATTGCAGTGATGCGCCAAGTCTTTTTAACGACTTGTACAAATAACTCATGCCCTTGAAATGTGTCTCAAGCACAACTTAAATAGATCAATTATTTCAGTGATTCATCTCAGAGATTTTTTTTTTTTTTTGTAAGGCTAAACACATTTCTGTGTTATGATATCAGATGATTAAAGTTCTTCTGAACCAGTCTAAATTAGGCTAAGCAGAAAAAATACTAGGGAATTAATTTTTATGATCTTAGATTTATCTGTTCTTTGTTAAATATTTCTTCAAACTAGACTCTATCAACGAAGAAAACAACTCACTGGTAAGCTTTTCATGATTATTTGCTATCTATGTTTCCACAAGGAACGTAGCATCCTTTTAAGGGGAAATACAATTCTGCAGAGGTAAGAAATACTTTCCTCAAACGTCTGTATTAGTGTGGGCTTCTGAAGCGAAAAGTGACAGATGGCAGTAGGACTAGCTGCTTCCTAGTTTACAAGGACAAAGCTGAGTGCCTCTCTCTTTGACCCTTTATTTTCTCTATATTTTTCAATCTACATTCTGTCGTCCCAGTAACCAATTCAACAAGTAATACATAAAACCTCAATGAACTGAAACAACATTCAAGTTTTTGTCACGTTGTTTTGTACTATACTAATCTATTTTATTTGTCTTTCAAGGTCCATGAGTTTAATGGAACTTGTCTCAGGTCACCGTTTGTTTAATCTTTCCCCATAAAATCAGCTGTACTACATTAATGTTTTCACAGCCAGCAGCCATCACAGCAAATAATGTTTAGTGTGAGAACACCAAGATGTAGGACAGGACAGAGCACACAGTGGGGAAAAGCCTCTACAGCAGCAGGGTGGCCTGTGACATACAGGAACTGTTCTCAGTAAGAGTGAATGTGATGGAAGCACAGGTCACTTCCCACACCTCAGACCTCCCCAGACACTTTTTTTCTGTTGCACAATTCTTCTACATACCAAAATTAAAAGGCCACATGCCCGAAATAATATACTTGGATACACTATAGAGAGTATAAAATTCTGCATTCATCTTGCTTCAATGTCAACGGGTTATTAAGAAGCCCATCTCCTTACCTGCCTTACCTCCCAGCCTCTCCTCCTCCTCTAAACTTTCCCATCTTTAGAGCATGTTAACAAAAACTGCAATAAGGTACTGGCTCCTTCTCAATGCTAAGACAGGCAGTGGTGGGAGAAGACAAAGAATCTGTGCTCAAAACTTCACATTCCCAATGTAATAAATTGGACACTACCTACTGATGATTCAGCACAAAAACCACCATTACACTAAATCTTGCAGTCTTGAGACACACAAATAACATTGAGCTTAATCTAAATTCAATGAAATTATTTCAGCCTACTTACTGGGCCAACCTACTGGCCACACACAGAGTTTAGTATGAGAAACAGCTTTCGGCTTCTATATTGGCATTCTATTACAGTAAATTAGCAAAATAAAGTCCCTATTGTTTTCCCTGTCTAATTAAGATTGGCTTTACTATTTTAGAGAAACACCCAAAAGCTTCCACGGGTTGATAATTTTCTATTACTTGTATCACACAGAGAAACAGAACTGAGCTAAACAGCAGAAAACATTTGACTAAGAGCTATAAAACAAAATGCCTCCAATATTAAAAGTAAGCAAAGCTATATCCTGATAAAAACTGGCCTTGTGTTTTTTTAAATACAGTATAATGCATCTGAGACTTGTTTGCAGAAGGCAACACATACTGAAGAGATGAGATTTGCAAAACCAAATATTACATTCAATACACTTTTCCATGGTTTAAAAGCAAGAGAAACTTTACTTCTATCAGATGCTCTTCGGTTTTATGACAACTACAACTAATGCCCTGAATATAACGGAGAGCATTAGAGCATGGCATAGAAATATGCTCTGCATAGAAAACTTAGCACAGACAAAAAGACAAAAGAGCTGTAAAATTTCTCTCCATATAGAATAATTCAAAACAGGTTCAAGACAAAAAAGGACACAGTTAAGCATCTGAAGTGAAATAATACAAAGAAATTATACACAGGTATGACATATTAGCATATTACAACTTCAGAATGTCCCACAGACACTATTAACCCTTTCAACACTTCTGGGCTGTCATTTCAACTAAGACAAAAGTGACTTTTCCATGTCTACTGGACTTTATGCATGGTTGAACAGGTGAAATACCTCATTATTGTCTCTTAAGTGCTTTTAAATTCATGTTGTATGAAACAGCAAGATATTACTGTTATTCCAGATGCAGGAACGGGGGGAACGGGGACAGAGACATGTCACTGAAGACAACCAAGTGAATCTGAATTACATCCTCAGTAATGACGGAGATATCTTCCACCATTCACATTCATTATACTCTAAGGCAACTGCATTAACAGTGACCGTTAAAACATATACAAAGAGAGGAAGCTCTAGCATTCTCTAAACTAGGACGCAGATCCTACAGCAGGTCTACTGGAAGTGGTGTTTCCAACTACTGTGATCTAATGTTTGTGTAGGAAGACAGGTTTGCTATGCAGAGATTTGTATTGAGTATCCCCTTCATGTTGGAGTACATTTTCAACAACAGGAGAACACTTTCCTTTCTACCTATGTGGCAGATACCATACCATAATTTCTTTCACTGGATTTTCTGTTTTTTTTCATGTCATATCTGCATTAGAAAACAAACTTGCCTAAGAAGAGGACACATCTTTCAGTGACTTGTGAATTGACAGTTCTCACACTGTATTCTGTAAATAACACTGATGCCCGTGCCAGACACTGGACGCCTGCTTCAAAGGGCACAGAACACCTTATTAGGTGGTTCTTATTTGTTTAAGGGATTAAGGAATAATTTGCCCTTCTTGGCCTAAATAACCACACCCAAAAAAAAGTACAACATGACTGAAGCATAACTCGCTCTCCTAGTAGAGCTGTTAGTTGGTACAGATTGGCTGCTTTGTTTCCACAATCTTTCTAGAAGATAGAAAGGAAGCCAGATAAGAGGGGTGTCAGGATATCATCTGACCATGTAGAGAATCTGGCTGTAGGTTTTAGATTTTGAACACATAAACATCTATTTGAAGGGTTTCACAATTGAGATTTAAAAGAACAAATTGAATTTTTCTGCTCTATTCCATTCTGCACTAAACTTTATCTCTACATTTTCTTTTTAAGTGATTAGTTACTGCCACACATAGCAGGTAGGCTGAAATCCTTTTTTCATCCCTGCTTAGCATCTCCCTACAAGGCTTACTTCCAAAATGATTGAAGACAAGAGTTCAGAAACAACAGACGCTGGCAGCCTGCCAGTCACATGCACCCACACAGATGCAAAGTTAAAAATATATCAATTCACGCCTCATACAAGTGGGTACGTAGGATAGAGAGGGCTGATAGATTGAGAGGGAGAAGTGTATATTCACAGAGGGCAGTACACATGTATCTGTCAAGAAAAGGCTACGAGGAAAGAACAAGAACTTCTGGTACTGCTGTGCTATGGATAGGGTGCCTTACTCAAAACCTTTATTTGCTGGGGTTATTTATGCTCAGAAATTTGTACCTGGATTCAGATTCTCATCCCTTTTTCCCAACACATAGTGTTGGTAGGAGAATCTTTGGTTTCAACTGATCATCTAAGGTCAGTCAAACCTGTTTGACTAAGGGATCAATGGGACACACCTGTTTTCTGTTACCACCTGTGTCTCTGATGGGCTTAAATAGGTATATTTTTGCCTCTTCTTTCACTGTGGCTGAGCTGTACCTTGAAGGTGGCACACTCCTTCTACAGAATTCAAGCTGAATTCAAGTCCTGTACAGCCTAAAAACAGTAAACTACTTTTACTAAAACCCAAAGGACTGTACCTTAATTTCAAAGAGTTTGGGTTTTTCTCATTTGTTTAGTTTTAGTTTTATGATTAACTTCTGCTCCAGATTCCTTAATTTAAGCAAATCAATTCTTTTCCATACTAAACAGGAGGAAAGTTCTGAGAGATCATTTGGGTCCAATGTGAAAAGAGCTACTTCCCAACAAGGACTGACGGCCCAGGCTCAGTTGATATCATACGGCGAGGAAAAGATCTCCCCTGTTCTCTTAAGCCTCACACTTTTCCTGGGTTCCAAATCTTCTTTTAAGAGACTTTTATTCCAAACAAACAATCAAAGGGAGCTGCTCTTTTTAATAATTTAAAGCAGTGTAATGTCAAGATTTCTATCTATTCCAATGGCATTACTTCAAATTGTGTAGTGAACCCATTACCAAAGAGAAGCTATGGAAATTAGTTGCATGATTAATTGTGTCAAACCAGTGGTGCTTTCCTGAACACACCCTACTAAGCAGGCGTGAATCTTCTGCAAAAACTTACTACATTTTTCTAAGCCAGGAGCTTCTCCCCAAACCCTGTGTCAGCAAAGCTGACAGTGCACAAGCCGAGCCCTCTCAGGGTAGCAGCTGTACAAACAGCCACGGAAAGTATGGGTTTAATTTTATGTTGTCTTAGGATTGTTTTTTTTTAATAATAAAATCAAGCTCCAGGAAAATTATGAGGCTTTGAGGCAAGCAACTCTGAGGACTGGACAGGGCTAAGGTTAGCAGAAAGGTATGTTCATAATGCTAATAAACTAGATTATGATTTCTAGCATAGAGGGAGTAAATTACAAACTGATGAAGCTTCTCCACAAATGTGATTTCTATTAACACTAAAGCAGCCATGGGCATGTACTGAGGGGAGAATCGGTCTCTAGAGTTTGCTATTTTAACCATCAGTCATATAGGGCAATTGTTAGAAGAAAATAAACGAAATAGCAACTCTAAAGGCAGACAGAGGACAGGAGAAGGAAAATATTAAATAAGAACAGTCACTATGGTAACAGTTGGAGTTTTAGTATTTTAATACCTGGATGACTCAGAGGAGTGGCAATAAGACACGGAGCCTTTTGCGTTTGGAGACATCAGCTCAAATTTTGCCCAAGCTAGGGCAATTCAAAGATCATTCTAATAACAGTATATCTAAAATGTTTCAGTTAATTTTCAGAGTTGGTAGGAAATCTCTCCACCATGCAAATACCCTCATTTGAAAGCCTAGCAGAAGGCCTGAAGACCTGACTGGAGAGACAGCATTTTCTCACTGCTTGTACAACAGGTTGGGACTTAAGGAAGTTTGTTTTGCTGCTGCTTCTGCTGCCGCAATGCCTGTGGGTATCAAGATTTCGGTCTCTAGGCCTTACAACTATGGTTCATGACACCAAATTAAAAATTAAAGAAAAGCATACACCATGTTTGCAAAATGGAGAAAAGATGAAGTTAATGAATTGCAGAAGAGAAACAAGATCTGAAACTAAACCTAATATATTCCTAAATTTGGAGATTTTTCTACATTAGTTCGTCCAAGTTACAATTCCCACCTGTGCTGGTCTAAAGCCAGGCTCACATCCAGCATAGTCCAGGTGACTTAAATGCATTGGTGTCTCTGCAAAAGACAGAAACATTACTGTAGGAATGACTGAAACACAGTTTCATTCACTGTTCACATAATTATTTTAAATACCTAAGCTGCATGAGATTTACTTTTTTAAAAATACTGGAGATATACAATAAAGGACTACTTCAACAATTATCCAGAAAAATATGTCTCTCATATTTTCAGTCACACACAAGTGAAATTCTTTCTTATGTTCTTTTAAGGTGCCCTAGTTGCTTGTACAGAGACTGAGAGGAAATTTAACACTCCTTCCTCCGTTTCTTTCCTTTAATGCCTACACACTAGACACAATGCAAATCTGGACTGCCGCCTTGGTAGTCTCGCTACCAACTGCTACTGGATCCTGGAGAACATAAAGCAGATGGAGCACATTACCAACAACTTGTTTTGCCAGCTAGTCAATCAGTTGAAAACATCCATGATCTAGCCATATTTTTTAGGAGAAAGTTGCACAGGACAGGACTGAAGCTTACTAGTAAACATCACAGGAAATCACAGGTGAGAAAACCAGAGATAACCTCAACAGATTCCTGTTCTGCACAAGTGACATTCAGGGAAAGGGACTCCATGTGCTTTTTTTAAAAAAAGTCTTTGCTAAAAATAAGCAGAAAAACAGTCAACTTCACTCCTTTAACTTACCAGGTGTTCTTAACGATGACATGAATATTGTCAAGATAATGCCACTGATTTCTATACCATACCCATGAAGTACTATGTCACTCTCTTTCTGAGAACTGCATTGCAAACAGAAGCTTCATGGGGAGGACCAAGATGCGCTGAGGCAGAAGTTATGAATGCAGGCAAGCTCATTTATCCGAGTATACCAAAGCAAGACCCATAAAATGGGCTGTTCCTCCTAGGTCTTTCACAACTAGAAAGCCGCAGCATTGGGAAGAACTGTCTAAACTTTCACTCACTTATGGGTCTATGAAAGATGTTGCATTAGCAGAACTTGAGATTTGGTCTATAAGAAGAAATTCAGCAGGAAAACCACATACTTGGAAGTTCATTCCCCAGTCAACCACGGGGAGAAGCACAGTAACCATCATGCAGCATTAGCTTCAAAGGCAAAAGAGTTACAGCACCAAATTCACTTATGATTACGATCTAGTACAGATAATTGGGGTTCTTGTCTGCTCTTGGTCTTAAATATTTATTTTCAATAGATGGAATATAGAATCCCATTTCATGTAATGATACTGCTGGATCTGATACACAAAAGCTCTACCAGTTGTTGCAACTGTCCTCAATTTCACAAGACACACAGCAGTACTTGGTAACAATGGGAAGGCAGCTTCACACCCTTATGCTTTGATTAAATAGCAATCATGTTATTTTGCTGTTTTGCTCACCATGCATCACACACATCTGTTACTTCAAAGAAAATTTATGTTTACACAAAGGCTCAAATAGGACTTGAAGGAGAAGGGGGGGTATGGGTGCAAGATTTCTAATCTCACTGCATTTTAATTTCTGGAAAGACAAAATTCCCTTTTCAGTTAAATAAATTTTGTTTAAAAAGCACGTGCACAAACACAAAACCCAAACAGTATTTCAGCTTTTTAAAATGCATGCAATGAACTGAAATCAGAATAATTTTGGTATTTTAAAATTTTGCTTGTAATTAACAAAGAAGATCAATCAGCAGCAAAGCGAACAGAAAGGAAAATTAGCGTCTTCAATTTGTTCATTAGCTCAGATGAGTAACAAATCTTTTTGTGCTTTCTGCACTGGCCTCCATTTTCTTTTAGGCTCAGAGCAAGTTTTACAAATGTGTTGTGATCAACAAAATGTATCACTTTTTGTAAAACCCTGACATGATTCAGATGCCAGGATTCTTTCTTGAGGTTCTTTTAATCTGCTCTCCAGGTCCTTATTTATGCTCTCCCTTAGATATATGTGCCTCTTAGCAAAAAGCAAAATTTCCTATCAAGTCCTGCCTGGGTCACAACATATTAAATTCATTCCTTATCACAAACCATGTGTTAACTTAGGCATTTAAAATATTTATGAAAAAGTGCTGTGAATTCCTTCCTTTTGTGCATCAGTCAAACTCCAAACCCACTGCATTTCTGTGGGTGTACAAGCAATTTAAACTTCAGCAATTTTCTGCTAGTCAGTATTACCTTTAATTTCCAAGTAGTAGGGAACTCAACTAAAAATTATGATGGGCAAACTTCAGAGGCTTTGGAGCTTGAGCTTGATTTGGGTATTGATTCATATGCTGTTAAACACTGCTGCAGACGTAATGTTCTCCATTACATTAGACCAGTTTTTTCTAAGCCTTTGATAATTGCAGAAACGTAAGACCTGTTGAAGTGTCCCTGTCCTTTTACACTGGTCTGTAGAAGGTCTGCAGAAGCCACGGGTGGTTCCCCTGCTGCATTCCTGAAGCCCAGCTAGTCTCACGCTAGCACAGAGGGTAATATCTGGACACTGCAGAATGTTATAGAAACCTGTGCTTCTGATTTCAGATTTTGATACATATTTCTCTAAATGAGGCTGGAATGACTGAAGGTTTTCTTTTCACTCCCCTCATTTGAGTCACTTGACCATAGTACTGACACATGAGAAAGTGTGTTTTTTTTAATGTACTGAGTGACTCCCATGCTACCTAAGAATGCTATAGTCCAGCAGGAGATTAACATCATTGCCACCTTTCAGTGAGGAATAAATGTTATAATTGGGAAATTTATACCACTGTAAAATCTTAAAAGAATGGAAATAAGCTCCAGCATTGTGGGGGATATGTGTATAAAGATCTTTATCAAGTTTGCAAATATCCCTTGAAACAAGATGAAATTGAGCCAGGTACCTACAGTTAGCCACTAATGAAAATACACTAAGGTGCCCACCTGTACTACTGGATAATGAAATTAAGTATCAAATTAAAATGAGAAGAAGGCTGTAGCATAAAATTAATAACTTTTGTGATGTCTCTGGTGAAGTATAGCTGTTAGATGTTATCCAAGGTGGTAATTTTAAACAAACTGGTGCTGGTTCACCACTTACAGTTAGCCCTATGCAAAAGGAATTCCCCCTTTTTGTAGCTCAATATTCAGCTTCAGTGCAATATCAGATAACCAGTTCCAACTCCCTAGACTTCTGGAAGGGGCAGACACACTCCACACCATGCTACCACATAATTTTCTTCAAAGAAAGTGGATCTGGAGCCACCGCATGCTGTATTCTAATAAGGTATTAGTTAGATGTATTGGCTCACTTAATTCAGACCTTGGTTTCGTTCAAAAGGTGGAAATTAAAATAAATGAGCTGACTGACAGAGAAGGTGAGCATGAGAGCAAGTTTGCCCACTGGAAATACCATTAAGGTTACTCTTAACTATCACGAATGCAAAGACACTGAAACAGCCCACATAAATCGCCTCCAGCTGAACAAATCAGGAATGCATGTAAGAGAATTAAAAGCTTTTCATTCCTCATTCTTTCAGGAAATGCTACAGCCCTGTTAAAGAACTTCAATGGACAGGAAGAAGTCCAACCTTCTTATAGTTTTGAGAAGGAAGATTATAAAAAGTTTTCAGTGAATTCACAGATTGCCAGGCTGGGCACAAGCTGCAGAATACAAGGACTCCTTACAGCCCAGTTAGCCTGGAATGCCTCAGCCTTCTGAAGAATTTTGATTTTGCTCAGCAATTATCAAGGAGGATTCTCTGAACCAAAAACCAGAACAGAGGGAATCTAAAATAGCTCTTCTGTCTTAAAATGCCTCAGCTGAAGCTTTTTAAACGCTTCACACAGTCACATGCACAAATGTCCTTATTTAGGAAAAATGTGGTGGAACACACTAGGGGAGAGAATTACGATCCTGAAGAAATCGGTTGTGAAGAGAGATAAGCAGAAGGAGCAAGACTCACCTTTTGGTGATTGACAGTGACTTTTAGCAGCTTGAATCTTGATATGAGCACCTCAGCTAAATGCTTGTCACTCACAATGCTTCATAGGAATGACCTGTCGTAACCACACTAATGACCAGAATTGGGGAGAAAGGAAGATAAAACTTGCTTTTAGAGAAGTGCTTTTTATTGACAACTGTTGGTATATTATCAGCTAAAGACTAAAAATAAGTGGGAGGTCTGAATGTTGTCCTAGCTGAAATAGAAAGCTGAGTACAGAAAGACAGTAGTGCAAAGCTTTCCATCAGGGTGCAACACTCTGAAGATACTTTCCAGCCTGACTTCCTGTCAGTTCCTTGGGTTTTATTGTGGAAAGCATTTAAAGGAGAAAACTTACAGGTTTACACTTTGTATCAGGATTATTATGACTGGACCACTAGGATTAGATTCAGACCTAATGCACAAATGTCAACTGAAGTCACAGTGAGGCAGGAGCCCTTATGCTAGTGCTGCATTGCCTTCTGGCTGAACAAGAAGTTAGAGGAGACTGTAATACACTGTGATTCCATTCACTGTCACTAGCATCAATTCTTAAAAGGCCAAACTCTTTTATGCTTGATGGCAGAGATGGGCTAGATAGTTTCTTTGATTATTCCATTTATCACGCCAAAGGCAAGTGGTCTTCTGGCAGCTTCCCACAGCAGCTGTATAATCTGTTACTGTTGCTTTCTTCATCTTGCTGTTTCACTCGATGCCATAATTATTTTCTCATTTCTAAATTCACTATTAATTTTAATTAAGTTCATCTACACTCATTAGTTTAGCTAATCTATCTTCACTTTTAAACACACACACACATACCAGTCTTCTTTCTGATGTAGTACTGGCATGGAAAGTTTTATGCAGAGAGGCAGAAAGACCCATATATGTAATGAAATAAAAGGGCTTATAACTGCAGCTAGTTGAGGATTTTTTTAATTAAGCTTTTCCTATCCAAAAAAGCCAATTAGTTGGGATTGAAATTTTTCAGACACCTACATCCTGTTTAATAAAATTTTAATCTGAAGTTTTCTCTGGTGAAAAGTAGAGAATAATCACTAGCTAATACAAATCAAACTTAGAGGTCAAATCTCATCTATAACGAAGGAGGTACCGAACATGCTGCATTTGATTATAAGAACAGCTCTGAATCCAAAAATGTCAGCCTCAAGTCCCTCACCATAAAGCTGCTTGAGTGATCTCCTTTTCATTAGATACTCGGGATTTCATTCAGCACTAGGGCACCAATTTCAAATCTCTGATTTTTTTCATGTTGCTGAAGTTCTACCATAGTTATATTTTAATGGAGAACTAAATGACAGATCAAATGCATTATTATTGCTATTATTATTATTATTATTATTATTTTCTGAGATCTTTTGCCCATAGATTTTAAGTGATGCTTCAATGTTTGAGTAGGCCATAAAGTTTTGCAAGGAAGTTCTAACCTTGTCTATGTCCTTTTGCATACAAAACCAAGTACTCTTGTTTAATGAACAATGTGATCAATACCAATTAACCACTACAGAAGCTGCTGAATCAGAGAATATTGTCCATGGATTGCATCAGTCCATTGTTTACTCTTCTACTTTGTTACTTCAGCCTCTCCCCCAAACCACAATAATTACTTTTTGCTTGCATCATCTCTGTCAAACTCTTTTTTTTTTTTTTTTTTACAATATTCTGCAGAGAAACAGGGAGTTGCCAAGGTGGTCCATATTCACAGTATATTGTCATCCAATATCCTAACAGTTGCTGGTACCAGATGTTTCAGAAGATGATAAAAGACCCTACAGGAAGCAGATGTGAGACAATCTGTTCTGCCTAACTCACATGCAGAACTATATCCAGTCCACAAAGTTCATCTATATTCTCAGAGCTTGGAAAAATGAGGCATATTTCCAGTATCACCACTTTTTCATACGTAGCCTAGCCAGTAATATTCTGAGCAAGTCTTTCCATTTTTTCCCTTTACTCCAGCTGTTTCCAATGTCCATCCCAGGAACTCACTCTAGCTAAAAAGATCTTTTCATGTGTTTAGAAGAATATGCAAGTATCAAAACAGGTTTAAGAAGTTTAAGTGTTCTGTTTAACTATATATGTACCTTTAGCAAAGTTAAGAGATTAACCAAAATGAAAGTTACCATGTCATTTAGTAAAGAAAGGCAGAGAAAAATTGGTATGATTGTTTTCATTATTACAGAGAAATAATATCTGTAATCTTGGACTAGCAGGTCACCTTCAGGTCTTACTCTTCTGGGTGAGTCAGTGAAGCTGCCTGAAATACACATTTTCATAAATGTTACTGTTTACATTGATTCCATGTTTCACTTTCTATGGCCTCCACTACTGTGGAAATAATTCTCCAGGAATTTTTACAATTAAAATTCAACATCACCTATTCTCTTTGAGCAGGGAGGAAATGTGTGGATTGCATCTTAATACCCTGAGGACTGTAAGACACATATTCATGTCTTCAATTTTATGAACATCTCCAGAGGATAATAAGACAAAATAGAATTTACTTATTTTTACAGCCTGTTCTAGGTCTTCTGTATTTTCAAGTTTATCATAGGCTATTTCTCTTTTTTTTTTTTCTAACATAATTTGGAACAGACCCAAAACTGCTTGAATGTGAGTTCCAGCACAGACATTTAGTTGAGAGACAATTCAGATGTGTTTTGGCAATATAGAAAATGCCCTTGTATTTGTGCATCTTTGAATTATGTTACAGATGTTGGTATAATAGTATCCCCAAGCTTTAAAATGATTACCCACTTACATGGACTCACAATAAGAGAAAAATAAAAATATGGCAGTCAGCCTTTTCTGGCCCCCAAGTCCATCTGTCTGTTGTAGATTTACATTTATGTGCAGAGACCCTCAGAACTGGCCAAGAAGGGAGGAGCGAGCAGAGGGTACATTAAAAACACTGGGAGAAATGTCAGCATTTCAACCTAAGAGCAATATTCTGTTGTCATGACAACATGATGTAAAGTGTTTTCTTAAAGAAGAAGATTGCAATGTAAATGGAAAAGAAAAACTCAGTTAACGGAGCAAATTCAGACAACGTATTTTATGAGGTTGTGACATGGATTAAAACACAACATCTATTACCATAAACAGATTTTTTTTTAAAGTCCCATACAGAAAAAACACTTGCTTCACGGAAATTACATTCTATAAAAATCTCATTTATCCTTAGAAATGAAGTTTAGAAACTACACCTTTTTTTTTTTTAAAGAAAAACAACATTTCAATTTAATTCACATATCTTCTACCAGATATTCAGAAAACATATGATGGTTTGCTCCCTCATTTTCTATGTAAACTACTGATTTCAAGTAGCTTGATATTTTATGCAACACCAAGGATCTGTTAAGTGCTGCAGAAACACTTAACGTGCCACAGACCTCCAACCCTATAATTGCAGCAGTCAAAGGGTAGAGAATGGAATATCATTATCCCATTTCAAAGTAGGAGCAGAGATACGGGGCATGTGAAGCCAGAGGCCCAAAAATCACATAAAAAGCTTCCAACTGCATTGGGAATTACATCAAGATTGCTGTAGCCCAGTCACACAGTTTACAATGTCATTCTCATCCGCTCAGCCAAAGAGAGAAACTGGTGACTATTTTCCTTCAAACGTTTACTGATGTTTACGGTTATTAAAGCTTTCATCATTTAGTCCTGCCTAAGAGGTTAAAAATTTTGTCATTGCTCGGAAGCGTGACCCATGCCTCGGGGCGTGCACTGGAACAGAGCAACAGCGACAGAAACACCGAGGCGGCCCTTGCGGCCCTTGCTCACTGGCCATTAAAATGAGAATAGATTACATCTCCCACGGTGGGAAGGAAGAATGTATTTTTATGTCAGTCTAAGTGACCTTGTATCACTTAACTGGAGCCGGAGAATTCTTCCTGTACCCCACACCCCCACAATAAAGATAGACATTAAAAAAAAAAAAAACCACCAAAAAAGGCAAAAAATCTTGAGAAATGTCTCAAGCTGGCTTTTTCTCCTTTGCCAATACAGTCGGCTGTACACAAAAAGCTATAACACTTAAGAACTAAAAGAAGTAACGAATTAGAAAATTTGGATTTGAAATTTTACTTGACAGCTCCCAAACAGGATAGTTCTTTAAGAATAAATAGAGAAAAATGCCCCTAACCTGCCAGCTACCTTTGCAGAAAAAGATCTCAGCAACCGAAGGTACATCTTGCCCACAGATGACCACTGGAAGTATGTGCCCTGGCACCTGCTATTACAATGATTTATTTGGTAGTTTCTGGGAGTCAGCAGAGTAAGGGGTCCCACAAGGGCAGCCACCACCTGGGCATAGACAAGGAGACACCACCTGCCCCTTTGGTGAGCACAAAGAGAGCAAGGCAGCGAGCAATAAAAGCAAGTCTTGGCTTGCAAATATCATGACAGTGTCACTGTGTTACACCCTTTCTGGTGGGATTTTGTCAAAAGGGTACCTGAAGAAGCAGGAACATCAGAGAAGGAAGGGGGGGATTAAAGAGACCAAGTTCATGTTGGAAAAAGCAGACAGCAGTTTGAGACCACCGCCGTGTGACAAGCTGCAAGTTGCGGGACACGCTGAGTGCTGCCTGGTGACAATGTGTTGTGGTTTGGCAAACCAGGGCACGATGACTTTACACTGAGATTTCAGGGGGTCCAGCATCTTACACGATCAAACCTCAATACTTTAAATAAACTGCAGCATTTAGATCTGAAGTCCCCTAGAGAAGGAGGGCTGAATTCAGTTCTGTTTAAAATGGGTGATAAGAGCAATTTACTGGAAAGGTACATTCTGAGTAGATGCTACAGCAATTCTGATATAAAAGATTACTTGTCTTGTTAAAAGCTTACAAGCTATTTGTCATCTCAATGTCCTGTTCTCTACAATGTCAGGTTCTGGAAAGTTGTGAACGTGCAGGTAATGAAAGAACTCAGTTTGTGCTAGGAAAAGTATCTTGTATACAGAATTATGGCTTTGCAGCAGCTTCTAGATGGTGATGATCATGGTCTCCTTGCCTCTTTCAAAAGTATGTCTGTGAGCTCTGTATTGTGTGAGATATGAAAAAAGTGGGATGTTGGGACTCCTGTGAGCCACCTTTCCCTTTGCAGTGAAGGGAAGTGCCAGCGAAGCACAGCAGGATTGCCACACACCCCGGAGCCTTAAACAGACAGCACCAGTTTAGAAAAGCTTCCTAGATGTGCAGCATAGGAAATTTGCATTGAAACTGCCTGTATGTCACATGTGGCTTGTTCTAGATCTGTCAGTCTGGAATCCTTCCTGGTTGAAGGGCCAGAATGACATTGCATGAGCTCTGACACTGCTAAGACTTCTCTAATAGTTTTTAGCAGGAAGACTGCTGTGCGCCATGGCCTCTGTACTACAATAATAGAAGATCACAGGTCATTTGGTTTTCTTCTGTTGTCACCCATAAACGTAGTTCCAGCTTTGTCCTCCAGTTCTCTTCTTGAGTGAAAAGGGCCACATTTAATTTCTACTACTGTTTGATTACCTAATGTCACGAGGATTATAAGCTCCATCATGTGGAAATGCTGCTTCATCCATGTTTGTACAGCACCTAGCACAAAGAGAATCTTGGGGGCAGGTGGTGCCTCTAAGTACTACTGCAATATAATAATAAACATGAAGTTTACACAATGCTGAGACTAAAATTATTTTAAAGAATCCCAGAAAATTCATAGTCAATGATACATTCCTCACGTGAGTTCAGAATCTTATCTGATACCTAAGATGCTTGAAAAGGAGGTTTTAATGCTACTTCCTCTTTGGAGTATTTCAAAGACAACATAATTCAGGGAACATTGTTGGGGCCTAGCCATGTTTTTTGACCTAGAAACAAGATTGGAGAATAAGAACCTGCTCCTCCATCTGGTGTATACACTAATAATCCTCCCCAAAAGAGCAATTCAGTTAACTGAACTGATCCCCATACCATTATTGCAGTGGTGGTCCTCTACAGGTGGTCCTCTAGATGACATCAAATACAGCCTGGTTTTCAGATACAAGCATCAGGTTAGATCAAACTGGCAGCTAGAAAAACACATCTTTGTATTTTCAAATTCAGCCAATTTGATCAGGGCTTGCTGAGAAATAACCCTGTGACACCATTTTAGAAGGGAAAATAGAAATAAAACACAGATTCACTGTTCTATTTACTACAGATTTGAACTTTTAGAAGCACAACTGTGACAAAAGAAGACAGAACACAAAATAGACTAAAAATTATCATCTTATCTCTATGGTCACACCTGTGGCTTTGTTGACACAAGGCTACATTACAAGTGATTACTGAAGTTGGGGATAACCTTCATATCTTTGTAGCATCAAGTGAATGTCAAAGTCAGAATCACAGGCACAGAAGATCCTATTTGCTCTGTTAACTGCATCAGTAGCATCTTTTCAACATATGCCTGTGAAATACAGCTTGTGAGAAGGAAGATTGCTCATTGGAACAGCAAGTAAAGAAGTACAGAGATACTTTGCTAGAAAAAGAGAACTTGAACTATGCCATTGAGATCAATGAAAATTCAGAGGAAAGCCTGAATAAGAAGTCTGAGATTTGACCCTAAATCAGCTTACCCACTTTTTCAACAAATTGAGTTTTTACAATCTGGTAGAAGCTCTAATTATGTTGTCATAAAAATCTTAGCACTGCTGAAATCTTATTTCTGAAGGCTCCCAAAGAGGCATCTATAAAGGATTTTCTTTCCCATTTCATTCTGATAACAGACAATATACGACGAGTCAGATTAGAGAGAGCAGCATAGGACACACCACCTCCATCACCTCTCAGACAAAGAAGCCAATAAACAATTGGCTGGCTTTTATTAAGCCATATTAAGGACCAAAGTCTCCGGTTCTGACTCTTTATTTAGATGCAGTTCCCACAGAAAAGGACAATTAAATAATGTATTTCATACAATGGTAAAAAGACTCCCCTCTCCAAAGATGAAACCTGATTTTAAATACCTTAATTCATGAGCTGACCTTCCATTAAAATGGAAATTCTCACTTGAACAGTTCTGTTCAAAGCCCACTGGTATGACTCAGGTTTCTAATACCTAAACTATCAGGAAATCTTTATTACTAATACTATCCACTGTGGCATCAAAAAGGCAGCATGTTTAGAGCAACACAGCCTAAAAGTAAAAAACATACAGGAGAAATAACACCTGATAGGTTTTGCCTGACTCCCCAGTAAAGCTGGCATTCCAGAAGCCATCTTCAACCAGGAAATAATTCCTTTCTAAGATGTGCTTTACTTTTTGAAAAACATTAATATTCAAATGAAATATATTATTCTATGATTTTCTTACTTTTTTTTTTAAGGAAAACATGTATTTCTGCACTCATCTACCCAAGAAATTCCTTTAAAGTTAGAATGAAACAGACTTTCATTTCAGATGTGTTTTAATGAAATATCAAACAGAAGAACTGTCTGCTATGGAGAAGGTAATCAGTATTCATTGCCAGCTGAAAGGTGTCGGCTAGGCTGACACGTTGACAATGCTGTATTTCCACGGTATCTAGTTTTAATTCCAAAGCACAGATCAGTAATGTAAAGGCTGCAGTCTCAAACTGATCATATTTGGTCAGACTTAATTTCTCTCTTGCCCAACATCTTCAGATGCCTAACAAAGCTTTTTTTGGTATATTCTTCCACCAGCATGGTTTCCTGACCAGAGGCAGAATGCTTTGTTCCAGCAGAGCCCGGGTGCAGAGCACATCTGCAGTTTGGGCTTACATTGCTATTGCAAACATGAACTCTTCACACACAGTGGAAGCACACCCCGGCTGTTTGCCCTGAAGCTTACAATACATAGGCAGGATTTAGTGAAACAAGTTTATATAAATGAGTACAACAAGTCATCCATTCACTTTAACAGTGAAGATTTGCATAGTAATCTCTGTATTTTGGCTGAAACGCAGTGGATGATGAAACTATCACAATAGCAGGGCAGGGAACACGCGTGACTTGAAAGTTTTAAAGGAAAAAATCTTGGTCAGCAGCAAAATGTAACGTTTGATCTTAAATATATACCATTTATCTATTTGTACTAATATATTTTAAAGACAAATCCCCGAGAGAAAGGGTACCACGTAGCCAGCCAAGAAGCACGCACAGGATAAGCCTTACACCTTAATTACATGGAGGAGAAAACTAGGGGAGGAACAGCTTACTGAGAGGAAAAAAGAACAGAGGAAGAACAAGCACCAAGCAAGTTTTAAAGGATATATTATATTATGTTAAATGATATTATATTATGGGGGCTGCAGTTTTTAAACACAGATCACAGAAAGCCCCAACTCATTTCTAGTAATTCGCACTGTCTGCCCCAGCACTGTCTGCGCCAGGCAAAGGGTGAGTGTTGCCCCCCTCCAACCCCATCCCAGTTACCCCCCAGCTGCATATAGCACCCTGTTATGGTTGATGTGATGGAGATATGGCTGTTATGATGGAGTTACCCCGGTAACTCCATCTAGTCCACCTTCCTCCTGAATCACCAACAGCCACTCGGGCATGCCCCGTGCATGTGCTTGTACCTGATAATGTGCTCTCTAGAACAGAAATCCTGCTCATCTTTTAAGTGCTACAATTTTGCAATGTGCCAACATACGTTATTATTTTTGGTAATAGCCCTTCACCTAACACAGTAAGACAAGTGTACTCAACTCAGTCCCTAGATACTGATTAAACAGCATTCCTAGCAACAAGCATCCTTTGCCAGGGACGCAGAGAAGCACTACCTGCTCACCACACTCCCCCCTCTTTAGCTGACAGGCTCATGTGCATAGTGTCCCACTCACTGCATCACAGCAGGATGGGAGGTAGAAGCCAAAAAACCTCCTCTGCCATCTTGGTATGACCTGAGGAGCAAAAGGCCAGCAGCTCTCATAAATGATCAATGCAGCAGGCATTTCCTGTCCTCAATACCTGATCGTGATGTCCATTCAGCCCCCAACCACTATTTCCAGACTCTCTCCTCTCTCCCCAGCAGATTTCTCTTGCCCAGGTACCTACCTACACAGGGTTTTGCCCTTTTTATTACAGTTCAGTTCAAAATAAACATGAAACTCCCCAGTATGTTTGACTTGTGATCAGCAATTTGTTTCATGTGACAAGACTGCTGCTCCCAGGCAGTCTCATTATCTACAGCACAGATCAATACAATATTCTACTTACCCGTGATAAGCTGCATCTTTGGGCCATAACAAAACTCATTTTATAAGGGATTTCTCAATGTTGTCTATATATCTAGAAGGTATAGACCTCTCAAAATTAAAGTAACCCATATACTCCAACAATAAACCTAATATACAGCTGTATACACAACATGCCATCATAGATTTCATATCATTTATGGATTTCTCTTTCAGCTTGCTTTATTTCAGTAGTGAAAGCATGCTTAGCTATGTCCTGTATTTGTCCAGTTTTTGTAGCTCTAGCTGCACCATCAGATCTCACATCCTGTAGGGATATCCTGTATGGATAAAACCTTGTCAACCAAACTGTCACAGAACTCCTGTCCTTTCCAGAAAACACCCTTAACTCCAGGTACAGAGGAACTAATTGAAATTGTGAATTACAAGTCTCAGAATCTTCAGGAAATTATATGAAAAATAAAACCACTGTCTATAGAAACACTGTATAGGAAAACAAACTTTTCTGTTGTCTAAATCCTACTATTTTGCTTAAGTGCTCTTAAAGCAGTTTTCCATATTTAACATGCATTCTTCAGCACTCAAGAGTGGAGGTACTCAAAAGAAGGAAATTACACATTCTTCTTCCTTCCTTTTTATAGAAAGTTCTCCACTTCAAATGTTCAATTGCTCATTTTTTCAGTGAAAATGTCAGTGGAAAACTTCACATGCACTTGCAAGGTGGAGTCAGAGAAGACAAGGGACAGAGAGCTGGTGAAGTCTCCAAACTCTCTTAATTCTGGCAGATGCTGATCCTGGAGGAACGGGACTGGGCCCCACAAGCAGTAAGCAGACCAGGAGAGCAAGTGGACAGCAGGAGAAAGGCTGAACTCATGGAAGGCTTAGCCCCGGGACCCTGCAGTCTCTCTCTAACAAAAATACCTGTCAGCATGGCCCGTCAGCCCTGGCAGAGGGAATGTAATAGCTCTTTTCCAGGGGGGAAAAAAAATCCACAAATTACTCAGAGATGAAAAATACAGCAGCTATAAGCACTACGGCTTATTTAGACATCTGTACAGCAAAGCAGCTTGGAAAACATGTTGCTTTTGTCTAGTAATTAAGAAAAGCAGTTTTTATGACTCCAGTGCATTATCAGAGGATGTAAGGCCAGACCTTTGAAATGTCAGCATTGTTCTACCACCCCCTGCATTTTAACAAAGTCACAGCATAAAAAGGACTAATTAGTACGTTATGAAAAGGCACACATCCAAAGACGATATTTGATGTGTTTCAGTACTGGAACCTGAAAGTAATTATTTTGTGTTGAAGCTCAGATAGGTGTTTTGAAAAAAAAACCCAGACTTGATTAACCTGCCTGCTTATGGGTTCTTTAGGGGTCACTAGCAATATTTTTTTGTTATTTTGATTGACATTGCATTTTCTCTTAAGTGTATTGTAATTTTGGTCTAAGGAAAAATGAACTATATGGAATGTTTTATTTAAAAATCTTCAAAGGATTTTCTAATTCTTTCCCCTTCACAACACATCTCTTGTTCTGCAAGCCTTTTTACAACATGGAAATTAAAAACAGTAAAGATATAAGAGCATTCATAATGCATCATTTAGGTAACATGTTTAATTAATGTGAACAAATTCATCATTTTATTTTCGTTATCAAGATGGTTTAAGCAACATAAGATTTTCATCAAGCATGAAATTGGTGCCATGGCCTACAGAGCTCTATTAGAAACTTGTTTCAGATGCTTTTTTTGTACCACAAGTCACCTTACATGTTTATTTTCATGCATGTGTTTTGTATACTTATTAGAAAGATAAAGTTGTAGCTGGTATCACAAGAGTATATACATACTTCTCAAATAAATTATTTGTACAGAAATGACAAATTGTGTTTTAAAAGCAAAATAACATTGCCGGAGTTCCAAATGTGAAGAAAGTAAAGTTAAATTGAACAATTTCCTGTCTCATCCCATCCCAATAACCTGTCTTGGTCTTCTGAAATATTCATGAAAGAATAATTATTGCCGTTTATGGTCAAAATAAAATGCTGTTAATTGCACATGATTTTATAGCAGTTCCTAGTATTTTCTCTTAGCAATTGCCTATTTATTTGACTTGCTCTTGGCTCCAGCTTATTATTGCCCTCAGTGTTAGCAGAAGGGCACATTTAAAGAGAAAAAATATGTCATTAGGATCAAGATTAATCATAAGAATACTGATTTTTAGAATAAACAGAAAAACATTCTTGGTGGAAAATGTGCTATCTAACGCTATGTCTGAACAGCCTTGGGATCATATTTATCCCAATCAACATTGGATATGGAACCACATTTATTAAACGGATTTCACAAGGAGCTCACAATAATCCTGCCCTGACTCTCTCCACGGACGGATTCCCAAGCCACTGGCCAGCAGGGAAGTATCTCTTGTAGAGATTATCTGTCAGTAGCAAAATGATGTTTAACTCACAGCAAGACATTCAGACATTACAGTGCACTAACTGTAGCAGACACCAAAGGACAACTTCCTTCATCCCTTTGCCTTGTAATTTTGTTCTTTTAATTTTTAACACTTTAATGGTAGCCCAGTTCTAACCTAACTAGAAAGTGGCACCAGTGACACACCAAGGCTTTGACGAGGTGCCTGAGGCAGTCCACTCAGATGCAAGTGTAGTAACAGGACCAAGTGAAAAGGAAAGTGAGGTAAACTCATGGTGATATTATCTTTGCTTTAAGCTTCTTTGCTTGAATAAAAACTATACATCCTTACTCTCCCCCTAAAAAGCCCCACTTGAAATTTTTTTCTGAGCTTGTCTGTACTACAAACCTCAAGCTTTGAAATCTTTTGAACATTTCTTGACATTAAAAATAGGAAAAATATTACATTAATGGAAAAATATTACATTAATAGAAAAATCAATCTAGCTAAACTTTTTCAATTACTTCTTTTAAGTGTGGTCTTAGTGCAAATGGGGTTTTTTTGCTATTAAAAGAACAACAAAATGTAAACTTCATGTATTTCCTCACAATAGTTTAATTGTAGCATTTGTGCATTAATTCCCAGAAAAATAATTTGCATTTAAATGTGGCTATGTAAATAAAAATCTCTTGTATTGGACACATTATTATAAAACAAGAAATTAATATTTTCCTTTTGACATTTTGCTCAGTGTTTCTTTTGATTAGAAACAGACAAAATGCAGGATGATCCTGAGGTTCTGCATTAAAAACAGAGAGCATCTTCAAACTCTTCACCAGTATAAGGTTTGTCACCTACAACTAACATAGATGCATGTAGGATGCAGGGACTGTCATGAAATCCTACTCTGTATCCTATATTCTTTGAAACAATGTTTACCTATAGTTGGGTCACCCTCAAAATATATAGATGATTCCTCCTGCATAGGGTAAGCTTAGAAGAGAGAACCTTCCCTATTTAAACAGGCAAGCCATATAGTAACACCATCATTCTTTCTTTTACTCCTATAAGTTAGACAAGAGTGGATTTTATTCAGAGTAATCTCCACATAAATATATGACTTTGCATATATATATTTCTAAGAGTAATATACTCTCCTCACTCATGTGAGTGATTTCAGCAAGGCTCACTTCATCGTCATTGCCTGACAACTCAGTAAGACATAGCAAATAACAAAACTCATCAATTTTCAATATCATGCAAGTTCACTCCAGCATCTCTTCCTAATTTTTAATGCACCCTACCTTTGAGCTTAGCTATTTGCTATTATAGGTGAGGCTGCACAAGCATATGGTGAGTGGAGGCCCAGTGAGCTGGAACATTCTGTTTCAGCTGATACTCTGCAGAACTGTTTGGCTACGGGAGCTTAGCAATATATTTTGATGGGCTTGACTATGCAGCTATAGATCTAGTTTGCTTCCCACTCAGATATTGTTCATGCTTCAGTTATCATGCACAAAATTAGTGATAAGCAATATTAAGCAGAGCACTCTGTATTGCAGTTCTGCCCAAGAGGGCTGATAACAGATCCCAGTCTCTTTATGCTTTTTGCCTTTACAGGAAGCTGAGTGACTGCTTCCCTGGGAAGCAGAAGCAGATAAGTGTTCTGAGCTTTATGTTAATGCAATGTCTGTCACATCCCTCTTGCATCTTCACCGGGAGCTTTCAAAGTCTTGGTGGAAATACTAAAATGGAAGACCTTTCTGCTAGTGCTTTTTCAATGAGGATGCTATGATGCAGAAATAAGTAGTAAAGATATTTTAGCGTCTTTCCATGCATAAAAAATGCATGATCTTCAGAACACAACTGCTGATAGTAATTAGCATGTATTTATAATACATCTATGAGTAACTGCATTCTTACCTGGTTATTGCAGGATACATAAATAAGCTTTCAACTTGATATGCTACAAGCACACAAATTTCTTAATTTAATGCATGCTCAGTCCATTAAGAACAGTAAGAATCACATACAGCTATCCCATCTTTTCTAGCACATGGTTTAGAATACTGCTCAGGATTCTACATCCTGGCTTTTCTGCCCTTGTCCCGTTCTATGAGAAACAGATTTTCCTAGAAAATTAATAAGAAGCTATCTCCCACACTGTTTGAATACATTATTTGCAGGCTTGGTGTTCTTTCCCCTTCAAATTTAATTCATGTGGCCCGATACGTTTTTTTTTTTTTTTAAGTGTCCAGAGGTTATATTTATCCACACACTGTCCACCCTGTTGTGCAGGAGCCACCCTATGACCACTGCTACATACACAAGCCCTTTGCTGGTAAACAGGTTGCCCTTTTGCTTCTTCCAGATGGTTCAAAATCACATTAATAAAACTCTGAATCAAACAGTATATCCAAAGAACCACAACAAAACATGGATCCCTTGTCACTTTGGCTACAAAAGTATACAAACTAGTTCCAAAATTCACCAAGCACCACAGTAGGTGGCAAAGGTTTCCTTGAGTATTGTCCTTCCACCTTGCATATTTAACACTCCTGTATATTTTACCTTCAGGACCATTATTTTAAAGCTTCATGCATTTTTTGCTGTCTATCCTTAGTATTTTACTGTACAGTTCCAGATTTACCAGGGCTAAAACCTTTTAGTTGGAAGGACTTGCCTTCAACTCTAAAATTACTGGACATTTCAGTAGGGAAAATCAAATGGATTTTCAGATAAAAGACTTAAGATAAGGAACCAGAGATAAGGAACCATGGGACAACACCACTATTTGTATCACTATCACATAGATAAGTCTTTTAAAAATAAGGAGGGTACCCGATTCAGATCGATAAGGTGAAAGTATCTTTACGTTACCTATGCTTCAGCCTACAGCATGACCTGGGAAACCATTTCTCACAATGCCAAAGGAGGTAATTTTCCAAACCTTTACCCTCATCAAAGCAATAACATTAAATGGAAGCATTTCCAATGGTTGCTTTACATTAGAGCACATCTGCCCTGTTGCTAATGAACAGAGAACACCATTCACTTTTGTGTGCACCTCTGTCTATCCAGCAAATTACAAACTCTTGAATTCATTAGGGATGTAGAACAAGAGCCTCAGCAGATGCAAGTATGCTGACTTACCATAAATGAAGTTCCAGTTCCTGCTAGGAAATGAAAACTATCTAAATCATTCAAGTGTACTCTCTAAGTCTCATAAAAATATTCTGAGTCATCTGACTGATAAACTATGCTAATTTAGCCTGATTGTTCTATTTAATCTTAACGATTGCCTGGAAACCTCAGAGAATACATTGTTTGGCATCAAGAGAGTAGCATACTCACATGAATGCCAGTTGCCTGTGTGGTTGGTTGTCCTGTCTCAGCACCACTGAACAAGCCTGAATTCCTGTACAAGGAAAAATGGACAAAACATTCACATGTTGGACTTACCTACTTCAACTTTATTTTTCTTAATAGTCTCCTTATCATTTTAGATAAGGCAGTGTCCCAAGTGGGCGATTAGAACAATATGCTTTAAGTTAAGAACCAGTAGTATAACCAGAACCACCACTTACATCAGTCATAACAGCTTAACAACAACAACAACAAAAAAGTATGAAAAAAATTTTGAAAGGGTCAGTATTGTTTGTATAATATTTTCTTTAAATTGTGGCCACCTCTTAAGCAAGCACCCTCTAATTTTCATCTGGATTAGCACTGGTCCCACAGTGAGAGAGCTGCATAATCAGTCACTTATCTAAAACCCTTGCAAGAACTGTGAGAAACTCAAGAGCATCAAGCTCTGGGGATGTGCAGTCTATTGCCTTGTAAAAGCCTCTGGGGCTTCTTAAAAAGATTTTAATGGGATCCAACAAGGGCAACTTTGATTATCCCATGCTGTTTCAAAGATGTAGCAACCAAATGACAGAGAACATGAATCTGAAAGGCAGCTGACAATTCTAGAAGAGAAGTAGAATTTGGTAAGATTCAAAAGGAAGATTTATATGTCAGATGACTGACTATATTTCAGAAGCTGTCACTTCTAGGAATATCAGTTGAAGATACTATTATTTATTACTACCAATACAGACCCTCATACATATTCCAATGTCTGTGTAGACATTAAAGTTGGACACCAAAAAAAGACAGAATGATGACAAGTAGGAGGGAAGGGTGAGCAGTTTCATGTATATAAACAAGATGTTTTCTTAAGACTTAATTTGAATACATATCACCTCTGAAGCTTTACTTTTCCGTTTCAGCTCACAAGTTAATTATTTTCACTCATAAGTTTCTATGTAGTATTCTTGGGAATATATTTTATTTTTTTTGCTTTAGAGTCATGCTATCCTGAAGCAATTTCTAACTTGTAATTTATAGCAAACTTGTTACAAATAAATTCTGAAGTTGTTCTTGAGGGCCTTCCAGGAACCATGCTATCCCAAGTTTCCTTCTGTCAGTGCAGTCTGTTGCTTAGAGTGTCTCAACACCCAAGGATTCTTTCTTCCTCAGAAAAACAATCATATCCATTATTGAACATGCCATAGCAGAAATATTCCATTATTTTGTTACTGCACTGCTTAATGGCATTCAGATATAACGTTATAAACACGTTATAAATATCAATCTTAAAATGACATTAAAAATTCAAAGAATACTACATTACTCCAGGTAGGTAATCTAAAGTGGTTATAAATTAATAACCCTGAAGAAAGTTGCAATGCAAAAGTTTTGAACAGTTAATTTAAATGTCTGAAAACTTCTGTAAAACACTGAGTAAACATAGTCTCGAATGTCACCATCTTATCTCATCTTTGCCGAGTAGTAATACATGGCTTTATCCAAAATATACATCCAGAAGATGATATCAGACAGAATTACTTCTCTGCAGCCCAAGCTTTGTTTCTCTAATCATTCAGCTCTTTTGTAAGCTGTCACAACTCTGTAAAAACCACTCCTTTCTCAGTTTATATTGGACCTCTAAAAAAAGAATTGAAAAAATGGTTTCCTGAGCTAGAGAGAACTCAGACTATCAGCTTCAGCTTCCATAGCAATTCCGTGTGCTGAGATTTGCTACAGTTTTCATTTTGTCTCAAGGCTTGAATATGCCAGTTCCTTGTCAAGGGAGTAACCAAGAAATCAAAAAAAGAGACTCGTCCATTGGTGTCCATAGAGAAAGTTGCAGCTAGAAAACAGTAATTATGACCTTTTCATTATGGTTTGGGTCTTTTTGGCAGGTGGGTTTGAGGATAACACTTATGATAGCACTCCCTGTTGCATCCTCCTCCCAACCCAACCACGGACAGACCTGGTTTTCAACTGACTCCCCGTTTTTTGCAATTAAGGTGAGCAGAAGATAAAGCTAGCAAGAGCATGAGCAAAGAGTCTGATGTTGATGTAGTTCTATATACACAAAGGCAAACATGAGAACTGAATAAAGTAGGATATTTATCACATATATGTTGAAAAACAGAGCATGTGACAATAAATAAATGGCACAGACTGGTGAGTCCTAATAAGGACTTTCCACTCATTGCGTCTTAAGATTCTAAATACACAACAAACTCCAAATGTTGCCCACAGGATTATGCCCAGCATAATCCTAAGAGAGGTCAGAAATTCATATCCATTTTTTTCACTGTGACTAAGACGCATTTTTCTTACTATAACAGCTTTCAAATTCAGATATAATTTTGGCCAGTTTCTAGCAGAATGTCCTTGGTAAGCAGGGCATCCACATCCAGATTTTAAAACATCACAAGGATTCAGCAGCATGCAATCCCATGGTTTTAGTGGATAATGGTATGTTTCCTATTAAAACTCTGTCAAACCTTATGTATCAATGGCACATTGATATATAACCTGCATGCACACACAGGTTTAGCAATAGTACTCTTGTAGCTATATCAGCATGAGATACAAGCAAGGACAGGTTCAAAGGCAGAGGTAATTACTGTTATTAGCCCAGGTGATACAACTGAGGGAAGAGAGGAGGGGAGAGGAGGGGAGGGGAGGGGAGGGGAGGGGAGGGGAGGGGAGGGGAGAGGGAGGGGAGGGGAGGGGGGAGGGGGAGGGGGAGGGGAAGGAGAGAGAAGCTTTCAGGTCCATAAGGTATTCGTCAGGTCTTTTCTTCAAAGGCACCAATTCTAAAATGTAAAAGAAGCCATGCGCAAACCTTATTTCTAACCATGAGTTAAACTAAGTTAAACACATGGTCTTCTCTCGACAAACCCTGCTTTGCAAGTTGCTTTCAGCTTTAAAAATGTGATCTCTACTGCAGTGCCAAAATATTGAATGCAGGGACAGATTATTAGTTTGTGTGCTGCCCAATAAATTATGCTAAACTAACTGGATTAATGTCTTCTGGTAATATTCATTGGGCATGAAACCTTGTTATCCTGAAGCCTGTGTGGTGAAAAGAGCAACCAAAAAATTATGATATTGTAAATCTGCTACTCAACTGCTAACCAGTGCACTGGAAGAAAAGAACTGGGCAAGTAAAGACAATCCAATCTGGCTTTACTTGACTCTGTAATAATACTAGTTATGATCAATAATCAATAGTGATTACAAAGTATAAATGAATGTAGATCTCTTACAAATGAATAAAAATCTGTTTTCATTAAATTAACTAATGCAATCATTATGTTAGTCTTTTGCTAGTCATCACCGAAAAGGAAATCTCTCTGTTCCAAAAATCTAAAACCTGTGCATTTCCAGATGCATCAACATGCTTTGAAATATTTTTAATTGAAAGTAACTGATAAGATATAATGCAGCATTTATCTTGCTGCCAGTGACACAAGGCATATAGCGGAATCTTTTAACAAATGTTTTATTTAAAGACAGACTTGAAAAGTCTGTGGGAGTAATTGCCAGTTTGTCAGCTGAATCACTTTATCTTTTGGAAGAGCTTTTTGTCATTATATTAGATGATTCCCAATGTCAGTGCAGGCCAATTTATACGATAAATGCACCTCAGTGTCACTGCATTCCATTAACGAATATTAAAATATTATTTTGGGGCTTATTTTTCCAAAATTGTTATCCTTCCTATTTTGATGGGACTGCTATTAAATGACATATGCATTGAAGATCTGAACTTCTATGATAAAAAAACCCAAGATATCTTTTTGAATTCTCCTTTTTTTTCTCCATACGTTAAAAAAAAAAAAAAGTCTACTCATTAACTTCTTAGTATGAGAAAATATTTCTGTACAGCGTAGCAAAGTCTTAATCCTGCCTGAGAATTTTTATGTATCTTAATGGGATTGTCTGAATGGACCAGCTGGCAGAACTGGACCCTTTGTGCTCAGCATGCAGTATTTACACAACAGATACTACACCAGCACCTTGCCAAAAAGCAGGATATATGAACAGCACTTCTAATCACTGTAAATCAATCCAGGACTCTCTGGTATTTTTACAATGCTTACATTCCCTTGAAAGAAAAAGACATTCTGCTTACATTTAAGAGACTGGCACATACTAATCCTCAAAATGTGGCACAACACTACCCATTTTTGAATATGATAATAAAATAATTTCAAGGATATTGTTTGTGTTCTGTGGTTTAACTGAGCAAAAATATAAAAGATATACTGGATCAATTAAAACATGATGAACATTATTCCTTGTCAAACTATTTTAGTCTTATATATTTGGATTATTCACCTATCTGTCTACAGGGAGAAAATGTGTGTGAGACTGACTTGCACAGATATCTGTAGGAGATACTGCATCTTGTATTTTCTGTAGGAGGGAAACAGTTGGGAGATGAGCAAGAAATATATGAATCATCTTAAGACTACAAACTATATATGACTTCCTCCTCACAGGAAATAAAGTTACCTGACAATTTAACCAGTAGCGTGGGTTTCTGACAACTTTGCATAAAGTTTGCTTGAAGAACCCTCATATTTTTAAACCTCTGTAAGAACATTTTTTCTAAATACATTCTAAGCGTTGATTTGAACAAAATTTAAACTGGAGAATTAAAAATGAGAAAAAGTAAAAATTTGTCCGTGCAATGAGAGCTACAGTTTGCAAATCAGAGCTATAGTTTGGAATAAAACTTCAGCAAAGTTGCCATCTGGTTGTGATCTACTGTTTGGTCACCGTTTCCACAGTCAGCACAGGTGATTTCACTTTTACCATCCCACCCTCCCTGCCTCACCTTCCTGCTTTTAAATTCATGTGCATTTTATTTTAAAGAGTCCCTAAATAAATCCTTCCTTTCCCGTACTCTTTGGGTGGTACCCACTGAAACGATGAATGAACAGCTTTTCCTGCCTTCACATTTTCAAACGATTAAGGAAACATGACAGACAGTTTGGTAGAAGTTTGCTTGGACTCTTACAACTGTCCTTTGATCTCCATCCCAAGAGGTGCTGCCTACCTCCCACGTTGCAAGTGCTGGAGAAGCCAGCAGGAGCAGGCAATCCCATGGCAAACTGGAGGACGTGTTTAGCTCAGAAAATAAGGACAACACTATTCCCCTTGAGGTCTGATCTCTACCAGGCAGGACTCTAAGGACTATGCCACTGCTTCCCATTTTATGCATAGTTAAGAGCTGTGCTAGGTCAGGATCTTCCCAGGATCAACTGCATAGCTTTACAAGGATTTCAATTCTTGCAAGTTGCAATTTTTTTCAATATTGCATATTTATTTTAACTATATTTTTATCTTCGCTACCTCAGGTTTATACAGTCTTCAGTACATAAAGAACAGATGAATATGATAGAAAAAATAACTCTGCAAGTAATCCAGTTTCTGTAGCAAAATGAACCAGTAGTTTGGCTCTGGAGTTACAGTCAATCTCTGCTATGCAGTCTATCATAGCTTCTGTCCAATGATTTTTAGATGTGTCCTTAATCATCAATGAATTAATTTCCCATGAATCAGTGCTTACATTATAGGGAACTTGAACTTTTCAACATGAAAAGAGACCAAACCCTCCCTAGAACTGGGATGAAACCTTCTTCCAGAGTATTAAGCATTTTTGAAAACAGAATTCCTCAGTTCAAAATATATTTGTATTTAAAAGACACCAAACCTGAAAAAATTTAACTTAAGGGCCCAGAATTCCGCTACTTTCAGAAGAAGAGCAAGTCTTGATCAAAGTCAGGAACTAAAGGAGTCCTTGGTTCTCTGTCTTTAGGAAGAAAAGTGAGAGAAGTACAAAAACAGAGTAGCACAGATTCTCAACTTCACTCACTCAGGATACTTTAATGAAGAAAACAGGAAAAAAATGTTCAAAAACATTATTCAGCATGTTAAAGGCTGTCCTTACAACTATTATATTTAATAAATTCCTTAACAAATAAATCCTATTTTTTAAATCGACTTCGATCAAGAGCTGTGTAACCAAAGGTTCTAATCAAAATGCATTTTTCCTAATGTTCAAATGCCCACTTCTTCCTCGGGTTAGCAGAAGGCATACTAACAAGCTTTTTCAGCCATTCCTCTGCATTTCTGTTTGTCAGCTCAGTTCTGGATTTATGCTGACAACAACAAAATCATTATATTTCTATCTCATGTAGGTTCCAGTTGCAAACGTCAAATGAATATTGATTTTCTTTTTACAACTGAGAAAGCTTTAACAGACACAGCGATTGTTATTTCTGGTAAAAAGCAGATAAACTTAAGGGTTGAGAAAAAGAGCTAATGTTGTGTTATCATTGTACTGCTGGAAATGAGACCAGAAAATGAGCAGAATAGGTAAGTAATTCATAGTATTCTTTTACCTCTGCAGACATGGGTTGAAAGCATTTGGCTGGTAATTAAAGTAAAATCGTTTTTGGAGAGTTCTTGCATCTCAAATATACTCTGAAATGATGCATGACAGGCAGGTCTATCTAGCAGCAGCAAGAAGTGGGTTGCAGACCAGAGGAATGCATTTGCTTTGACTGATTATCTCCATCTTAAAACAAATTAAGTCACTCAAAATAGACCTTTAACTCGAGGGTTCAGAGGTTCTACATATTTTCCTCACATCTTGTTTTCACTTGTTCCTGTTTCAGAGTGAAAATGAGACAAAAAATACATAGGAGAGTTTTAAGGTCTCAGAAACTCTGGTTATATCAGAATTTCAGCTTTCATTAAAAAAAAATAAAAATGATTTATTGTGGTTGTGAAAGATTGTCTGAATTCTCACATAACCTTATCTCAGTTTCGTATCTAAAGAAACTCCCCAAATACTTTGATTGCTTTTCCAGAGAAATTAGAAAAAAAAACCTCCTTAACAATACTCTACTTACTAGTCAACACTACTTCTGTGTTTTCTACTTAGTGAGGAAAATGAATTAAAGGTAACACATCTCTGGCTTTTTTAACACAGGTCTGTAATTAACCTATCACACAATACTAGACAAAGAGCACCTGGTGATTTATGAAAAAATTACACAATTATAGGAATAAGACATCTGTCTTCTGCAGTCTTGCTAGGAGGAAAGCTAAGAATTTTCTCTCTGGGCCAATCCATATGACTTTATATTTTAAAATCTCCCCTCTTTAGGCCTTTCTCTAGCCTTCTTTACTCATCCTTTCAAACACAGCTGGTATTAATTGACATGAATCTTTACAATTGAGGTCATTATTCTTAGATCGTGGCAGAATCAACCCCTTCTCTAAGGAATAGTTCTGCTACTTAATCAAACAAGCCACAGGTAACTAGGAAGGTGTTTAAGTGGCTCATTCATCTTAAGTGTTGTCTAGTTAATCAGGACTCTTGGGGTCTACTTTTAACTGAACTACTGACTTTGTACATCATTTTGAACAAGTCTAAAATTAGAAATGACTGGGTCTCTCAACAGATGTGGCAAGGCTTTGTTCAAGTTGGAATTAAAAGATGTAACGTATTTGTTTTTTAGTACAACAACATTATTTCTAGAAGATAAGAGGTTTCATCAGATTTAATTTCTTGATTGGCCTTGGTTGCCAACCCTGCAGAGCCCACCAGGACATTTGTCTGATCTCTTTCAGCTGTTGCACTGAATATTCTAAAAATCCATTTCAAGAAACCAGCAACTAGAAGCATCCCCAAACTTGTATTTCCCCCCAGCCAAAGACACTGTTTAATTGAACTGCAGGAAGATTTATGCAAGTGTTGGAGGCAGTATAGCTCCTCTGCGTACCAGGTCTCCACAGACTTTTTATGCAAATCCTTGGGGTTGCGTGTTCTTTTCTACCATCTGCTCCAGGCTCCAGAGAGGAACTAAACAAGAACTGTTTGGACCTGAGACTTACATAGCTCCTTTAGGGAGCACATAAGAAATAAAATCAGAAAGCTTATGCTTAAATTACAGGGGGAAAAGTGAAACATGAGTAGGTGGGGGAAAAAGGGTACATATGCTTGAAAACATTGTAGCTTTACTGATTTAAAAAGGAATCATATTTGTTAATGACATGACATCAACATGCTAGAACAAAATATGTGAAATGTCCCCTGTTGTCACATAACTAAACTGACATTTATTCACCTGAGCAGCCTTATTTTCAGAATAACTGTGCAACTTCACTTCGCATGCACATTAGTTGGATTTATAGGTACTGAGTCATCCAAATAGTGAAATGAAATACATAATACATTTTTATCATTCTTATTATAAAGCTGTAGACTGATGTCTGAAGCTGAACAAATAAAATAAAAACAGTATATGCAAAACTCTGCAAATTAGTCTCCCAGTACTTATCTACAGCACTTCTCAAATATTTTGAGATACCAGAATGGAAAACATACTTTTATTATTAAAATATTAGGATGAATATTAGTGAAAATGTATTATGATCTTTATATAAAGTGGTATCTCCATGACTGAGGCATTGTCCAGTGCTGAAACAGCATGAAGCTTGCCTGTACCACTGCACCCACTGGAGATGGAGCACAGGGCTGGCCCTTTTGCACTGATATGTTTCACACGTACAGATTTACATGTACTTTCTTCAAATTTTATTGCACAAATCCCTGCTTTTGTATTAGTTTACTGCTCAGAGCACAGCTGCATCAGCACTAATTAAGTTTCTTTTAACATGGATACAGTGTACCCATCTAAGCCAACAGTGTTTGAGGTTTAAAGTTTTTTTACTTTGCTCAGAGAGTATAGGAAATACAAGGGAGAAAGAAAAAGCAAGGAAGCTCTCTCCTTATTCATCTGTTACTCATCTGTACAACACAAGTGGATCAGTACCCAACGTGTTAAATTCAGCCATATATACATATCTCCCTGTTTTTATTATGGTTGTTACTCTGCTGATTCAAATAAAGAATAGAATAGTGCTATGATAATAACACCGTATTTGTCAACAAAATATATTGTAGATTTCAATGGCTATGAAGAACAGCCCCAGCTATTGACTTCAGCACGAGCCAAAGACCTCGAAAAGATTCAGCAGAGCCAGAAAGAGAGTTTAACCAAATGATAATATCCCAAACAACACAGTTATATTTTCATAAGCAAAGTTATTTACCCATAAATTTACTTTCCTCCTACTTACAGGAATAAGCCGTGGATTTCACTAAATCTATATTTCTGAGGACATGGTGGTAGGGCTAAGACTTAGTGCTTTAGCAGGTCAGTGCTTTTCTCCATCAGCAGCACTGCTGAGAGCAGACCAGACCGCCAGCTGCAGGGCCAGCAAGGGGCTGGAAGCGAATGAGAAATCTTTATTGTCTACTGTCTATTCCCTACGTACTGGCAAATAACTCGAACCCAGATGTTCCTAACAAAAAATCTGTGGTTTGGGATTTAGCTGTTGCTGTCCCATGAAAGAGAAAGTGTTGAAATATTTACTGGTCTCTGACAATAGCAACACCTGAACACATAGGCATTATTGCAAACTACTTGGAAAAAATTAATTATCTTTCTACTAAAAAATTAAATTGCAATTAGTAGTCATTTTAATTTAAGGAACCAACTGTTCCTACTTGCAGGAAGGCCATGTTATTGTCATTTCAAAGTTATATTGGAAGGTCAGATGTGAGAATTTAAAGTGTAATCTTGCAGATGCTCTCACAGATGTTGAAACAACCCTTCACTGTTCCAATTATCTTGAAATCTACAAACACCATCAGCTTTAGGTCCTATCCAGAATCCCAAAAACAACAAAATATCTTCTTCATTTTCCCACCACAAAAAAGTCACTTCCTCTAAAAAGCACCAAAACCTGGTTAAGGCAAAAATGAAACAAAATACACAAATAAAACCTAGCTCATTCTTTCCCAAAGTGTCAGTTCAGTAGCTGATGACAACAAAGAGTTAATTTCCACTGGAGATTCAAGCAGTAGATACTGGACCAAAAAAAAAAAAAAAGTCAGCTATCATATAGAATGGCCTCAAAAAGCCTAGCAAAAACCGACCAACATTCACTCAGGAAGTCTGAGTATTGAAACCCCCAAATTATATGGCATTCAAGACAAATAATACCTCTGTATATTCAGGCAGGTTTTAGTACCACAGGATGTAATGTCCAGTATGCAGGATTTTGGACACAGAAATTTTTAGTCTGTAAGGAATTTCAAGATGCTAACTTTTGAGTCGTCCAAAAATGGAATGAATATCAGCTATGAAAAAAGTTCAAAAGTACCAGTCAGTAATATGGAAAAAAAGTTATACAAATTTTGGTGAAAATGCTTCATTTTGAGCTGTTGACATTCTTAATTTTAAAATACTGAGTTTGAAATTGAACTGTTCACTTTCCATGCATCTATTGAAGAAATTAAAAGGTCAACATTAGAATGCTATTTTAATAATTTAGATTTTGACAAAATGCCAGATTTCCCCCTGGGCTTTTGTTTTCATTGACACTATTAATGTACTTCAAATATCTACTGCATATTCTAATGTTTTCAAAATTTGTCTTTTGCACCTATCATTTTGTGCATGAAAATTGCATATTGTAGTTGTTTATTTATTTCTTAGGACTGGGAACAAAGAAGCTTCCAGCGCAGCATCCTAGTTCTCAAAGCAGAACTATTTTGATGGCAAAGGATTTCCTGTCTCTAACTAGGGCTGGGGAGATACCCTCCAAGACCTGATCTAAAACCAGAACTCCCCTTCCTTAGAACAAGAAGCCCAAACCAAATATATCAGCTTCCAAGTGCAGGTGCAGGTCAGCCAGTCTGTTTGCTTACCTATCTTACTACCTATTGTTTCATTCATTTTCTACAGTCTCTGATATACTCTGGCAGAACTAGAGTAAGGATACACTTATCTCCTCAAAGGGTATTTATTCATACTGCATTTCTTACTCCTATAAATCCATATGATATTGGTCATACTCCAGTCCAAGCTTGTCACTATTTCTTTTTCTCATGAATTCTTTAATTTGGATTTATGCTAAGCATTACTGCCAGCAAAAAGGATATTAATGACGTAGTTAATGTACACGGAAAACAGAATTCAGGCAAACAAAGAAGCTTTACTGGTCTGTCTGTTTCCAGTTTATCACATTATCAAGCTGTTAAAGGTTGCCCTAAGCAATAGGTACTCTAGTTCTAATTTAATTGGTAGAAGCACTATTGCTTTGACTTCTTTATCTCCCATCACTTATATGATAAAAATAAGAAAAAATAAGTATAAATAAAGGGGGAAAAATTTCACTAGGTAGAGGAGGACCAACTAGGAGTTGAAGTGAGAATGAAGAGGAAGAAATTATGTTAGCAAATACAAATAAGGTTAGTAAAGGACAAAGGCAGCCACAACAAATTCTGGGAGTATGCCCTGAGGAGAAAAAAAGAAAGAGTTTTCTTTTGGGCAAGATGGAGTGCAAGAGAATCACAACTGAGTGAAGTCACTATTTCTAGTGACTCTGAAGTTTTCATCAACCAAAAGTTGGTCAGACATGGTCAAAAAAGGAAATAATATCTCTGATGACAATGATGGCTCCTAGCCCCAATGCTTAGGTTAAAGCAGAGAGGAAGAATCACTGTGAAACCTGTATTTCTAGACTGATACTCAACATTTGGAAGAAAGCATTTTAAGTGCATTGTAAGAAGAAAGCAATAAACTGAAGCTACAGTCAGTTGAATTGTAGGAAAATCACTAAGACGAGGAAACTGTAATCACTATAAGTGAATGCTTAGTTAGTGCATTTTGTGAATAACAAGGCATGTTTGCAATGACAGCCTGAGGGCGTCCACCGCTCCCAGATGCATGGAAGGCCACGTAGTATATGGGGAAAAGCCCACAGAAAGGGCTTAGGTGAGCAACAGCTTCTCTCCCAACATTATTATCTGCCAGTCAGCAGCACCTCAGCACCCTATTGTGGAGTAAGACCGCACTGCGATGTATGTTATCCAAAACTCAGAATAAAACGATATTACCTTCCCCATGAGAGCCAAGCACTGCCCTCACCTACAGCCATGCAGGACTGCTATGTGTACTATGGGCTGTGGCCAGATGTAAATTCAAGGGCCAAAAGACAGCATACATAGTGGAGTATAAGGTCATGTATACACAGCAGGTGCATTGGCTCCTGACACAACTCCATGTAACCTTTACTCCACTGATGAGGCACAGTGTGCTACACGTGCCTCTGAAGGTGTTTAAAAGACTAATTATATCAATATGATACATTAGTATGGGTTAGGATAGAAGGAGACTATTAGATGAGAAGTAGCGATGTACACTTCGAGGAATCAATTGCTGGGAATTAGACACTTATTTTCAGTGTAGAAGCAATTTTATTTCATTTTGAGAAGATTTGGGGATTAATAACGGAAAAGCAAAGACCTTTTTCTCCTTTGGTGAAAGGCAGAGGATGCACCTTCCTGACCTGCAAAGCTGAAATGAGCCAAAGCATTGCTTGCTAGAAGGTCAGCGAAACAGACAGGCAAACTTAATTCTGGAATTTTGGTTGCAGAACTTTAGCCCACAAAACATACTATAAATCAATGACTGACGGTCTTTTATTTCTCAGGAACTGCCGAACTGAGAACATGATATTATCATGCTAAAAACTTTAAATCATTTTTCTCTCTCCTTTACAGCAGAAGTGCTCATTTGAGATTTAAATGATTTTCTAAAGACAGACAAAAAACAACTACCATAAGAAAAACTACAGTCACAGTTATAACAAAAACGTCATTGTTTTCAGACCCACCAGAAAACTCCTGATCTTTTCCCTAGCCTTTGATGATACCATGATAGAAGAAAGGGAACGCTAGTGATTAAGTAACAGAGGCATAAAATTCAGAAGTCTCATATGATTGAACTCAACTAAATTTTGACCATTCAGATCTCCCTTCTCTTACGTTTCCCACATAAGCCTTGGGAAAGCTTTTATGACCACCTTAAAGGAATCAGTCCTTATATCATACATTTAAGTAGCCGAGAGTACAGGAAAATGAGTGACGAAGGGATATATTCACAAATTTCACCCGCGTGCTACTGAAGTCATGACTCAAACACTGATTCAACCTCATCCAATGGAAGATTTCACAATTCCTGCCACTCGATGCTACTTATTGCCTAGCAATGGAATGAAACCACACACACTTAGGAAAGGTTATGTTTAATATTTCGGTATATGTCCAACCAGTCAGAAATCATTAACTCATTTGCTCATGAATACTTGTCTGCTCTGAGCTCTATTTTAAACTTGTCTGCATTAGGACATATTTTTAGTTCTGTTTTATTTCTGTGCAGAGTGTAAGAAGAAGAACATTTTATCTCCTGTTCATAAAGGAGACATAAATCATCCTATTCTAAAAAGGTGGAGCAATTTTAGCTCTAGTTCTTTTGCAATCAATTTGATCCAGCCTAAAAAAGAGGCCTCATCCTGCTCCTAAACTGGCTCTCCTTCGCGAACTCAGAGAACTGTAAGTGTTCAGCAATCTGCTTGCACTATGAGAAATAAGGTTTTCTTGCTACTCAAATTATTGTGCTGCTGGGAGCATTAACACAAAAAGGCAGGAGCTGCATTATGCTGGAATAACCCCCTTGCAAAGAGATCAGCTGTACTCAGTCGTGAGCCAGGTGGCTACAGCAGATCACCCGGGGTCTGCTCTGCTCCAGCGCTACTGCAAGCGCCTACGTAACACCAGGAAATTACTCTGGGCCTTCAAGACAGAAGTCCTTGCTGTAGGTGGAGCTGGAGGGTTTGAGACTGACCAATAAATATCAATCACGGTAATTTCACAGGAGAATTTCATTCTCCATCGAGTGTGACTGGAATAATTGCTCTGGCTTTCAGAAATGCACAAGTGCTTTCAATATGGGGCTAGTCAATGCTCTGATTTATTGCCATCACCAAAAGAAAATCATCTTATGGCACCTAGTGCCTGCATCATAAATAAGTACTGGAACCTACATTTGTTTTTATTTTGACACTCATTACACTTAAGCATGCTAATTATCAAAATAAGTATTTTTTTCACATAAAAGAAGGTGATGAGCATCAAGATTTGTGGGAAGAAAATACTTTGAAAGAGTAATAACCATTTGAGAGAATGCACATTTATTTTTTTAAAAAATAACTGGAGTAGAGGGCTCCCTTTATATAATTATAAAATCATTGTTGGTATGACTGATTTAATTTGAATAGCATTCCCCGGGGAAATATACTGTGCTATCAAGTTGAAATGATTATGATTATTTGGCCTTCAGCAGTAGTGGGATAAAGTCAGCAGCGGAGCCGGATGGCAGTATGCCCACAGCTACACCTAATGAAGTGAAGCACATCTGTGGCTCTGACAGGAGGAAATACCAGGGAATGAGCTAATCTCAGAACAACTCATTCCACGCCTGATGCCAGCAGAGTCTCCGAGCACCCACAGGCTATACCCCAAGGTCCTTACTCAGCTTTTACTCAGAATTTTGATCACAGAGTGAAAACCAAGAGGGGCAGATGTTATGTTAAAAAATATTAATATATAAGTGTGGCTGATTCACCGGTTTGTTCGATTTGGCAAGAGATGCTGAGAGTGGTGTTCTGTGACCCTGGATTGCGAGAGCATAAGGTGACCCTCAGTAAGTTGTTTCTCCTTACAGAGATGGTCAAATATGAGAACTGATATTTTTATGATAAGTTAAATGGAGCGGAACTTCATCAAGCTGGGAATAACTTTATTTTAAGTTGCTCTCCTAAGATCAGCAGGCAAATTTCATGCCCTGCAACATTGGTGTAGGAAGCCTTAGCAGTATCTTGCTCTGACATAAAATAGAAGAACAGGCCGAGAGAGTTGGTTCTTGAAGGACTTCTGCTCCACTGCACAAACCCTTGGTGGCGGTTTAGTATATGGCTTTTTAAATTGCATTGACAGGTTGCACAATGTTTCTCTGCTGCTCTTGACTAACAATCTAGTAAGCAGATGAAATGGCAAACTTCTGCCTTTGTTAGATTTTCTGGCACTCTACTGTGGGAGATCAAAGCAGGTGCTTAAAAGGAAAGAGAGCCAGGAGGTAGCCAAATAATGGTGGTTTCAAGACAAAGCAGCAGCCCGCTTGAGGTCATAGATGGAAGGAAAAAGCCTGATAGAAAAAGGAAAAAGGAATCCCTAAACATATGCTGTGCAGGAAGAACACAATTTGCCATCCCTCTCCATGGAGACTAAGCTAGACTTTGCTTTCACAATTCGTCTGGCCTCCAAGAGTAAAGAGCTGCCTGTCCAAAGGCTCTGAACCATCTCTGCCCTTGATTTTGTTAATGGTAGCAAACTGGAGGGCAGCATGGGTTCCCTGTTGACTGCTGCCTATAAATGGCAGTTCCTCAGAGGAAAAGGTAATAATGCCAGAAAAAGTAAATGGCTTGTTTTCCATGTCATAGCAGAATAGTGTTTGGACTGCAGTAAGCAGTTTTTCCTCCTTCCACACAAGGCAAAGTAGGTCTGTGCAAAAATAATCCCCCCTGTCACAGGATAAAAGGTATACATAGTCTAAGAATGACTTAAGCTTTCCTGGGGACTTTATCCTGAGACATAAAATGATGTATTCAACTTGTGCTGGACCTGTGCAGCAGCCAGTTTCCCTGAGGCTCTTAGGAAGCATCCGGGTCCAATACATTAGCTGCTTATTGTTCAGCTTTTTCATTTTCAGAAATCTGGTTCCCAGTTCTCCCCTCTTGGAATGAGGTTCTGGTAAGAGACAAAATGCAAAACACAAACATAATTGGGATGGGTAGAACAATCCGATTAAAAAGAGAAATCTGCCTGGAGCAGGAACAAAAGCCAAGAAATGAAGGAAATGATAAAAAAAGATGAAAACTTAAATAATTTTTTTTTAAAAAATTCATTTTTCTGTAATTCTCTGATTCCAATGGCACCAAAACAAGAACAGGAGCATTTGTAGTATTATTCTGGCTAGAGAGGAGGCAAAATGATGTAATATTAATAATCATCGTTTTGCTAACTTGACAGAGTCCCATAAATGTTTCTGAGAACACACAAAAACACCAGATAAAATATACCATCTGTCCTCAAGTTCTGCAGAAGCCAGCAGGATAAAAACGGAGCACCAGTTCAGGCAGAGGTGGGTGTACAGTACTCATTGGCAAGGAAACTACTGCAGGGAAGACTGAAAAAAGAATTTTTTATTGGAGGTAATGAGAAATATGAAGTAGAAAGTACTTCTTTTCCAGGAGAAGGAAATAATGAAAAAAGGTTTTATGTCAGAAGTTGCTGGAGGATTAAGTAGGGAGGGCCAGAATTTCTACAGGAAACTTCTTACCTGTAGAGGCATAACATATCATTAAATCTGCCAAAGTAAAAACAACAGTACTAATGAAGTTCACCAAAGAATGCCATTTTAAAACTCTGAGCCTCTGGCTGTCCATTATGCGTATGGAATTTGAGCACCAGCCTAAGGGTTCTGCAGGGTCAGTGCAACGTGTATCCCTTTGCACTATTGAGGACACAAACATGGTTCCCTAAAGAAAACGGAGTCGCAATCTGCAAGTGCGGTAACATGGTATGACTTAGCTCACTTCAGAAATAATAAGAATGTCTTGAAATGTGTGTGTGTGGAACTAAAATCCAACATTGCCCTTTATTCTACAGAGAAATGTTGCTGATGTATTTTCTTCAGTAGTCAAACTGGCATGTTTTGACTGTGGCTGTTTGCACAAGTTCCCCAGGCTAGAGAGATATAAAATAAGCTACTGGTTATCTAACCCCCCCTTCTGAACAAGGTGTATCAGCTGCACTCCTACATACAGACAATGCTGCTACCCGGGATAACACCTTGCTGCAATCAGGTAAATTTGCCTGACCCAACATTCCTCTTTGCCATATGAATCAAAGCTTCCATGGATCATTTGAGCATGTATCCTTTTTGCTCCAGAGGCATTCTGGAAGATTTTTTTGCTGAAACACTACCTGCTTGTTTAGAGTCAAATCAGAACCTTTAATGTAATATTAGACTGATCTAGGTATCTTTAGATGGATTTATTTATCATGACGTAGCACCATTTCTTCTAGACTTTTAGAAAATTCCTCTCTAGGGATTTTTTTTTTGTCAAAGGAAGTCGTAATGTTGCTATGGAAGAAAAAATGTAGCTAACTTTCTTATTATAAACTGTTTTCAACAGAACATTTAAGGACATATTTGTAAAGGCTTATACACTTAGAAGGTGAAAGCTTGGCTAAAATATAAAATCCTTTTAAGCAGCTCGGCTTTCATAGCATGCTACGAATTCATGAAGAAAGGAATACAGAAGGATTGTAAAATTTCATGCCTGGCACTTGCATGTTATCTTTGGGAATCCAGCCTGAATAGGAAAGGCATAAAAGGAAAATTTAAGCTTGCATAGCTCCAATGTAGTATTATTTCTCTGAAATTCTGGAATGAAACAAACCAAGATCAGTAAGGCAGGTCTCTCAGCATTTGACAAGCGTCCATCTAAATACAAGCTAATTATTTTAGACACTGTCTTGTATCCCAAAGGATGCAATTTGGGATTAAAAATAAATTCAATAGTACATGTATGCTAACCAGTAACATCATAGCTAGCATAGCTAGACACAGACATAGCAACTTGAAAGGATAATTAAGATTTAGCATCTCTATTTATAGAACAAAAGTGATGCAGTCATTGTCTTTAAATGTGAAGGCTGGAGTGAGCACAGGGTGATACCTAAAGTAGTATATCTTCTTTCACTAGCAACTGGTATCACCCTAAAGTAGCAAATGAAAAGGACATCTGTAGAGCCACAAGACAAAATAACAGGAATTCTGGTAATAGAGGTGTTTTCTCTTTAAACGAACTACTTAAAATCCAAATATTAGCTACTTTTTCATTGCAAAACAATCCAATAGCTACCATTATTCCACAACTGTTAAATGAAGGAAGTCTGTAATGCTCAGGGAAGTCCACTTTTTACTGTTGATAATTAAGGATATTTAAATGAACACATAGTTATTCTGAGAGAGTAGCAGCTATTCTGAATCACGAGTGTAAAGAAATTCAATTTCCAATTTTCTTAAATCCCTTATTATAATATTAATAATAATCAGATAAAGTTAAATGATTCAATGACTCAATTTACATTTCAAAAAATTAAAATTGTAGAGCAGAGCTTTTTGGATCTGATATTAGGATTAGCTTTTTGAAATATCCCTGGAGAAAACTTGGAGGCAGGTTTGGGGTTTTTTGTTTTTTCTTAGTATGGTACCTTCATATCCAGTTTTCTATAGAACAGTCATGAAAAGATGTGGCAAAACATGTTTCAAGATATTTCAAAAAGGATAGATTAGACTGCTTTCTACTTCTCTTTTAATTGATTTACAAAGAGCTGCAGAATGCCACTGAAAATTCCCCATTCCAACTTGTTTACAGCACCTCAGCTGCACTGCATTACTTTGAATTCTTTTTTTCAAGAAGAGGGCTGCTGTCAGGCTTGCATAAAGTGTTAAGCACTTTCTCTACTCTCTGATAACTCATGGTCTCTATTCAGAGAAATTTCCTTCTCTTCAAATATGACTGGTTTTTCCATACCACAGAAGTTCCATTTAGATTTGTTGCGTCTTGGTCACAAACTTGATATGAGTATAGGTGATCAACAAGAATTAGTTAAAGTGCTGTTGAGATACTTGTGTAGTTTTTTTTCATGTGGAGATGCTAATAAGGATGATTTTAATAAAAACTTTCAGTTGGGGAAAGATAGGTGGGCTTATCTTAGGAAAGGACTAAGTTATCACTGATTGTTTAATGCTTGCTAACAGAAAAGAGTAGCCTTCAGGTTAGATGTAATTCAGAGAAACACATTATTTGTGGCTATAAAGCGATGCATCAACAGCAATTTTGTCATTTAGCTACAAAATGCAAAAAAAATATTGAAACTTACTGTTAATATTCTTTGCTTTAGTGAGCTGACCTTCTGCATATTGGCGATAGAGTTCACACATGGAAAAAAGATGCATGGAAATCGAATCAGTCAACGCTGCTGGAATGAGGAAGGTTTTGCTGACTCCTAAGTACAGGCACTGACAAGAAACAGCAATGGGAAATTTGTTCCAGCCTTTCATCTAACCATGAAGCAACTGCATTTTAAGAACATTACGATAAGGTGAAAGCAAAATAAGAGGCATTTTATAAATGTAAATAAAACAGAAAACCGGAGATACAAGGGATAAAAATATGCAAAATGTGACTCTGAAGATTTTTTTTTTTAAGACTTCTTTTGGACGTATCATATTGGTAGGGTAGCTTGATTTTTCACATTTCTTTGATGGTTTTCCAGGCTAGCAACCATTTCACAGCATGTGAAGTTAAATCATCATAACACACCACCATAAATGCCGTTCCTTCCTATACAATGATACTGCATTGCCAAATGAGTGAAAGCAGGCCTTTTATTTCTTCTCTTTTAAAAAATAAACATCAGGAAAACTAAAAATGGTTTTACATCGTTGTCAGTATTTTATTTTTTTTTGGTGTTACCATTGTCTAAGGAACTTGGTGAGCTCAGCAACAGCAATTTAGATGACATTTGTGTCACTTATATCATAATGGCTATTAACAGCAGTATACTTGACCTAAAAATCTGAATGCTGAAACTGATTTTTCCCTGATTTTTTCTTCACAGTACCTTCCTTTATCAAGAGAAACTACAAGGCTAAATACAGCCAGGTTGTCCTCTGCCCTTTCATTGAAATAGACTCCTCATTTGGAAACGTCTTGTTTTGGGATCAGTGTGCCTCTGCGGAAAATTTCCATCGGTGTTTTTAGGCTCTGCATATTCAGCTGACAGTGTGATCCAGATTTTCCAAGCCCACACTACTCAGGGACCCTGGCTAACTGTGTACTGACTATGCCCTCACTGACTTAAAATAACTCTGAAAACGCTTCTCCCTCCCCATCTCCACAGTTATTATTTGCAATACTTTTTGGTCATGGCTTCCTGTATCACAGTTTTATTCAGTCTGCCTTCCAACTCTTAATGTCTTAGGCACCCTATTTGTGAAAAAAAGGGCAAATTGTAACTTTCAGATAGCTCAGCCTTCCAAAGTACTGTAACACACAGTGCAAACAGGGTTTTAAGACTTCCACAGGCAGCAAATTGGCAACCAGCTCCTTTCGTAAACACAGGACTTAAGCAAACAAAAGTGCAAAAGAGTCCATGACTAGGAGTGAAATCTTTTGAGTTCAAGCAATTTGAGATACTGAACTGCTTGGAAGGAAGTTCACAAGCCTTAATTAGCACCTAAAATAACAATAATAATCACTATTAACCAAGTTGTATGTGTTGCTTTCCAGCTTCAGGTGACAAAAAAAATCATTCCTTACAGTGATGTATCTTTCTCATTCTAGTTACTGATGGCTGTCTAAATTATCACACAACAAGATACACTGGAGCTGTATCTTGATTCAAGAAGAGGATAATTAAGTTTTTATGCTGTGGCATGTTTGTTGATATTTAATGTATAACACGGCTTATTATGTGCTAAAGGTTATGAAGCAAGAAACTTAAGACATTTATGCACAAGACCAAAAAGTGAGACTTCTTTCTTAGTAAAAGTAGAAAAAGGTAAGCAGTGATAAAGTAGAAGAACATGAAGATGACTAGTGAGGAAATAAACAACTCCTTCTTACATTATTCAGCCTGTCCTTTGGAGTGGAGCACTGTGTCTCCCATAGCTTGCTACCAGCCACTAGCAATTAAGTAGTCACAGACCAAAAAATATGGATGTTTCTACAAGCAAAAGTAACAATAAAACAGTTATCAGAGCAGAAAATGCTGATACCCAATTTAATCTGAAGGGACACTAGGTATTTCAGCTAGCTTTCACTAGCCCCATGGACGGGTTTTATTCACTGATACGTCGGTAATCTAGAAGTATGATGTGGTAGGTTGAAAAGGAAGCTGGTGAGCAGATTTGCGAGGAGAAAAACCTAACCAAATATACAGGTGGATGACAGAAAACATTAGGAACTACTGCAAGTAAGAGATGTAGACTAAGCCCAGATGACAGTGCGCTGAACAGGCACCACTGAGTGATGGCTCTCTAAAAATATATTTGATACAGAACTGGACTACCCATTTCTGAGTAGATACAGGGTGTCATCACTATATTATTGAATCATAAATTTGCACAAATGATGCCTACATATGTAAACGGAGGTAGACAGTAAAAGTTAAATTGAGTTTATTTGAACAACAAGAAAGTCCAAGAATACAAAGATCTGGAAAATGAAGGCAGAATAATTCAAAATGGTCATCACATCACAAGAAAGGACATCACAGAAATACACATGGGATAGCTGCAGGCACCCTGAACAGGAACTTCATGATTTTTAGTCAACCTGAAGGGCTAGAGAAACTGAGAAATCAATGCTCCCACCACATAGCAGGGATTTACACATTTAACTTCTATTAATGCTAATGGGATTTATGTCCATCACTACCCCATACATCAAGAGAAGAATTAACAGCTAGGTCTAGTTTAGAAAAGGAGGGGATTAGCTGTATGTTTCTGCCTCCCAGTACAAGACTTACAAGCCTCACAGGTTGGGAAATTATCTACTGTGCAGCAGCTATAAAGTACGGACATTACCGCTTCAGAAAGAGTCCATGGGAAATTTCAAATGGCAAAAGTTGACTTTAGAGGCCTGGGGTATCCGTAGGAAGAATACACGTTTCCACAGACAACAGGAAGAGGAAATCCTCATCTCTCAGAAGAGCAAGGCAGTAACCAGTAGCCCAGTGTATGACCGAGCTGCGGAGCCCACGCAGTGATTAGTTCCTTGCATTCACACGCTCACCCAGGCAGGCAAGCAGAGAGGGTACCACACAGGCCACTAGCAAGAAGCAAGAGCTCAACAGGCTGGTAAGACACAGCTGTAGGAGTTCTACTTCAGCAGATGTTCAAAGCCTAATCAGCTCTCCTTTGGGCTGCTACGCTAGTACAGAAGGGAGTTAAAATTGCTTTGAATTCCCACAGTGTGTAGGAAGTAGATAGACTAGCTCAAGGAAAAAGGTATTTGGGTGATGCAGTAACAAATTCCTATTACAGTCCTAGAACTACATAGCTTGCCATAGCCTTGAACAACACTGCACTAAAGTGCCTTAAAACAGCCTTTGTTTCACAGAAAAAGAGCATGTTTTGTTCAATGAAGCAGCACAGGATTTATCCTGCATAGAATGTGCACATTGAGGTTCTTTACAGTAAGGCAAATGCAGCATTTCACTTTATCAACCAACCTCAAAACCAGGAAAATACCTCTCTTCTGTCTTTACTTCTCAGAAAAATAGTGCTAAGTAGCTGAAATTGTAAAGAATCCTAAAGCTGTCAGGTTCCTTCAAAAATTCAAACCTTGGCTCAGGTATTTTGTTACTGAAGCTGGGGTTTATGTCCCAAGACAGTCACCTCTATTTCTGGATTTGAGAAATCAACAGAATGTACTTGGATACGTGCAGAAAGGAAGTTTTCTGTACTCCCTCTTACATGTTAGTAAACCCAATTTTTTTTATAAAAAGTTTATTCTTTAAAAACTACAATTATTCCACAAATTTTCAAAACTTAAATGATATAATTTGGTGAAATTATTTCAAGCTTTTACATAGCAACCTAATTAGTTTAGCATAGATTTGAAAATCAGAACTTCAATTAATATTCGCATTTTCAGGTCCTTAATTTCTGCTAAACTGCATTACTTTGGTTAATAGGTTTTCCTTCCTGCAGTATACAGTTTAACACCCCCAAACATTTCTGTATCAATTACCAATCTAAATTAAATGTTTATTGGAGATGTTTACTGTTCAGCACTCTCAAACACGGCTATGGTCCATGACTCACAAACTAGGTTTTGAAGGTTTCTTATGGTACAATGACTATAAATTACATGTAAAGGTTTGAAAACGAGTGAACAGTTTAAAAAGAGTTTGGATACAACTTCATTTTACCTATCAGTATCAGAACAATTCTGATGAGAAAACGTGTACTGAATACAAATTGCACTGCTGTTGCTGTCAATTGAAAATGGCTAACATGCAGTAGGAAAATCTTTCTAATTAATTTCTCTTTTAAAAGCCAAGCTTGGACATACAGGAAAATAAAGGAAAAGAGTAGGCAAAACTGGTAATTTCATACAGTAGAACCTCTGACAGTAGTATAATCAGTTTAGTTAAAGGAATTATGTATGTTCTTGATCTTTTGAAATTATTTCTCCCTTGCTGGGTTTAAATCAATTTCCAGTAACTAAGAAGTCTCCCTCCCCATATGAGAAGGTGAAGGGTTATGATGAGCTTCAATGCAGTACAAGGCAATGGGAAGGCGGATGAGTTTTTAGTTCCATTATTACAGATAATGTTTTAGAGAGATGAATATGGATCACAATAGCATATGGCAAAGAACAAACACTTTTTACCTCATATGGAAAAGCTGCATATAAATCACACCAAGATGTTCAAGTAATTCATCCTCATTTTTATCATATTTGGTATCAATTTTTACTAGAACAACAATTTTTACCATGAGTTTGGGCCTTGCCCTTCTAAGTGCTAATACCTTCTGGAGTTTATGGACTATACGAATCTCAAATTTCTCACCAGACTTCGGTAAAGGAATCACAGTTTGAAGACAACAGTGTTTAGTATTTAATTTTTAACATCTCTTCCTGTGCATCGTGCCTTACTTAATATGACAATTTCTGGGATGATTGACATGAGCCACCAATACCAACAGGGTGCAATACAGTGAACATGTCAGTGAAAAAATGTCATTTTGCAAAGCTATAATTTTGAAAGCTAACCTCCAATTTCAGAAAAACATCTTTCAATAACAGAGCCATTACTGCAGGTTATAGTGTTTATGCACTGAAATTTCTACATTAAATTAAAGAATTGTCCATGACAGACAGCATGAATGTTCAGATTCATACTGACAGCATATACAACTTATTTCCTGTATCTCCATGCCCTAGATTTCCAAAACATCTTAATACTTTAATATAATCCCATGTGAATTTTCAAGGTTTTGAACATTGCAATATTTGTTTTACAGATGAAATATAGGGCAAATATACTGAAACATTTTTCAACCTGTGCCATTTCAGCACAGCACCATGTCAATATCTTTAGCGTGGCTTGAGTAGTACAAACAAGACCTTTCTAGAGGTTGCTTAAGCAAGTGGTACATGTATGTTGCTGGCTGTAACTATAGAAATTCTGACCAGTGTGTGCTCTGAAATTTTAACACATTGCTTCATCCAATAAAATATGCGGTTCTTGGTGCTATGGCAAGGGGCAATCTGCAGAAATTGGATTCATACAAGTGAATTCAGGAAGGACCAACAACTCAGTCCAGATGCACTAATGGTGGGACTAGAGCAAGAAGTGGCTAGTGTGAAATGGGCAAGCTGCATTCCCATTGAGTATCTAGACATAAAAGTTTACTTCAGATATCTCTTTGCCACTGTCCCCATTAAAAGTCCTTTATACTGGCACCAGAAATACTCAGTCTCAGCCCAGAGAACCTGCTGAATATCAGGGCCTGAGCTGAACCCAATTCTCAGTCCATCCCTTGGGGCAGTCCTCACACACAAACATTTCCTAGCTCCTCCCCTCCTGCATCCCTCCTAGGCAACCAGCCGATGAAGGGACCCAGTCCACTCCTTTGATTTTCTCCTTCAGGTCACCCAACTATTCTCTATTGTGTTGCAAGAGGTTGAGTCAATCAATCAAACCTTTGCAGAGCAAGAAAAAACAGTATGGGTGTTAATTAAGCTTTGTTATTTTCAGTACAGAATTCAGCTTGAAGCACCTCAGTCTTTTAAAGCAACTAAAAAGTTCAAAAAGTAATAGATTCAAAAGGCCTCTCTTGTTGCATTGTTAAAGACTGCATTGAATTGCATACCTAAAATAATCAAGGAAGCGAGCTTTGACTTCTAAAAAACTGAAATTAGCCCAGATCACTGCCTTTGTGCTTGCAAGCTCAGTAAAGAAACAACATGAGAGGAAGAAAGCTTTTAGAAAGGCGTTACTGGCTATGCCATCAGCGATGACTTGTCAGCTATAGGGTCCCACGTTACAAAGCTCAGTGTAGGGCCTGGAAACACAGTAGCAGGACATTTTTATTTGACAGTGTTATAAAGTTTATATATATAGTTATAAATTTTATAAAGTCCCTACTAGAATTTTCTGAAAATCCCCTCGAGATTTACAATGCAGTTGAAGGAAAATGTATTCCCTTTAGAGCTTTACAGTACTAGGTTCATTGTATAGTTTAAATTGAAGAGACTGTAGGAGGATGTCAGTGAGAAAAAATTGAAAGGAAAATGACATAGATACCTTTAAGTTCTGGAGAAAGTCTGGATGAAAGCTTTAGGAGAGATCCAAAAGGGAAGACTTCCTCGAAGAGCCATCAAGACGTTTCCTACAATTTGACAGAGGCCACTGCCTGAAAAATGCAGAATTGGCAGGCGTATGTTGTTGGAACGGGTCCAGCAGAGGGCCATGAGGATGATCAGAGGGATGGAGCACCTCTCCTCTGAAGACAGGCTGAGAGAGTTGGGGTTGTTCAGCCTGGAGAAGAGAAGGCTCCAGGCAGACCTTATAACAGCCTTTCAATATCTGAAGGGAACTACCTGAAGGGAACTACAGAAGAGCCAGAGAGGGACTCTTTGTCAGGAAGTGTAGCAACAGGACAAGGGGCAACAGTTTTGGAATTTGGAAGAGGGGAGATTTAGATTAGACACCAGAAAGAAATTCTTTACAGTGGGGGTGGTGAGGCACTGGAACAGGTTGCCCAGGGAAGTCGTGGATGCCCCATCCCTGGAGGGGTTCAAGGCCAGGCTGGATGGGGCTTTGAGCAACCTGGTCTGGTGGGAGGTGTCCGTGCCCAGAGCAGGGGGGTTGGAACTGGATGATCTTTAAGGTCCCTTCCAACTCAAACGATTCTATGATTCTGTGATTATATGTAAAGACAACAGGAAGACTTATTCTTCAAAAAGAATTGAGTTCTGAGTGGTGGAAGGTAATGAGCTACTTTTACAGATGATGGTTTAGTTTTCTAAGCTTTCTCATTGTTTCAGAAGAGGCTCTGCACACCTGGTCTCAGGTGATGACCGTGTGCCTTCTTTTGTAACATTTCAAAACCCAAAATGAAGAATGAAAGTAATTCTAACGATGCGTCTAAAAACAGTTCTTGAAGCTGTTCCAGTGCTAAGAAACATGTAAACACAGACAATTAGGACACTGCTATGGAGACAGACACCATTAAAGAATTATCTATAGTTATTCATCTAGGTTTTCTGACTGTAAAAAAAAAAATTAGACAATGTTTTCTTTCAAGATTCACCCTAAAGAGATACAAATTTGATTAAAATGCTTCTATGGACACCAACAATAAATTAGCTTCTCTGTTAACTGCAAATAATTAAGGTCTTGACTGAAAATAGTATATTTTTCCTATGAGTCCAATGATGCCTAAAACATAACAAGATTTTATAAAAGTTTTCTGGTATTACATGGTTAAAATGTGAATAAGCCACTGTAGCTTATGAAACCAAAAACATAAAGAAAACACTAAGATCAAATGGTGCAAGCTCTGACACTATGAATGAATTTGCAAAAAAAAAATGGTACCTTTAATCTTGGGAGATACTGCTCTGTTTTCAAATTAATAACAAATGAGGATGAATATTTGCTTCCATTTGATAGTCTAATGCTTTATAAAGCAAAGTTATAGAAGACGAGTCATCACTTGATCTTCAGTGATGCTGGAAAATTACCCAATCTCCCCTCTTCAAGTATCAAAAGAGTTTCATAATTTACTTGAGAAACAATTCTACCACTCTCAAACACATAGCAACATGCCCCAGGGTGCCCAGAAGATTTTTATACATCTACACTGCATGAAGATTTCCATCTATTAGAAGCTACTGTCGTACTTTAAACATATTTATCAAGTTTCAATTTTCAAAATTATAAGAATGGTAGGAAGTAGATGACAGAAAATGCTTAAACTCTGGGTGGATGGTTTGTGCATGTTTCTAGTGTGCTAAGCAGTGTATTGAAACATTTATGGTGGTTTCTTACAACCAGATGCTTTTGCCATAAGACATTTATCAAAGGCTTACCTAGAATAAGGATTCGAAGACCAATTGTTTGATCAGAAATATAATTTTTATCTAGAAGTAAATTATAGTAAAACAGAAAAAAAAAGAAAGGATTTTATTCTCATGTTGATTCTTAAATATCTGACTTGAGCAAACAGTTACTGTAAGCTAACTCAGCTACTTTCTGTAGAGAAAAAACCCACATTGTTGGCCTTTCAGAAAATTATAAGGACTATTTGAAGAGTTGAAGTGTGATAAAGGCCAGATATGGGCTGTTATATGAGAAGCGTTCTACTCTGAAAACCCCATTAGAATGTGTGAGCTTGCCTCAGAAGTTTTGTACTAGGAAGTGGTCTAAGGTTCTTGCTTCAACTTCTACCTCTTTTGATTCCAAAAGACTTTGCAAGTTCCTACTTCAGCTTCAGCAGTGGAAGAATATGTTCCTCAGACTTCTACACATTGCAGAAACGTGGTAAATTTCAAGTCTGCTAGAGAGGAGCTTCAAATTAAAGTTAAATAATCTCTACACATACAACTGAAATAATTTAAATAGATATATAAAAATAGCTGAATCCCAAGACTGGTACTGTATATTTCAGGAGGGTGATGTAAACCTGAGAGAGAAATAAGTAAAAATCTTAAGGGAAATAGCGTTCTAAAACTGTCCTTACGAGATTGTTCTGCATTTTTTGGCCATTCGAGTAAGACAGTTTATCCCACATTCTTTCATATAGCCCCATGTTACTATGAAAACTTGATTCCTAGAGGAGGTGCACTTGAGGATTTGGTATTCAATATGAGCAATAAGATACACTAGGGATGGTGAAGAAGAGCCCTTATGATTCAGAGTCACTGAGGGTTAAACCAAAAGTCATCATAGATCCAGCCACGGGTCAGAGACCAGCAACTTTCAGAACTAGTTAGCTGAGATACAGATGTCTGTGCAATGGTAACAGATTGGCCTCTAAATTCAGAAGAACAAGATAAAAATGCTCCGCCAGCAAAGCTGGATTGAAGCAAATCCAGGAGAACAGTCAGAAAACTGACTGACCCCCCGCCAGGCTCCTTACTAAGGAAAGTAGTAGAAATTTAACATTGATTGTATTATTGTAAGCAACAGATAACAGTTTTCTGTTCAAGTACTGCATATTTGTGTTTTGATAAGAAGGTTGGTGAAGATGATCAGCACTGAACTACCGCTCATGTTGAATTGAGCCAAAAACCCTCAGAGAGGTATCTCTGGTTTAGACTGGCGATAGGATGGAATAAAGAAGGTGTTATTTAAAATTAGACATATTCCAAATCTGCCAAGTTCTGCAAAGGTCGTGTTTGCTCCACCTACACTCCTAATGTTTTTGATCTATACTCTTGATGCATGACCAAATACTGCTGCTAGGTAGAAATACCAGTAGTTCTCATTTTAACAAAGCACAGAATGTATGCCTCCTTTCGCCGTCCCAGAGTATGCATGAGATGCAGAAACTTAGTACAGTTATCAAAACTTAAAGAAAACCGTGACAAACTGTTCCTGTTTTGATAAAGTACATTAGGTCATTAGGTGCCTAAAATCAGATGGAGAACAACAGGAATAAGAGGAAAGAACAAGCTGCTGAAATGCTAAGCTTAGCTGACTCAGACAGGTTCCCTGGTAACAAAAGCAGTTACATTTATAAATATGCTGCAGCCCCCACAATATGGATTATTTCCCATTGTTTTTAAAAAATGGATGCTTTAAAAATAAAGATAAAAATAAAAAAGAATGAACTTTTGCCAAGATATACTAAGAATTATTTTCTGCCCTCTTTGCTCACACTGAATTATCCCAGGACTATTGACTCTAAGAAATTAATTACTTGCTGTGAGCATAAAGGGAGCAAAATCTCCCTTAGAAATTAGATGCTACCATTAAAATGAAGATATCCAGCTTCCACTCTCACCTTTAGGTTCCTTTTAAATGAAGTATTTCTAATAGAAATATTCTGCTTATTTAATGCAGTACATAAAAAGGCAATAAAGTCCAAGGTTGTAGGTGTTTTTACATAATTTTAATTTATAATATAATAAAAATACACAATACCTACAGTACTGCTAAAAATGAACTTTCTTCCTCTCTGTGTTAAGTATTAAGAACTCTATTCACATTTGGATAATTTTAAATTCATTTTAACTTTGTTATAAAATAGCTATCAGCCTAAGCCATATCGAAGTAATATTTGTACAAAAAACAATCTATTTTTGATACCACTATTCTTCCACATCTGAGTCATATCAGTCACGACTGCTGTCTGCGTAAAGCTGTACCTCACTCTTAAGTCCTCAAATGTATATAAACTTTATTACTTGGTGGCTTAGATGACTACACTGGAACCCAGCTAATGATAGATCTACATTTTAGAGACTCTTTTAGAATTAGCAAACAAACTACTAGTTATCTATGAAAGTAGTGACAGAAATTAAGCGAGTTATTTTGAAAAAAACCCAAAACATTAACAATAGGTCTAGTTTGCAGAATTGCAACAAGGATTACCAAGCCTGGTGTTAAAACAAAACAAAACAACAAAAGAAATACCTAAGCCCAGAAGAACACTAGAAGTCAAATTTCTCCTCTGCCTCCTGTCTCTTCCTAAAATTACCAGACTGGCAACAAAACACAAGAATCTCCAAGACAGCTTCAGGCAACTTCATTCCTCACCTACACCATCCTTTACTATGGAAGAAAAATGCATCTGTTCAGTGTTTTCCCCCTATCCTTGACTTCCCTCGCTGCATTTCTCCCTGCTCTTTTCAATTCACTGATAAAAGCAACTCTGGTCTCTGCTGCAACAGCTCTCACTGGTTACCCAATGCTGCAGTTTTTCTGGCTTTTCCCAATCCCCCCAATTCAATTAACTCTATTCCTTCTCCCAGCTTGTCCAACACCTACTCATTCCCCAGCTCACCACCTGCACCATAAACCTCTATTTTGTCTTCATCCTTTCATAGACTTATCCTGATGCTCCAAGAACTTGTCAGCCCTTACTTCTTTCCTCTCCTAACACTGCAAAGAGCTGCTGGGCTCCTTCTACTGCTTCTTCCCACTTTCCCAGCTAGACTGGCATCATCTGCCTCTTCCACAGATGTTTTACAATAAAGGTCTCTGGTTCTGGAAAGCCGGGTGCTTTCTGCTACCCTTGGTATCTCTGATCAGGCACCTTCCCTGCACAGCACAACGATTGCAACATCTGGGACTGAACAGAGAGTTGGACCTGAGTGAGCTGAGGAGGTGCTGCAGGGTCTTTACTGCAGTTCCTTCTCATCAACACTGTGCAATCATACCTTAAGTATTGTTGTTCTTGAATACGCTATAAAAGAAGTGGACTTAGCAACACGTAGGATGTTCCAAACTGAGATTAGGTAACCCAAAGAGGTTCGATTCCAGGAAGGTCCCAGAGCTGTACCCAGCTGGGTCTGTAGCACACAGCTGGTGAACACAGATAGAGACTGGCGAGGAAACCCAGAACAGCTCAGTAACTTGCTTATTATAGAGAAGCCTATCACAGTGCATAGCTTAGTTCAAATTTAAATATTAAAACTTGAATCTGGGCAGGCAAAGCTCCAAAATGAACCTAAAATTTGTTATATAAAATTAAATGGGAGAAATTGCATATACGAGCTCTGATCTTGTGCTCTGGAGCAGAAGACCGCATTGCAGAAGGGAAGGCAATTACAAAAGCAGGTCCTCTTGTTTGCACACCCCTGTTTTAAAACTGAGGTGTTAGGCAGCAGATCAAGGGCATGCAGGGCCAGCAGCCCAGGCAGGGAGGGACCGGGCAGGGCAGAGCAGGAGGAGCTTGGCTGGGAGAGAACAGCCCAGTGTGATGGGGGCAGAGCTGAAGACCCAGATGGGGATGCAGCTGGAGGAAGCCAGAGGGTTTCCCAGTTTTTGCTCAGAGAGAAGAGAGTTTCTGGGGCAGAAGGCAAAGCAACCACACACCCGTAGGAGGAAGGTGCTCAACGCTGGGGGGCAGGTGGAAGTCACCCAGCCTGCTGTGTCAAGCTTCGCATGTGAAAGGCCATTCCTTGTGGGGGAGCAGCATGTTTGCATGGTACAGAGAACTGGGAGTGAGATACGCTGGCTGGAAGCCAGAGTTGTTCATTTGGAGGAACTCAGGGAGGAAGGGGGTGGTTGAGGGCGCCTGCGGGAGCACTCTTGAGCAGTCTCATCTCAAGGCAAGCAGCAAGCCCACTCCTGAGGAGAAAGACAACAGGATGATAGAGATGTTCATATAGCACTTTCAGGAGCAATACACAGTGGGACTCATCTAGAATAGCAGCCCAGTTTTAAGGCAGAAAAGCATCAGCATGGTGAGGGGGAATGCCAGTGGCTGGTCCCTTCCATCAGGAGACTTGTGCATCTTCACACTGAAGAAGCAAGGGCCCTGGCTGCAACGATGAAGCAGGTGGTGATGGAGGGAGACTCTGCAAATCAGCAGTTCAGCTTATAGGGTCAGAAGGGAATCTGAGATGCATCAGTAGCACCTGCTGTCACTGCCAAGCCAGGTTTTGTATTGTCTACACTCATTCAAATTTTGTTTTTCCTCTCCAAACACAGCTCACAGTCACTCCAGTCAGCTAACTGGTGGTGGTAAACATAGAAAATTTTTGCTTTCAGCAGTAATTTGTCATAAACAGCTTGTGATTATTGCAAGAAGAACATGAAGATTGAGTGAGAACAGATTGAGTGAGAAAACACTGTAGATGGCTCAAAAGAAGTACCTGAGAAACTGACACAAAATATGACAAGCTGGGACAACCATCTCAACTTCTAAATTTCATCCAGCCCAGTGATCAGAATGGATCATGGGAATGGTCCTGAGATTATCAGAACCTTTCATTCAGTCTTAATTTTGTTTTATTAAATATAGGATCAATATTTTAATGAAGTGCTACTGCTGTGAGACACTCTAACAAAAATAGTACTCTCCTCCTTGGAGGAACTAGAAAAATCTTGCAAAATGTTCATTAAAACACTTGTATTTCTGAGAAATCGCCCATTCCCACCAAATCACTAAAGCACTGCTGGTGTGAAGCAGCAGTCAAGTTTCTCATTCTGATGTTTTTACACTTTATAACTTGGTGTTTTCTTCAAGATTTCCTCATCTTTCTGTTTTGTATATGAGACTGACAACTGTTTTTGTCCATATCACATCCTAGTGATAAAAGCTGAAAGAACAGAAAAATGAAAAGACCTTTCCTGGGAAAGGTTTTTCCAGCCTCCCTCCCTTTCAGAAATATTCTAGCAAAACTGCTCACTCTGTCAAGAAACAGAACACTGAACTCTCAGGTGCAGATTTTGAGCCCTCAGTATAGTCCAGCTGCAAACTGTCTTTATTGCGTTAAGGGAAGGAACACCTTAGCCCACAACAAGAAAATTTTGCAGTTCTGAGTGACTTTCATTTAATGCATCTAATCAAAGAATTGCAAATGAATGACAGCCGGTCAAAATGTAAAATGTCCCTTCCCACGCAACCCAACATTTCTAAACTGGAAATTTGCAACCCAAAGCCTGGTATTTGTGCAGCAGATGCTGCCGGGCACAAGCCAGAGAGGGGAGAGCAGGGGGTAAGTTCTACCCATCCTTTCAGAGACCTGTGCAAATTGGCAAATAGCTTCGCTCATTCCTGACAACCCAGACTCATGGTGTGGCTACCGTGGGAGGGGTTGTGAGCCAGACTCTTACTCATTCCTATCTGCAAGCATGGGTGCATGCGAGTCCAAAACTGCTTCACAGTGAGCTATTTAGAAGAATGAGAAGTATGTTTAAGAAAAACGACATTTGAGAAAGTCACAATCTGTTTGCCCATTTTTCCTCTTCCTCTGACTATCAATTAGCAGCAAATGTCTTATTCACTGCCCATTCTTTGCCTTCTTTTTCTTCTACGTGAGCTTTTCTTTTCCTTTCAGTCTTTAAAGCATTTAAGGGAGTCATCGATTTTTCTGTACAATATATTAATCTTTAAATGACTTTAATATTCACGTCACTGTCAAAAGCAGAAGCTCCTTTGCTGAAGGCTGTGGTACCGACAGAAAAACTTTAAATTTAGCTCAGTATATGTACATATATTTTCCCTACTTCCCACACACATAAAAGCTGCACATTCCAGTTGGAACTTCCTTTAAACCCTTTAATTACACAGGTTATTTAGTCTGGCTCTTTCCCTTCCAATGACTTTTTAACTAAATTAAATGTCTGCCTCTTGCTGTCCTTTCTACATTAGCAGGCCCATTATTGATTTTTATTATCTTTCCAAAGAGAAGTTTTTGCAGCTGATTGCTATTTACACTGTAAGCAGTTCACTTATGCTGAGAATTCATGCTGCCACTGAGACTGCTGAAGACGGCTCTCTCCCAGCTCAGCTATGCCCAGCACTGAGCCAGGTATTAGTGAGAACATTACACAGCTTTGCAATGGGGAACAAAGATGAATACACAAACACTTCTGTAGCATAAAGAGCACAAAGATATTGCTCATTTATGAAGCACTCTCGTACCAAAATAGCTCCTCATGAAAGTTTATCATTTACCAGCTAGCTCCCTACAGAGGTTCCTATTTGCTCTCCAGTCTGCTGTGATGTTTGCACAAGCAAATGTGTTGCTGCTTTTTCTTCATTCGCAATCAACATAGGGATAAAGCAGGTACAAGGGAAGGGAGAGAATGAAGGAAAAAAAAAAAAGTAGTGAATGTTTTAGATTATCTTTGGCCTTTTGACAGCCCCGGAGATGATAATGAAGGGCTGATACAGAATGCTTCAAGTGAGGACTGTTGATGACCAATGCATTAGCTAGAATTACCTGCAAACAAGGAAAGGGTCAACTCTTACAGGCCAGGTTTTTTTTTTCTTTGTTGGGTACATCTGAACAGCAAAGCTCACACAGCAAGTTGCTCCAGTGATAGCTGTTTATGATGCATTCCTACCTGAATGCTTGAGAGACCTGATTTCTCATTGATTATGCCACTTTCCACTCCTAGCCATAGCATCAGAGCAGAGGAATCAGAGACTGAAGCAAGAACAAAAAAACCCTGAAGTAGCAACACTAATTTGTTTTACCCTTACATTGCAAGTGTATAGTTTTTTTCCCCAACTACAGTTCTGAATTCCCAAAGTACTGCAAAATGGTCAAAACCAGAGGAAAATGAAAACAAAAATTGATGATTCAGAGACAAAGCTGAAGAGAAGCACATTTCCAGCAGTATGTGGTTTACAGCAGATTGAGAAAATAACTACAGTTAAAATAAACACAAAGCTTCCTGACAAACCTACTGAAAAATAGAGAACGCAAGACAGTATAGGAGATTATAAGTGTAATGACTGAAAATATACAACATGTGACACTAATTAGGATTCTGCATTTGTCCCAGGTATCTATACAGTTGGATAAAAACAGATCTCACCAAAGAATTGAATTGTGTTGCAATTTAGGCCTTTAGAGCCGATGGGATTTATATAATGGGCTGTAAACTTCTCCCTTTAAATTGATCAGTATCCCCAAAGAATGCAGACAAATCTATTTGCTTCTCTAGCCTGGAATCTCATTTTAATCAGGGCTGTGAGTACCATTGTGACAGCCACAGAAATAATTGCAGTTGAATATGAAGTTAATTGATGTAACTACAAACTAACCAGTCAGGTAACAACTGTAGAGCGAGTGCAACGGCACCTGCCAAAACATTGATGGAACTGTCACAGTGGCACCTTGCTTCCAGATGAGCAGTGCTCAGCCTTCTGCTAGAAATGGGCAATGTTTTGCAGCCCTACCAATGCATGTTCTGAACAAGTGCTGCCCACAAGATATGCAAATCACATTGATCACAATATAAACAGGAAATGCATTTCTGCTTTTTTCTGGAACGTATACGTGGTATCAACATAGTCATCCTCTCAAACATGTGGCCTGTGAGTTGCTGTTCTAAATCCCAAGGAACTAAAAAAGCCAACTAATATTTCTTTTCCTTCCTGCAGAATTTCTAGGGTGAAAACAAATTTCAAAGCAATTTCTTTTACTGTTCCCCGAGTCACACAGATCATCTTCCCTTGTCTCATAGTAAGACTTTTAGCTTCAGTGGCAACCATAGCTTCAGCTACAGAGCACATGGATTGTGCATTGCGCTGCACCTGTAGCATTGAGACCTTTGGCTGAGCCCATTCATTACAGCACAACCATTCTGGAACATGTAAAATTAATAGCTGTATAGAATCACCAAAACATGTAAGATTAATGACAGAAACATTGCAGTCCACCACCTTTCTCTCTTTATTCCCTTCTGTTCCATTTTTAGTGTTTCTTTCTGTCATTTCTGTGTTTTCCGTGGCTTTTATTGGCATGTTGGACCATTTTCTTGTTTTCCTAGTAACTAAAAATTAGAGTACATCTAACTCATATATTTAATTCATATATTTAAGTAATGTAATGTCAAAAGGTCAAAGGCATCACTCCACATACCAACCTTTATGTTAATGTGATCTGACTGGGGGACTAGGACATACCTCTGGGTGATTTTGTGGCAGACCTTCCATGACTGTCACCAGCCACCCCTATCCCACTCTAAAGGAAGCTCAGTGCCCCTAATTCAGACCAGCACATTTTTCCCTGCACCCCTACAAGCCCCATGCAATGTTCAGACCAGAGACACAAGACCAAAAGGAAGATACAGGTTTCAAGCATGGCCTTCAATATATGATGAATGTGTCATAAAGTAATTCCTTTCACTTGGTATTTGAAATTAATGAGAACAAACTCATCTTCAAATTTTGAATCAGAAACATTTTAATGCCTTCTGAACTACTACAAAGAAGAGGTCACATTCCATAGGTGTGTTTTCCTCCTCTGTCAGAAGAATTTGAAGTGTTACAGGATAAAATTGTTTGCCATCTAACCCTATTTCATAGAACCCAATTCACAACACTCTGTTAGTAAACTTTATTAAAATTATGTCAGTCATTTCCCTTCAAAAAAAAAGATGATGCATGCAGTTTTTCATGCTACACCAAACACTGGAAGAACAAGATAGAGAGACACATTTGAATTTACATAAAGATTGCAAGCTGTTGTTCCAAAGTAATTCTGAAGTGGTACGCCCTGTGTGTAGGCATTTGATCTGACTGCATTTCTGCTTATTGAGTGTAACACGTACAAAATCTATAATTGGAGTCTATTTCCTGAAAAGGAATAAATAGCTTCTTTCTGTTGAAAGAGAAAATGATACATTTCTGGACAGGGTCTTCCAGGCCATTTTTTTCATGTGAATTGGGCCTTTTAGTTTATCCACTAGATATTTAGAATTTACAACAATTTTACAAAGAACTACTTAAATACCTTTCTGATTTTTAAAATGTTTACACTTTGTTAAATATTTCTTTCTTCCCCACTCCACCCTCCAAGCGTAAATGCTGTATTTTACTGCTTACTTAAGGGGCATTTATATATATTATGTTGGGACTGATTTATTATTCCATACCTGCCTGCATCAATTTGCCAGTTCTGGACAAACACCCAAATTTCTGGGGAGTTATGGCTAGGTTCAGTTTTTCTTATCACTAGCTTCTACATTTGTTAGTCTATATACTTAAAAGAAATTACTGCATTTCAGAGGTGAACAGCCTAAGAAAAAGCTCCCTGTACAACATGGAACTGCCTAGTCAATCAATTTCCAATGTTCTTTAGTCTCCACAAGCACTGAAATTCCAGAGGAAAAATAAAGAAAAATTGATGTCTTTTGTTTAAGTTTTAAATTTTAGTGTCAATTTTCTCTGCCTGGACAGATCAATTTTTCTTATGTCCTCTCAGACTACTTTATTCTAGAGCATATAGTGCACAACAAACAGCCCACTCAGAGCAGTTCACCATATCTTCTATTCCCAAAGCAAGATGAAAATTTCCCAAGTTCATTGTCTTTTAATGAAAACTACTGATGAATGATAATCTAAAAGCAGACCTCATCTTCCCACTCTAGAAGTTCAGATCAAGTAAAAGTACAAGAAAGTACAAGTACTGTACCTTCCCCTCACAAACCCAACACATAAGACAAATAGCTACAGCAATACTATAACATAGCAAAGTATGGAATAACAAGAGTCTAATGCACTAACCCTCTCCTCCTGCAGTATCTAGCAAGAAGGAACTTGGCAGCAGGTCCCAAAACTGTGACCCTTCCACCCCCATCACAAACAAGCAGCCAAATAAAAAAAAATAAATAAAAAAGAACTAGAGTAAGGTGATGGCCAGATGAGATTGCTGTAGATGAAAGCCTACAGCATTGAAAACAAAAGCTAAGTAATGTAAGCCTAGGCAAAAACAAGAGTAGAAAGAAGCCACCCATTAACCTCTCTGTCTGAACTGAGAAAACTCTAGCAAGCACCGGGACACTCAGTTGGCAATTTTACTAAACTCTAAGTGTAACTGTATCTCAAAACCCCAGGTAAATCATGTGTGAGTGCAGAAAATGCATACTACATAGACAGAGGAGCAATACATCAGAGCTGATGCTACACCAAATTAGCACACTTTCTGGAAATTGCAAATTGTTGGAGATGTTGGTAAAGGTGAAGTCTAGGTCTAAATTGTCCCCAACCTTGACATATACATACCTGTTAGTGAAAGCAACCCATACAAGTGCTCAGGACCCCACTAGCACACATCAGTCAGAAGTGAGGGATGGGAATCTCACTGTGCTAAACCACAGGTTCTTGCTCTGGAGGTAAATGGACTCCTGCAGGCCATCAGCCTCAGCAGTCTCTGCTTTTCCCAACACCAATCCTAGCCCTGTATCACAACAAAGGGACCCACTCGATGCATCATCATGCTGCCCTTTGGCATTCTTCTCTGAATCATGAAGACATTTACAGGCAGCCAAACTCCTTTTCTTAACCATGACCTAACTTAAAGTAACTCTAACCCCTCAGGGTACGATTGCACATACAGAAGCAGAAAGGAACCAGAGCCTAATAAAAATGCAGACTCCTGCCAGCAGTCAGCCTTTATAGTTTTTACTTTACTGCCCCTATGCCTAATCCTGACCCTACACCATACTTACATAAGCAAGAGTCTACCATCTTCACAAAACTCCTACCTTCTAAAAAAACCCCAAAATAATAAAATAATAAATTTAAAAAAAAAAGAGACTGAGTACAAGATCCAAGAGCTATTAACAACTACAGACATCAAGAGAACAGGGACCAGGCTCACAGATCTCTGACGTTGTTTCACCAGGGACAACTGCTTTGTTCGTGTAAATCACAGCGCCTACACGGCACCTGCCCGCCTGCTCTGTTACTCCAGAACAGAGCCACTGCCCATTCCTTCTAATCCCTACAAGCAGCCTCTTCACCTCTTCATTTCTTAATCTGTCCTTTGAAACTGATGTGGGAAGAATGGCGCCCTCTTGGAAATACAAGGATTTTACTGCCTTTATTTTTGCAAGAGCAAAAAAATTCTTACTCCAAAAGGTGTCGTGAACTGGCTGCTCCCCATTGCACATTTGTGCCATGGTCCGTCTTTCAAATGGTTTGTTCTCACACCTCTCAGAGTTATAATACTGAATAACATGCAATGCATAAAAACAAACAGATGAGCGAGAGATAATCAACAAGACTTTTTAAAAGTAGAACCATATATAGAAGTGTACGAATGTATGTCTGTGTGTGTCTTGAACACAAAGGCATACTCACACAAAAAAATAGGTAAATAGAAAAAAAAAAACCACCACAGCTTATATTTCAGGTTTTTTTTATTGTCTATTGACAAAATTTTACTTTTGTCCCCCATCTCTTTTTAAAAGTATATAAAGCCAAACCATATAACGAAGCTGCTGAAAAGAAAACTTTTGAAAACCAGCAGTTCCTCTTATCCAAGCTAGTCAACAAGGTCATTGTAATACCTAGATTTTTCCAGTTCTATCTGAGAACTCATCTAAAACATCTCAACCTTGTGCTCTGTCTACTGTACAAATTCTGAAGGAAATTCTTAGTGAAATAAGTTGAGCTGGAAGGCAAGACAGGCTTTGCCTCATCAGACTCACTGGACAAACACCATGTAACTTTCATCTGTATGATCAGCTGCAGAAGAATACCCTTAAACCAGAGTAAGTCTAAACTGGTTTGTTTGCAGGGCCAGAGAAAAAAAAAAAAAGGTAAAAAAACTACATGCCTAATACATGATTTATAGAAAACAGAATTGTAACAGACCCAAGCTACTCAAACTAGCAAAGCAATTGCTCTCAGACACATCTTCAATAAAGAAATATTAAAAATTACAGAAAAAGCAATCATTTTTTGTGATTCTCAATTAAGCTGGTATTTGAATATTGGCCTTTATTACATTTTGTTTCCATTATTTCTGAGAGTTAAAAAGGTCTTTGTTGGTGTCGGGACTGTGATATATGAACCTCAGCTACTATTCACATTTGGTATCCTGTATATGCCACTCTAACTAATGTGGAAAGCATGAAAATCAATATATCTCAACTAAGAACTAAAACTATCTAAATTGACCTATGACACGTGGAAAAATACACATTTCTCATCATTTTCTAAAATGGATTCTGCATTTTTTCAGCTCCACAGTAGTTTGCACATTGAAATATCCAAAATTTAGCTATTCTATTTGTGGAGAATGGTAGAATGAATGAACTATGTCCTCTTTAGGACATTTTAATATCAGAGATAAATTTATATTTTCCAGCAGAATTAACCAATACAGCTACCAGCAACTTAATTATGGTTGTTTCACATGCTTTAAAAAATTCAGACCTCTGGGATCTCATATTTCATTACCAAAAACCTATGAGCCACCACAGAAAGACAGCACGTACTTTTGAAATTATAAGGTGCTAGCTATACATTCCTAGATTATATTACAATGTATTAAATCTTTTCCATTCATGCAACAGGACAGAGGTCATTCTAGTATCTAATAATAATTGATACAATTGCTCTCTGCATATCTGTCCCTCCATAGCTAAAATTAGTCCTTGCTTGCTTATGTTTAGAAGGCTTGCTTTGTCATGAATTTGGGACTGGCTGCTGGGTTCACCATTCTTATCAAAACTGAAGAATTTTGATAGTTCATAAGGTAAAAAACTGCTAGCAAGACGCTACATGCTATTGCCAGAGCACTGCAACTCTGATATGTACGTAGGTCCTTCTGCCTCTCAATCCCACTAAAGTCTTTATTTCCCCGAACATCAATTAAAACGGACCTTTGGCTTCTTGCTAATTAATAATACACATTTAAATCTCAGTTTGCCAGGTAGATTCCATAAAATTCACACCTGTTTCTATTGCTGCCTTTAGAGACTGTGCCACATGACATCTACTGAATGTTTTTGAGGGCTTAATAGAGACGAAATATTAGGCTCTCATCAGGTTTCTTTTGGTGTGTGGTTTACTTGGATTCTAGGTAAAAGATTTTGGCAGCAATTTGCTAGTCCGATCTGACAACTACATGTGAGTTGCCCCAGACACATGAAGTTACTTTTGTGCATAACTGATTACAAGCCAGAGGTCTTCATCCAGAAAATATCTTCCCAGGAAAAGCTCTGAATTATTATTATATTTTTAAATCTTTCCCCCCAAAATTTTTTTCAACAAATTTCAACAAAATTAACAGGCCAAAATTAATAAATCTTTCCTTTAATCCATTTCGTAGAAAAAATTTTTCAGTTCACTAGTTTTACAGAGACAATGAAAAGCCTGAAGTAACGATGCTAAGAAATCAAAACATGCTGTGCATACATAGGAAGAAGACAGTGGCCCAGGTTCTACATTTTAGCACAAAAGAACAAATGAAAACACTTGCCAAAAAATGAGAAGCCATAATTATGGGATTGTAAAACTATATGTAACTATTAGAAGGCAGAAGAAAAAGTTAAATCTTCAGCTTGCTTAACATATTACTTCTTCAATAAATGTTCCTATTTAAAGAACATCATTGTTCTGTTTTACTGAAGAAAAGCAGTCAATTGCTTTCTATAATTACAACCAAAGAAAGATTTTGTACCTTGTTTCAATGCCAAAGCTACGCAAAGAGCAATAAAACCCTGAAAGAAAGCTTCCTGTCAGTTCTTTCAAGGGCATGGGCTAAAGATTAGCATTTATCTGAAGTTACTTGCACAGAGAAATGGGTGCTTTCATCTGAGCATTACAGGTCAAATTCTTACTAATAAACATGCACCTGACACACGCCGCATCCTGTAATCTTCCTTCCTGCCCAGACTCCAGCCCTCATTTTACATTTCTGTCAATTCATGTAGACTAAAAGAAAATTGAAATCCTTGGCTTCATTCTTAAAAAGCTTCTCATTCCATTTCAGCCAAAATCCTTTTTGTTTTATATACCTCTCCAATAAATGTTTCTCCTCCACACTTTACCTCACATCTGTGCCTCCTCCAGTTGAGAAAATCCCATGCTGGAACTAAATTAAGAACTTGAAAAATGCAAATGAAGTAGGCAGAAAATGAGTTAGTGCAGCACCAAGAATTTAAACTAATAGAACAATACAGCACTTTTTGATCAATCTGTAATGCCCCACAGGCAGTCTTATTTAAATCAAAGTGTTATCTAAAATAAGATGAAGGAAAAAGTAATTCAAAAGTATATTCTAGAAATATTTTAAATTGGCTTTGTAGAGACATAAGGGTACGAGCTTTCTGCCGCATTAATACTGATGTGCTGATATGGTATCTGTAGAAGCCATGCAATTAGAGCACTATAGGATGGTGTTTGCAGGACTCATTGAACTGTAGCATAGTTAGAAAAACAATTCTTAGATGAGAGAAGTTTAAATAGTCAAATAATTCTATTCAGGATGATTGTTGATGTTTGTAATCAAGATTTCTAAAGACTTAACTTTAGTAATTAGATGCTTTAACTCTAAATAATTGAATACATGCTGCCACATTATTTAATTCTCTTCCTAAAATAGGCAGAGACTTTTTTTACTGGATTCAATGAAATTTTGTATCCCATGATCTCTGGTGATATCTGCAACCTTCTTAAACATTCGGAGTCCCAACATCTCATTCAAAATATAGTTAACTAAGAAAACCCCCATCTGAACCAATATCAACCATCTGGAATGGAGCTGCATCTGCACCAACTCAAAGTAAATTTTTTGGGTCAGTCATGGTTTCAGCTGAGATAGAGTTAATTTTGTTTCTAGTGGCTGCTGCGTTTCAGATTTGGTATGAAAGGAATGTCAATAATGCATATTGTTTTAGTTGTTGCTATGTGATGTTTATACTATTCAAGGACTTTTTTTTCAGGAGCAGACAGAATAATGGAATGGCCAATGGAATATTCCATACCACAGACATAATGCTTGGTATATAAATGGGTGTAAACTGGGGAATAGGAATAGGTGACCACTGCTCGAGGCAGGCTGGGCAACCAATTCACTCAGTGGGGAGCATGTCTTGTGTTCTATTATTTTATCTAGTATATTCTTTTACCATTATTATTTTCCTTTTTTTTTCTCTTTGTTATTGTTCTATTCAACTGTCTTTATCTCAGCCTGCAAGACTTTTTTTCCCTTTCCTTTCCTCTCATTTTCTTCCTCTTCTGGAAGGGGGAGAACTGCACAATCACCTATGTGCTCCTAGCTGCCAGCTGGAGTTAAACCACAACAGGGGCCTTGAGGACAATATTCAGCAGTTTTGCAACACAGTTCTTATCAAAGTATTTGGGTTCTCTTATACGGATGCTCTCTTTCCCCAAGGGCATTATTTATTAGCAAGAAAATAGCATTTCTACTGCAGCTTTACTCCATCTCTAACTCCGCAGTTATTCTACACGCAGGTGCAAGGATAGCCCTTGTTTTAAACATGAACAGACTCTTCATCCCTAACAGAGCAGGCCCCCAGCAGTTACCTTGTCTGTCTTACTGCTTCACTGATTTAAAGCTCTCCCTCACAAATACATTCCATCAAGAGAACAAATTCACAGTGGTGCTCAGAGAAATGAAATGTGAAAAACAAAAGTACTTATTTCTGGGTGCACCGCAGCTCTAACCACACCCAGTTTCGCCCAGGGCAAACAAGTATCCTGCTGCCTGTAGTTGTCTAGATTTGGGATCATCTCCTTGTCTTGCCGCATCAGGTCCCCCTTACCACCAGGCTCTTCTCCAGCTTGCTTCACTACTGGTCCATCAGCAAATGTTAACATTTGCATTAAGTGCAAAGAGAGACAGAGGCTGCCAAGAGCCACGAACGGAGCACCAGGTCTTACCCTATGTGTAAGTCAGGGTAAAACAGAGGCTGGGAAGTTCTTGGTTTCTAAACAGGCTGTCACCAGGCTTAGTGAATCTATGTAAGGCATCATCCTTAGAAACACTTTTCAAATACAGATACACAGCCAAGGAATTATAGTTAGGTCTGTTCTGTGTGAAAAAGATGAATTACAAGAACACTGCAAACTCTGTACTGAAGGTGGTGTTCCAACTGGTTCACTTGCAAAATAAATAGCTTTTCTTCAAAATGTGAGTGCTAATGTGGAAGTGGTAAAGACTTGCTCACTTTCTCATTTGCCCCAAAGGAATCACTTTCCAAAAAAAACCAACAATCAACCAACCCTAAAAAAAACCCAACTCCACAAAACCCTTCAATTTTTTTAAAATCCCAAAGTATATACTGTGTATCCTCTATTCAGCAAAAGAGCCTGCTTCTTCTGGGAAGAAGGTTTTTTAAGCCTTTACTTCTTTGCCAGGTGCCTTAATATTTCTTGAAAATAGCCAGAAATCAAAAGATATTTGCTCAGTAAATGTGATATTCTATTAATACTGAAAGATGAAAAAGCTAGAAAAAGCGACATTTGACAAATGACAAACTACATTTATACTTGCTTTATCCTATTATTAGCATGCTTCAGACCTTAAAACTCCCATGAAGAAACCTTAAATCAGGACTGTAAATTTAAACAGCTGCAGATACTACTTCTGCCATACAAATCTGCTGCTCAGCTCTTCCTTACTCTGCTGAGTCACACACAGAGCCTCACAGGGAAGGATATAACTAACATCCTTTTCTCTCATCACCCCAAAACATGTAACTCAATACAGGAAATAGTTACCCGGAGCAGGATTTCAGGGAGTCAGATATCAGCACTGGTATTCAACTCCCTGTTTCCAGAACTTTTCTAATGGTCTGCTAAGGTAAACCCACTCAGCTAAGGACTTCTTACATAGTGAGCTAAACGTCACTGTGACAACAGAAGTTTTTTGTCTCCCCTTTTCCAAGGGACACACACTCATCAGTTTTCTTAAATAAAACAGTGGTCGGATTCCTCCTATATACAAATGCCTTTTTGCTAGACTGAGAATCACCTCACACATTCAAATGGGTAGTAAATTGCCTCAGAGGTAAAACTCTGTCACCTGCCCCCTTACAGGCATTCTTTGGTATGAAAGGCGTTCGCTGGAGCTTATGCCTGAAACTACGTCCCAACCATTGCCATACTAAGGCCTGAACAGGACTGCCCGTGACTGGCTGCTCACTGACACCAGAAGCAACAGGGGAGCAACAGGTTTGGGGTGAATGATCCCCAACCTCCTTTTTCTAACACATGATTAAATTATTCCTTAATCGAATTATTCTCTGCTGCGTAGCAATTACAGAGCAACGCGCATGTTTTATCAGGGATGGTGTATCCAGTCTGTGTCATGAAGATACTGTTGCTGCCACTTAGACATTGTTTCCTTAAAATACAATGTCACTTAAATATTTATGAACAGCTTTTCTTAGAAACCTGAATCATAACTGTAAAAGTATTTTTGAAAATAATTTGGCCACTTATGGTACACAGTCAATTTTGTCTTGAGACAGAAGGTCAGTAACATACAAAAATTTCACATTTTGTGTTAAGCTTTTACTTCAAGTAGTAAATTAATTGGGACTGTCTTTAGGTTACATATTTCTAAAGTGATAATTTGATGACTCATCATTGCTCTTAAAACAGTAGTTTTCAGTCTAATTTTTCAGACACACATCTTATAAAATTTAGCACCCACCCAACATCACTTGTGGAGACTGATTTGGAGAGGCACAAAAACTAAGATATATTTACTGTCTGATAGAAGCTATTCTTCCTAAAAGGAACTGGAGATTTTAGCAGGAAAATAGGCAAGATACAGGAAGGTCTGATGCTATTCACGATACAATTGTTCTGTTTTTCTTCCAAAAGCACCATATTCACTGAAAAAGTCAGCTCCTTTCCAGATCTATCTGATAACACATTCTTCATTAAATTCTAAGTTATATTAAACTTAAAACCTGTTTCCCAAAACAGAAAACTTCTACATACACCAAAATAACTAAAGTCTTAGATGAAGTAATAATGCAACTTCAAAGGAAAAACTCAGCAATTTTTCTTTTCCTCTATAATTTCCAATAAAATATTTGCCCTTTGACTCAAAGTTCAAATATTCTCATGAAAGGAAATGCAGGTGATTCTTAAAACAAACATGTTATATATGAGCTGCTGTGGAAAGTTTTTTAGTAACGTGACAGAAATTATCTAGCAAACTAATTGAGTAGGTAGCATGAGTGCAAACAAGCACTGCCTAAAATTATGCAGTGGCCTTTTTTCAAATACTTTTTTTTCCCTTGAGGATGCATAATTTGCTCTTTTAAATATCATTTGTTTTATCAATTGTCTTCTCATAGGCATAATTCTCTCTCAGGGCTGTAATGCCAGTAAGTTACCTAGATGCTGAAAGTGCAAGAAAACTTTGACATTTACAAGCAAACTAATTATTTTGCTTTAGTAAATGCTCCAAAAGGCTACAGAAATTAGCATTTTTTAGTACAAAGAAGCCAATGGTCTGGAGAAGGATAACAAACAGAATGCTCTATAAGAGAAGGCAAATGTTTTACTTGTTTGGGGATTTGTTTTCTTGGGGTTTTGGTTTGTGTTTTTTTTTTTGTTTGTTTTTGAAGGAGGTAAATATTTCACTCTTTTATTTTTATGGAAGAGTTCTGTTGTCTAAGACCTTCTCTCCTGACTCTATCATATGCAAACTCTGGAGTCATTTCCCCAGGCAACTGTTCAGTCCTATGTTTCTTGTCACTGCTTTCTCCAGCCCTGACGTTCCATCTGACACCTTTCTTGTGCCTGTGCTGAAAGCAGCAGAATTTGGTACCTATGAAGGGCAGCTTCTCACAGAACAATGACATGGAGTCTGAACAGACAATCCACAGTGCACACTGTATTCATACGTCAGTCAGCCCTGGAAATAGAGGTGCAACAATCTCTTCTTTCAGTGTCCTCAGTCTATCAATAATGCCTGTTCTTAGGGACGCCTTCCCTTCCAGAGTTGTACTGACACAGGGCTGTAGAGAGAACAAAACCTCTTCCTATTCACACAGATCAGCTCTGCCACTATGCAAACTTCAAAATACTACTAATAAAAACAAGTAGCATTTTTTCTGACATTAAAACCTTCCTCACACAATCAGCATAGGAAAAAACTCATTAGATTCTGTACAGTAACATCACTGTCCATAACACTGTATTAAATTATAGAGCTCGGGTGCTCTTGACAAATCAACAAAACAAACAGATTCCAATAATTAAATGTTACACCAGCAAAAATGACTGCCCAAATGTCCCTTCAATTGTTTCTACATTGTGGAACAAGTTGTAGCTCTGACAATTTAATTGCCAAGGTATTTCATTTAGCTATGTCCACCAACCTAGTCAAATGTTAAGAAATAGTTCATCTGCAAACTTGTTACATTTAAAATGGTGGTAGCTAATATAGAAGAAAGCAACCATGGGGTTTTGTCTGGACCAAGCCCTTCAAAACCATAAAGAGTGGTTCTCTTGTCATTTTAAAGTTTTGCGATTGCTACTATTGAATAGATAAGCCTCTAAGTGAATACAGCAAAGCAGATTTGTAGTCGTTAATGGAGTCCAAGGGCTCTACTCTTAATTCTACTGGAGCTACACATCTCTGACACAGAACAGGAAGACGAGTGTAGCCCCTGTGCTCCCCCGACATGCACGTTCAAGCAAAATGATGATATGCAAGACATAAGCACATTTATCACAAACTCCAAGCTTTTAGTTTTCAGGGGCTCCTTTTAATTAGTTTCTGAGTGGTTGTGGGTGCTGAGGTTACCTTCTACTGCAGAGAATATAATTCAGCTGAGGCTGTGAGAAGTTCACCAGGAGATGGTAGATGTCAGCCATTATCTTCTGCAGGTATCAGGGTATGTGCTTCAGGGTAGGAAAAGCAGCTTCCAATAAGTCTGACCAATACTATTGCCAATGCATAAAGGAGGACTACAGCAGCACAAGCTTTCAGGCCAAAGTTTAATAAAATATACTACTGCATTTCCACATCATTATTGTTATTTGCTCATATTCAGTAAAGCAAATTCTTTTCTCAGCAATTCTTTGCAGCTTCACATAAAACATAGTTTAACTATGGCTTTGACAAATCATGACAAATGCCACTATGTAAGGTGCTTTATAAACATTTATTAACATTTAAGTTTTGCTACCAAATTGCGTAGGTGGTGCCTGATGAAAACACCAGAGATCACTCCACTGTTGTAGCACTAGGCTGGACCCAAGGCAGCTTTCTATTCCCTGCTACACTCAAAATCCCATAGCTTGTACCTACTGTGAAAAATGCAGCCACTGCAGTGGTGAGATCCAATGACTGTAGCAGAGATTCTAAATTTTGGGGGCTTGGGTTTTATTTTTTGTTTTGTTTTTAAATGAAGTGCCATAGGCATATGGCTAACTATCTTCACACCAAAATTAACAAGAAACTGCGATGTGACAATCCAGGTGCGACCACCGAGGCAGCTACTGATGTATATGAAAGTTATACAATTCCAACCCAATTCAGAATGCTGCATCTGATTACTATATTATTATAAAATCATGTTAGATCAAACTAAACTGATTTCATACATCGAGTATTAGCCTGGGATTTTAAGACAATCCTTTCTTTGATTTATATTTTCAAGTAGAAGTGTTCCAAATGCAGGGAGATTGTTTCCAGAGCAGAAAAATTTACTCTCTCCTCAGTGTTAAAATTGATTTGAATCAATCAGATTTTAGAAGTTTACATTTTACTTTTACAGGCTTGATGCTGCAATGTGCATACAAAGTGATTGATTCAATGGATTTCTGTGCCTTAAAATCTTACAAATTGCTGGATTAAATCAATATTCATGTCAGCTACAGTAAGAAAAAGTAAAATAAATATATATACACCGTAAGCTATTACTCAAAGAATGCTGAAACATAACAGAATAAATGGAGGAGACCAATATAAATACTTCCTCACAGTATCAATACTTGCCAAAACCTCAAAGAAAGAAAAAAATATCCTTGAATAAAACCTTATACAACATTTGCCAGAAATTTAATTACTGGCAACCTACAACAAAGCAATAGAATCATTAAGCATCTTTTGTCTAATTTCCCTTTTTGTGTCAGCGCTCATCAGCCTCTGTGTTTCAGCTTTCAATTCAAGGGAATACCCTAAGTGGAGAAAGGGAAAGCATTCTCATATCATACCTGTATTGCAAATGCTCTGTTCCAGGGGACACTCCGTTCTAGATGTTTGAAGTAAATGTTAAATCCTATACACGAAGATGAGCTTATTAGTATATTTATAAATCAGATCATTTATAAATTCATATTTGTAGGACTCTGATTTTTGATTATCTGAGTCTGACAGACTCTTTATTGCCAGACAGATATATGCAAAACAAACTGACTGGCAACTCTGCCTTGGGCCTGCAGACAGGACTGACATCAAATAGTCCCAACTCTTCTCAGTTGGGCGATTTGTAACAATGAAGTAAAAAATAAAAATAAAGAATGCTCCCCTCCCCCCCAGTCTTTGACCCATAGTTGTTAGGTTCCAAACAGCAATCACTCTTACACACTGCTGACAAACTAAGGAATGCAGTTTCTCTCCCTCTGCTGCCATCAGAACAAGTACCAGAACTTTGTTCAATGACAATTCAAATCTAACCTAATGAACTAAAGGTTAAGCTGGTCATCCCTGGTCAATGGAGACAGCCACCCAAGACATATGGCAAGGAGTTATCCTTGAGTACACAGGGAACCCAGACAGCTGGCTAGATGCTGAAATTTTGTGGGGCAAGTCAACAAGATACCACACAAAGTACGTACTAGAGGCAACACGTAAAATACATGTAAGAGGCATATCTGACCTTCAAGCTCACTTTCTGCTGATAAAATATAACTAGAAATCATCAGAGCCGATAGACCTGAAATCCTGCTAAAAAGTATTCTAAATCCAAGGGGGATGCATGTGAGAACTACTTAACCTACACTTAATTTAAGAATTGGTCCTTTGCGGTGAAACATTCTTGGTTGTAAGCATTTTAGGAAGCAATAGGGGCCAAGCAACAAGGCACTGAGCATTCTCTAACCAACCTGGGAAACAGCTGAAGCAGAACTATTTCGAAATGCGAGTATTCCCCACTGACTTCCCTTTCCAAAGCTGAGACTTTAATCAAGATCACAGCAATTCACATAGAAAGAATTTAGATATTGCTTGTCTGACTTTCACCTCAGAAAAAAAATAAAAAATATTACTCTGAGCAATTGAGCTGGCTTCTGCTGTCTGCATCAATTCAAGGACAAAGCTGCATTCCTGGAGTTGTAATCATTGTATAAGGTAAGGGTTAAGACTTTTCTTCACAGAGCATGTAAAATAGCAGATTTTATCTGGGCTGTAACAGCAATTGCTAACTCAGCCCACAAGACAGAAGATGTTTCCTGAAAGAAAGGGCCAGCTTTCTCCAAAAATGAGACCTTAGCCTACACGGTGCATGAAGAGGAATATCATCAATGACAATCTGTTTCTGTTTTGCCTCTCTAAGAATTGGAAGCCTTATTTCAATGTTCTTACAGTCAATTTTACTCAAATCACACCCTAAATTACAACAGTATTACAGAGCTGCAAATTCAGTGTTTGAATGAGGTAAATAAAATGTCTAGTCTATACACATATTCACGATCCTGTCTCCAGATGTCTGCACGTGACTCCATGTGAAGTCATGACTTACACATGCAGTCATCGGACCTGCACCGTCATGTTCAGAGGAAGATTTTCACACAGCAACTTCGACACTTTGCTTTGGTCTTCAATAACTGTAATTAGGCAATGGAAATAAAGTCTGATGTTCTGCTATGAAAAGGCCATTAATAGGGTTAAATTAGATGTGAAGCACAGAAGATTCTATTCTAGACTAAAAGTCCAGAAGGCTTATTTGTAATGTAGGCCTGTGGGGAAATGGGGTAGCAGTAGATGAGCACTCAGTCAACCTGGGTAAAGCTGTCTTTTCTAGAAAACCTTTGTTCTAGAATTTCAGTGGGAGATTTTCCCTGAGATTTAGCTTTTAGGTATGACAACCAGTGCTTCCTACTTTCACTTGTGTCAGAAAAGCCAATATGCAAATAGTCACAAATGAAATTCAAATCATTGACAAATGACTGTTTCTGAGAGATTTGAAGCGAGCTCAGTCTCCAGAAAATAAGCTGCTGAGTGCTAATCTAGTGCTTTAAAAGGACAGCCTACCCAGGCAATGTAGGAGGATGTCATTAATAAAACACTAGCATTTTGATTTTTCTTTAAAGAATGTGCTCAGAGCTGAAGAACATGTCTTTAAATCGCTAAAGCAGAGATGCGTCAGAGACACACTTGCCTGGAAACACCACAACAGTTTGGTACTTTCTTAACCGAGAGCAGAAAGAAGCTAGAGGAGGATAGCATAACAGAATTGCAGAAATCTCCCAACAGCCTAGCCAATATAAAGGTACATAAGAGTGAAAAAAAATTTTAGACGAAGATGGTTTATCCCACAGATGTTCAAGTTTAAGATGCACTTAAGGAAATGCACTTCTAGGTGCTCATAAAAATAAATGCATTTAGGAAAACCTTTTCTGACACATGAGAAACAAGCTGTAAAGTAGGTACAGCATGTTATATGGATGCAAGACTGCATTTGATAGGCCACTAAAAGCATGGAACCCTGGGTTAGGGCTCTTATTATCCCCAGTCTTCTGGATGTGCTCCACTGTGATACACAGGGCCCTTGACTCAGCCGCAAAAATGAAAGTTAGATGAAAACATCTTATTTGCTTGTCTTTAAGTTTGTAGTGAAGATGAGGGCTAACTGAAGAACTACATTAAGGCCACAAGGAATTCAAATGGCAAGTGAAAAAAACTAAGCAAGACACATGCAGGAAGACAGCCCAAAGTTCATCTACAGAATGAGGGTTGCCAAGTTAAACGTGCCCACTCCAAAATTTGGTTTGGAGGTTAAAGATTATATTATATACTTATATAATATTGTGTGCAATTCTGGTCTCCTCTCACACCCCCAATACCATTTCAGAAATTATATAGAAGATCTAGGAACAAGTCAGAAAAGCATGACGGGGTTGGACAAAGTTAGGAACAGCAGCTGAACCTGTCGGAGTGGAAGGGACAAATGATAGAGGTGAGAAAGAAGTTGAAAAAGTACCTGGGAATATGGGTCAAGTTCACAGAAGAGCAATCTTCTAGGGCTACTGAGTTCAATGTCACTACCTCTTGCTTAGAAAATTCTTCCACTGAAAAGTGTTGGAGGTTGAGAAAATATTTAGGAAGCTATCACAATATATTTGCTCTGTTGAATATTTTTCTCCTAGTTATTGACTTTGGCTACTGCCAGAAACAGGATACTGAGCAAGACAGACATCTGCTGAAACCAAGCATCTTTGTCCTGCTTTTAAATAAATACAGCTGGTGGAAACTGTCATTGTGACATTATTTTATGGTAAATCTGGAGTACCAGAATCATTTGGGAGCTGATCCCAGTTTCTTTCAACTCAGAATATCTGACATAAATTCCTTGACTCCTCTCAGCCAGTACATTTCAGCTGTGTACCAGATTATTCTGGTTTAAGTCAATTGTTGTCTGGTTGCTAAGTCATAATGTATTAAAATGACCAAAGATTAAAAAAAAAAAAAAGTCTTCTCCTAACAAACTTCTAACAAAGTTGCTTTCAGCAAGAGCTTTTCATAAATTTCAGGACTTGGCTGGCACTCAGTTAAGTATTTCCAGTGACCAAAAGTAGAAAGTATTTATTAGTGCTTCTAATAATGCTGGCTATGAGTCAAGCAGAAAGACAGATATGAATATCAAACATTTTGCCACAAATGGCAACATGAAATTGCAAATTATATATACTTTTAGAATTATTTACATTGGAAAAGACCTTTAAGATTGAGTCCAACTATAAACGTAGCACTGCCAAGTCCACCATTAACTCCGTCCCTCAGCAGCACATCTACAGCACAACCTGCTCTAGTGGGAGGTGTCCCTGCCCATGGCAAGGGGATTGGAACTTGATGATCTTTAAGATCCCTTCCAACCCAAATGATTCTATGATTCTAGACTAAATACCTCCCTGTCCCAATCCTTCCTACACTGAGCAACAGGCTGTGTTACCACCTCTCAAGACTTCCATAAAACAAAACAACTAGACTTGAGTAACAATTTAGGTAACAAAAAAAGAAGATAACTTTTGAAGCTTAAATAACCAAAGCATTCAAGCAGTCCTCATGTAAGAGAGCCCTCAGAACCCTAAATTATGACATCACGTGTATCAATGTGATACACGTGTAAGAAATTAAGACAGAGGGTGAATTTATTTCCCCCTTTTTTTTTTTCAAAGCAAAGACTCTGTGCTGAATAGTGTTCATGTGTCTGCTCATTAGTTTAGTTTATTTTCTAACAATACCTGCAAGATTACAGAAAAAAAAATATCTGTATTATGTATGCAATAGTCTAAAGTTCAGACAGGATCTGTATAAATATTCATAAATAACTAGTCTGCTGGAAAACAGGGAAGTTCTGAGACTTCAGAAAACTTGAATAATTTTTACTGACAGTTAAGTTGGGGCTGCTTCTACAGTATCTTATTACAGTAGCATTATTACTATTTTTAACATTTGTTGGTCCAGTTTTCACATTACAAAATACAATACTGACAAATCTGAAGTGGCCTTAACTTCATATTAATTATGAAAATAGCCCTACAAAACAGGTTGTTTTCTATTTGAAAAATTCTGAAGCCACATTTGAAAAATTGCTACAAATAAATTATTTTCTATAATTTTATTCTTTGTTTTGTACTATTATTTTATAACCATCTCTGTATTTCTTTTCTTACAAATACAAGCTTTACTGCAATTAAATATTTTAATTATATATTTCAAAATTGTTTTCACTAGTTTCAAACTCAATTGTTGGCTGTTTTGATGTTCACCCCAAAACAATCAACGATACAGAATTTTTCATAAAGCAAAAGTTCTAAGCTTTGAGCAGCTATATTTTAAACCTGCACTCGGCATATACAGCAGAATCATAGAAAAGGTGGAAAAGTATGGAAGAGCACTAATTTAGTGGTTTTGTGCTAATATGCAGGAATCAAAAGAAAATTAAATGTTCCCAGAGCATTCTGTGAAATTGTCCAGCTCCTTTAAATAGTGTCCTTCATCAAAGGTTTAAATACAACTCTCATAAGACGCACTGAACCAATATTTCTGCTGTTAGCACCTGGTCCTGAGGACTTTGAGAGAGGTCCTTGAAACTCTCAGTGATTAGAGTAGGTTCAAAATTCAACAAATCTGCCTTACCCCTAATGTTTAAACAAAGCAGTCTGAAAAGACCTGCGCTTCAATAGAAAGTGCGTTTATGTTATAATGTGCAATGCCACACTACGCTTTAACAACTTGGCAAGGTGTAAGGCTAGAGGTTAGTGAGGGTCAAATGATACTGCTACTAGAAAACTATCACTCAAACTCACATGTTTTGCTGGAACAGCTTTATTCAAATGTTTAGACACAAAGAGGGCAGGAATCAACTGCTCTACCATGTTGCCAGCTGGGGCCTCTCCGGTTCCAGTTTGCTCTGCCTCATGTGTTCTAGTTGGCTACTACACACAAGGCTAGTAGATGTTTTAGGTGTAGCCTCTCACAGTTTCTCCTACTGGAAATGAAACTTTTGGAAAAGCCATTATTGATGAGAGCAGGGAATCCAATCCAAGTCTCTTTTATATTTGAGTGCTTTACACTATTGTGGCTTATGTCATTTTTTTCAGGTTAAAAGCCCCTCTGTCCCACCTAGAACTACAACTGGTAGAGTCTATTCAACCGGCTGCGTGCCAGCCCGGAAGAGAGAGTTGCTTTTATGGGAAGTAAAAACCTGAAAAATACATCAGTGTTAAAAACAAAATCCATGACAAACCAGTCTGACACCTACATAAAGCCGAAACCCTGCTGCGCAATTACTGAATGCTCTACTTGCAACACATACAGAATTTTAACAAGAAAAGTAAGTCTCTGTGTGGGATGCAACTTAGAAAGGATTTTTCTCTGGCAGGTAAACCATGTCAAGGCAAGATTGCTAGCAAATTTTCTTTTGTCTTGCTTCAGAGTTTGATGTATATATGTTAGTCAGTCTTTAATTTACCTAAGCAGCACAGTTGGCTAAGTGTGGGAGGCTTTTGCATACTTAAATACTAGAAAAAAAGAATACTTGAATACTGCTGCTGCACAACAATAATAATAATAATAATTTATCATTTTTCCAAGGACACTTACGGTGGATACATAACTCAAGTCATTGTCAAAAGCAATAACACTGTAAGTAACAAAACAAGTATTCCTATACTTTTCAATTAACGTCACTTTATGAATCTCCAAATAACATAGCCAAACATATGTTATTTACCAGCTGAATATCTCAGCTTCTAGGTGCCCTGATATAACAATAAAAAAATCATAAACCCCAAACCAGCAAAACAGACAAAATAATATAAACCTACCAGCTAACAACTCTGCCCAAGCAACCTTATCCCTTCTGACAGCTCCAGTACAAACCTCACCCTACACATTCTGGACCCATTTCAAAAAGCTGGACTCTGCACTTTATTTTGAAGGCCATTCTTGTCAAGCTCAGTTTGAGAGGTGAAGTGCATCCCAATCTATAAAGACACTCTCTTCTGAGCAGTGAGAAATCAGTGTAAGCATTTCTGATAACTGCAACTGTAGCCATGCAAGAGGCTGTATCTAAATACTTGTTTCAAGAAACACACATCTTTTTACCAACACCTTATATTTCTGCCAGCAAATATGTCATCACCTCTGTAACCTGCGCACAGAGAATACCAATTGAACAGGTCACCTGGTTGTTTTAGTGTCTGTTTGCAGAAGGATTTCTGAAACACATTTCACAACATGCAATGCCTCTACCTTTAGGCAACAAAAATAAGGTCAGCAGCAATGAAATGCATCGGGAAATGGTTGCAACCTCTTGGGTGACTTTGGTATGTGTCTATGCACAACCAGAATTAGAAGTGCCATTCATTCAGAGATTCCCATCCTAGCTTTAAACCAGAAAACTTAAGTACTGGCAGCAGCATAATCCTGGGAGCAAGGAATACAGCAAGAGGTGGAAATTCCTCTTGGGCACCAAGAAAATCTTCAGACCATGGTTTACCTAGCTCTGTTGCCTCTAACTCCACTCTGTAATACAGAGGCCAGCCAGCCTATACCTACATGAAATGACATATTTCTTGTCAATATAGATCTACCCAAATGAGAAAATGAATGGCAGAAAACCACAAATAGTCATTTGTTCTGCTTAAGAGCTTACAGCAGGTTGGTAACTAGGAGACATCCCTAGGAGACAAGTCAGCTGTGCAACTGCAGCTATCATAGAATCATAGAATCATCTGGGCCGGAAGGGACCTCCAAAGGCCATCTAGTCCGACCCCCCTGCAGTCACAG
>JAOQGH010000062.1:10281766-10367633 GCA_025769975.1 Gallinago jamesoni | reverse complement strand
GAATCACTTCTCTGGACCTGCTGGCAACACTTCTTTTGATGCAGCCCAGGATGCGATTGGCCTTCTGGGCTGCAAGTATCATTTGTTACTATTCAAATTCTCCGGTAGCTTCTACAGCCCGCCAGTTTAATCAGCAAGAGATTAGACTGCTGAGATGCAGAGCTACTTTTCTTAGCAAAGCCCAACAAAGCCAGTGGCATAGGCAAGGGGCAAGCATTTGGGGGAATTAGCATCTTATCTCTCCATTTTCTCACTTCTATCCCTTGCATGCTTGCACGCTAACAGTAGCAACAGCACCCGGACTCCTGAGAACTCCAGCCACGGATTTGCTCCTGGGGATCTCTGAGAAGCAACTTGACCACAGGAGAGCACCAAAACCATGCCCCAAACAAGGGCAACATCTAAACATAGTCTAGTCTGGAGAACAGTGACTGACGGATGGCCATTGATCTGAGATGAGTGCTATAGCTAATGACAAAAGCTAATGAAAAAAGTGAAGGAAATCAAAAGCAAACTGAGAATCACCTTAATATCCCAATTTCATGTTCTCCAACTAAACACGGAACATTAACCTCACAATAAATCACTGCAAAGATTGTCAACACTGGAGAGGACATTTAAAGCAGGAACTAAGTGTTATGTTAGTGTGCACTTTTGCTTGACAAAGAAAACTGGCAATTTCCCCCTGCAAAGGGCTCTTGGTATTTCTCCAACTAAAACAGATGAGGTTTTGAAGAGCAAACCATGCCTCTACAACGTACAAGGTGGTACCTCTTATAGGTGGAAATCATAAGTAAGGGTGGAAACAGTGACTGTTCCAGAGTAGAGACAGATACGATCACTGTCCTCTTCCATGACAGGTGTGCACACAGGCCTTTCAAAGATTCATACTTTATGCTTGTATTATATAAGAAGGAAAGAAAATCTTATTTGTGCAGCAGTTTGGATAATCCTCTCTTCTTTTTGGATATATTTGGGCACAGTACTTCAGCGGGCTTTCAAATTCTTCCAAAAGATGTGGGAAGTTTTGGGAAAATGTCAGGGTTTTTAATTCACAGGGTTTTTGAAAAAGTCTCCAGCTAGGGGTTGTGCGTGCGCACAGTGCACAGAGTTGTTGACTGACCTCCAAGATACAAATGCCAGGTATTTTTAATCACCAAAATAAAAAAGCCAAAAATAATTTTCTGGGTTAAGAATCATTAACTTTTTATTAAAAGTTTATCATAGCTAGCAGAGTCTCTCTTCCAAGTACTCAAAGGAAATGTCTACTTTGCTATAACTAAATGGAACAAAAAAAGTATTTTCGATACTGAAAAAGTAAATAATGTTATGTAAGAGCATCATTATATTTCCGAAGGGCATTTTAAAACTAAAACTTAGCATATAATGTTGAAGCTACCCATGAATGCTGCATTTTGTTAATTTTAGACGCTAATGTTCAACGGTTTGAAAATTTTTAATGAGAATGGCCATCTCTGTAGTCTGAAGACCTTGAAAAACAGAATAATGTCTTGTTTAGCATTTGAAAAAGTGACTCTGCCTTTAAACATTCAAAAATTCTCATATTAACTTAATCTCTTTGTTTGGTCGCTGTGTACTACTGCATCCCCGTAAGCTGTCCTACCTAAAATCAAGCAGTGCTGTGCAGGCAATGACAATTGATATATTTTATGGAAAAAAAGATTTGTTAGGCCTTTTAGAGATAAAACATGCCTTAAATTTCAGACTGAAGGTGAAGCCCTTGGCTGTCATCAAATGCATTTTCCCTCATGATCAACAGAACAGGAAATGCTGACTGAAAAACAAGTTCTCATTATCAATTCTCAGGTAACTGCAAGGAATGTTTTTCCTATATTACCAAAACCTACATGGTTCCTACATTCCTGCACAGAAGAAATGCATCATTTAAGAGGTCAAGGAAGGTGGTTAAGTGATAATAAAAGAGCCTTTAAATTTTATGGTGTGTCAGATTTGAGCTGATTTCTCGCAGCTAATTCCACCCTTCTTGTGTTGGCAACAAGTTTGTAGGACATTAGCTCAATTCTCATGCAAGCATTAGTTTCTCTCATCCTTAGCAGTAAATGTCCCCTAAAAATAGGAGTTTGGTTTTGCTTTCATAACTCTATTCCTAATAGAATATCGATATTTTAAAGGATGAAAATTGAAAGCCCAAAGAGGCCCACATCTGAATGCGCTCTGGCCTAAGTTATTTTCATTTCTACATAATACGATTTTAAAACCTTAGGGAGTCATGAAAACAAAAGTGACGATTTCTAAATGCACTCATAGAAGTTATAATAAAAACACACATTTCAACAGTTTAACTGTCAGCCTGTCTTGTTACCTATAATCACAGTGATTGAAGTTTCTCTATTTCAAAGGCAAAAATAGCAGTGATATAATAAGGAAAACCTATTGCAGTTCATTAGTCATGGTACATTAGAAGAAAGAGATTCTTTGGCAATTTTATGACCATTTTAAAAATGGTGTCTTCTCAAAAGAGAAAGTCTTAAGAGATTCATATTTCACTTATTTTTGAGAGGCTGTGTAAGCCAAATCTAGAAAAACATTGAATTCAAGCGGGTGATGCAGAGGGAAGGGAGAAGCGCTTGGGAGCTGCAGATCCAGTGCAGAGATTGAGCATCTTATTTATTTGCAGTGCCTGACCTACATCTGAGTACTCAAACACTTAGAGGAGGGGAGAGTTCAAAAACTTGATCCAGATTTGAAAGATGTCATACAGACTTCTGTGGGAACAGTAAATAAGGAAGATGGAGAGGAAAGCAGCAGATTTTTTTTTCCCCAACAAAGCAATGTTACATCCTATAGGAAGTTTATGCAATTTACACTGACAATTTCACTCCATAATGACAAAAGGGTCTAGGGCTGAATTACTGTTATGAGTAAAATGATGAATCCTGCATTCTTTAACAAACCAAACAGAATATTTGTGTAGTACAAGCAAAATGTTATTAGCCTTATCTTTATAAGTCATCATTATATGTCTTTATATGTCATTAATCTTATCTTTGCTATTTTCCTCAGTGAAATCATTGTGGAAAGAAGGAGACAAGGGGAGATTGTTAGAATGAGAGACTCTGATGTGGACATCAGTTAAATATCATTAGATATGTATCCAGTCATCAAGAAAATATGTTGATTGCAGACAAGTATGTTTACTTGCATGATATTCTTCATAGGCAGCTTTTAGATTCAGAGAAAGTGATGCACATGGCGGGGGGGGGGGAAGAGGGAGCAGTGAGGTCAAACATAATTTTCCATCTAAAATTATCATCATTTAGGGTCAAGTCCTCAGTGTTAGAAAAGATCTTTTTATGAAAACATCAGTTCAGTTCACAAAAGTAGCTTAAAAAGGGAAGCAAACATTGGGAATCATTACAACAGAAATAAGAAGTGAGACAGAACCATGGTGCAGTTTTATGAATCTGCAGTGTGACCACATCTTGAGTGTTCCAAACACTTCCAGTTGCCCTACCTTAAAATGAATGAAGCAGAAATTTGAAGTGTGCAGAGAAGGAAAGGAGATGATCATCAAAAACATGTTACAGCTTTCATACTGAATACTATATAATCATCCTGCAATAAGAAAAAAAATGAGGATATGGCATAGATGTATAAAATCATGAATATCATAAACAGGGCTAGGGAATGGTTGTTGAGCCTTGCTTTCAATAGAAGAATTAGCTAGACTATCTTTTGCCAACTTAAAATACAACTATAAAGAAATACAACAATAATTTATTACATTCAATTTAAGCATTGCAACCAAATGAAGCATTAAAATTGAAAGGCTGAATAAACTGAGCTGAAGACCAATGTAAGTACATGCCTACAGAGAATAATCAGGCTGAGTTTTCTTTTCAACTGGTTTGTGATAGAAGATAAAGTAAAATAATTCTCACTAAGTTTTAAATTATGAATGATACAGTAAATTATTAATGTTAAAGGTACATTAGCGTTTACTCTTAGCTTCTACTACTCTTATTTTCCGTTTAACTATTCTCTGGTAAACCAGACAGCTTTACTGAAGGTAAGAAATAGTGGGCTCTTTTTACACTGTAATTCAAAGTACAGAGCCTACACACAGACATCTAACCTGGGAGCCTCTTCACGAGAGGACTGAGAGGATTGTAAATGATGACCAGCCCTAGAATTAACAAAGGTTTTATCCCGAGTCAGTGATTTCATGTCATTGTCCAAGATCTTTACAAGCTACACAAGATCTTTACAAGTGAATCACACTGAAGGCAAAGGGAACATACAAATTAAGGGTCTAGTCTTGCAAACATCTGGCTTCTGAGCTAAAACTACTCATGTTTGACCTCAGTTTTCTATTTCTCCAGAGGCAACAAGGTGGACATTGGTGACATTTACAATTCTCCACTTTCTCTTGCAGTTTCAGATTCTTGGCTACCAAGAAAACACTACCCTCTACAGTGCACACCTCCTGCTCTGCTGCAGGGAATAGCTTTATTTTGTGTAAAGCCAGTTTGGATTGCAGAGGATATTTTTTATGATGGAGAAATTCCAACAGGAGAAACCATAAACTGTAAGTCTTGGGTGAGATGGGACAGAATTGGGAAAAGGAATTGGATTGTCTTTAACCTGCACACTTCCATTATCACTAGCAACCATCTCAAGAAGAAGCATTTAATTTTACCTGATATATAAGCTCTTTCTGATACTAAGCAGTTATTCACAAGTAGAGAGCTAAGAAAGCATGGACCATGAAGAATCCAGCCTCTTTTCATTAAAGTTAATCAAAGCTGTGTCACTAAAGTTAATGTGAGCAGAATAAAATAAAATCTAGGTATTTTCTATTCCTCTATTATGCAAATTAACTGTGACATGCACAGCTTTATTGCTTATTTCAACAACAGCAGGAAACCCAGGTAAGCTAACACATTTTTCTTTTACAATTTACACTTCAAATTATATGATCACCCACTGCATGCTGCATTGCAAAATACTGCAGGCTGACAAAACACTAGATGAGGATTTCATTGCTTGCAACAAGCATTTCAGGACTGGCAAGAAAATGACTGGCAATGTTTTCAAATAAAAAATACTATCATTATGGTAAATAGTCATTGGGTATTTTTTTTCTTGGGCAAAGTCTTGAAAATGTCTCCAACACTCAGTAAAACATTTTTATGTACATGATTATGAACTGCAGACAATCACCTACTTCTGAAAAGTTTAGAGACATTTAAGCTTTTGTAATCAAACACGGAAATGAAAGCACCTTGTGGCACTTATGATCTTGATTAAACAAGACTGCTCTTTACTAGTAGTTACATAGAACTACATAACCTCTTTTCAGACCATCTACAAAGCTCTACCGTCATTGTTCAGAAACCACAGTCCACTTCCTTCAGTCTTCTCTCTATAAGCAGCTCCCACCCAAAAGGACAGCATCACTGCAAAAAGTGCATTATATTTCCCAGGACCTCCTTCATTTATCTTATGACAGAGGGTAAACAATAGCATGAAACTAAGAGAGGACCTAAGCGCTTGCAGCCTTTCAAAGCCAAATTCGCTGGAAAGCCAGCTCTCTTTCCCCACGATGGCATAGCTATGAGTACAACCTTTTTTAAATGGCCTTGGAATCTACTCAAGATGTTCAAAGTAATGCTGAATCTATTCTCAACTGATGACGAAATATCCTTAACTGAGAGCTGTGAGGCTTACTTAAATACACACACATTTCCTTTGTGGAAGAGAAAAGTGCTGGGAATTCTTGACCAGATACAATGGGATAACATGAATTTCTTTCAGCAAGTCCTAGGCCAGCATAGCTACTTCCTCTGAAGTTGTTGAGAAATGCATTACAGCAGGCTAAAAGACTAGACTAAGGTAATCTCAACCCATAAATAGTCATGCAAATTGCTAACACCAGTCATAAGGACAACGGGGACCGAACACATGCAGTTTCATCCTGAAATGCACATGCAGCCCCTTCCCACTGCACATGCCCCTTCTGTTTCCCAAACTTGTTATAACACAAACATGCTCTTTGAACAAGAGGAAAAGGAATTTCCCATGAAGAATACTGTAATAGAAATACAGTATCACACTAGAAGATGATACCTTTATTATTGGCAATGCTTCAAGGTTTTTTTTGGTGAAAGAAACCTCAATCAAAACTAATGTTTCAGTAGCAGTTTCCATTAGATCTGACCTAAAATTACCCACTTCCAGTGCTTTCATACCCTGGTAATCCCCTGCTCCATACACAATATATCCCTTTTTTATCTAGGTGCATAGAAAATTATGGAAGTTTGCAGAAGTTTCCAGACAGAGGAAGAGAAGAATTCATTCAAGCTATAAAGTTAATTGGAGGGGATTTGGAAATAAGTCACTTTTTCCTGGAAACTCCCTGTACTCAGTCACTGATGCTGATCAAAGACAGTTGTTTCATGCAGATTTTGAACACCTTATATGAGGGGGGAGGGTAGGGGATGGTTCAACAGAGCTATTGAGGAAGCTCATGTTGTATGAAAGAATGACAACCTATTGCCTTGAATCCAGCTTTCCAGGAATAATAATTAATAATACAATAAAATCACAGAATCACATTATGAGTGACACCTGGAGGTACTGTGGTCCAGCCTCCCTCCCTCTGAAACCTGAAGTAATAATTTAGGAAACATTTCCTCCAAGTTAATTATGATCTCAATTCAACATAATAGAGCATCCATAGACCTAGTGCACTTCAAGCCAACTTAGAACAAACAGTCTAACTTTCAATTTTGCCTTAGACGTTTCTGAATAAAGCAAAGCCCTGTTACTCTGAAACATTTATTTATTGAACCTTGCCTGCTTCTATGTGATTTCAAAAAAACGCTTAAGGAACCACTGTATGTGTTTCACATGCAACCAACCCTCCTGAGAAGATGAGTTATTTTTAAATGCATAGCCAGCCAAACTATTTATACTTGTATCCTAGAATTTTCTTTTCAAAAAAGCCACTTTTTAGGATTTTAGTTTAGTCCTGTTTCCTAACATGGTGAAAACTTATTGCTACCATTACATCACTATAACAAGAAGCTCTCAATTCCCACAAGAATTTCTCAAATAAGGAAAAGATTCTGCAAAGCTACTGGCTTTTCAGTATTTACAGATAATTTTAATTTTTAATTACTCTTTTTTAGAAAAAATAATTACTCTTATCATTTCACAGTTATTTACTTCAACTATTGCTATTCAAGGTTTGCAGCGTGTGTGTCACCTATGAGAAGACAACGAATAGCCTGTAGGTAGCAGTGAGTGGTCAATTTCTGAAGCCAGGGATCTGCCACTATTCTGCAACATTGATATAGTGTCAGGTGTTAAAAATAACAAACCAGACAAAATGTTATATGAATTAGTTTCTTTGCAAACAATCAAAGCCAATCTTACACCTCTACCAAGATTCCTCTTTATACGTACAGAGTCTAGGTCATCTGAAGTTTTCTAGACACCTGAAACTGTACTCTTTTCCCAGCCACCAAGTACATACAAGTCTTGAGATCCCAGTAATTTTTTTACAACCCGAGAAGATACTTCTTCAGAGCGAGCAACATAACAGCAGCCTCCTCATCCTTGTGAGGGGGAATCTGTGAGACAGAACCAGGCTCTTCTCAGAGGTGGCATGGTAAGAGAACAAGAGTAGAATAAATTGGGGGGTGGGGAGGGAAAGGAAGCTCATAAAAAATTCAAGAAAAGACATTTTCCTTATGAGAACACTCAAGCAGTGGAACAGGGCCCAGGGAGGCTATCCCCGGCAGTTTTTGGGGGGCAGCTGGACAAAGCCTCAAGTAATCTAGTCTGCTCTTATGGCTGACCCTGCTTCAAGCAGGAGGTTGGACTAGAGGCCAACTATGTCAAAATTCATCAAAAGCCCTCCAAGCTCTTCCTCATCTTTCCCACAGACATGAAAAAAAAGCAACTGATTTTTATTAAGAATGAGAGCTTGGCAAATATTCTTGCCCCAATTTCCCCTGTCTGATTTGTATCAGACAAAACACTTCCCCAATGTCCTTCATTTTCATATAACTTTTTGATGTGTAATAAATTATATCTAAATAACAGCCATATTGTATATTACATTACATATTTGCCAAGCACTAAAGTCAGTTGGCTTCACACATTTCACAGATAAAAGAAACTGGCTGACTATATATCCTTCTTGAAGGTAAAATGCACATATAAGCATAAAATAGGCATGATGGTGGCAGTTACAAAAAAAATATGTATATAAGAATCAACATATGTTACCAGATGCTGATTTTCCAAGGATATTCTTTTTGCTTTCCACTGCTTTTAAGTTTTTGTAGACATTGGATCTCATAAAGAAGATGACGTGACTGAATATGAGCATAACGCTCTGCTCTGTTCAGGGGCATGCAACACCACCAAACATAAATTCATCTGCTAGAACACAGAGATAAAGGATGAATAAGTTGTATGTGTAGTGCTCCTCTTAAGCCTCATAAGTGGATTGGAGATTTTATATATAAAATAAGTTTCTGAATGTCTCGGGAAACCTCACTCAGCCACTCTGGTTGGTAAAGAAAAGGTCACTAACTGAAGATGGAAAGCAAAGCCTAGACTACTACAGATTCATTTTCTTAATGATGTAACAGGCATTGACCACAGAGTGACTTTTGCATCTCTACTATTCACATTTGAAATCTATTTATATTTCTTCCGCAAAAACAGTCTTTGTTCTTTTAACCTTATTACTGCTATCTCCTGCTTCCTTACTAGACAGCAATTATAAAAAAAGTCAAACAGAAGAACCAATTCATATGCACCGTGAATAGTGGCAGGTGCTTAAGACTTTTTCATTTTAGAAGTGTTCTTTTCTTCCTGACAATGACACCTGCAAAACTAAATTTAGTATTTGTCTGCTTCTAGATATGTCTGAGTACCTCAGAAAGACTTCCTGCATAGATTTCACAGTCCAAGCTGCTTAAAGTCAGAAAACGAAAAAAAGAGATCATTTATATTCTAGGACCCATTAAAAAGGTACACAGTATGTTCTTCCATCACAGAATCCATCTATCATGAAAATAAACAAGTTATAACTTTAAATGACTGGAGACATTTTCCATTTTCTCCAGCAGGGAAAAAAAGAACAGATTTTTCTCAAAGAGCCGATTTCATTGAAATGAAGAAATATTGTTGAAACACTCTTATAAATGTCTAGATCATCATCAGTAATGCCTTCCAAATACCACCCATATGTAGTTCTATTTTTAATGTTGGACTGTTCTTGAAAGCTGCTAAGAAAAATATTTATTCATAACACATAAAGCTATACCCTGACTATGCATTTCCCTCCACTTGGGAACCCCAAATGTTGGTAAAATTTTAGGAATTATTTTATCAAGTCCTATATTTTAGTTCTCTTCTAAAACAAACATTCAAGGACCAGACCCGGTAAGCTTTATCTCACAAATAATTAATCACAACGCAAATAAATTCTTTCAATTCTGCAAGACAGACTCAAATACATATCACTCTAGTAATTAAAGGTAACCCATCCAAACACCACACGTTTTATTTTAGCTTACGACTTTAACAAGAACTGATGTGAATCAGCTCTTTCCTTAGGAAGTCTATTTTCAGGAATGCAGCAAAATCCGTTCCAGAAAATCTGGTTAAGTGTATTACATATTTATACATTTAACAAAAATTTTTTTAGCTCTTAGAAGCAATATTATTGAGGATCGAGACTTGTATCTGGTAATCCACCATTACCAAACCAGAACACGTACTGTGTTGTTTTCTCAGATTACACATACATTTTTTGCCTATAGGATGAAACTCAATGGAATTGTCTTTCTAAGAACAAAAAGGGTGCTACAGTCTGGCACAGTCACAAAATTCTGCAGCCAGTATTTTAAAAAGCTATTTTACCTATAGCATGCACCTTGATCAACAGACAGAACCACTGCCTGGAGAGCTGTGCCTCTTGAAAACAGACAGTTATGTGTCTCATTTAGAGAAAGGATTTGTTTTACTTTCTTTTTATCTTCAGTCAAATTCAGTAAAAACTCACATTTTTCATTGCCCCTTTATGCAACCTGGTCTTATGCTAATTCCTGAATGTTTACTATTGTTTTCTATATTAAACTTATACCATCAAAATACTGTAATTTGGGAACTCGGTACTTAACCTACACCCAGGACAGCACTGAAAACCTGCTTCACTACTTCTGCCCCCCTCCCCCCCTCCCCCGATTTTCACAAATGCCATAAGTATTGCTATAAAACATCAGCTCTGCAATAACTTTCATAAAAAGTACATCACAAAAAAAACCCACCAAACCCAAAATAACTGAAGCTCAAGAGCTGCAACCTTGTGTCAGAAGAAAATTCCTGATAACTATTAACATTTTAGAGCTTAAAGAAAATTGTACTAAATTTTTTTGCTGACTGTTCACCTCTATATCATTATAAACCTGAAGCTAGAGTGCTTTTACCCTGTCCTCTGTAGCGATTACACACTTGCATGACGTGTTATTACGTAGCGACTATTCGTTTCAGCTCTGTTCCAAGGCTGAGAGAAAAACTTGGATCGGAGCTGGCATGGCACCACAGCCAAACGATTACAAGAAGTAATTGGGCAACAAGCCTGAATAGTCTTTTCATTGCTTTTATTTAAAATTATACTGGTAAGGGATTATTTCCCTCCTGTTTTAACTTGGTACACAATTAAATGGCACATCTCATCAGCAGATAGTAACAAAATGCTGTGTTTCCAAGGGAACCAAAAGGGCCCCAAAGCAAGGGGAGTGTGCTGTGGCTGTAGTCTTGGGTTGGCTGTTATTGTTGAAATGATGTCACAGCTCCAAAGAGACACAAAGGAAAAAGAACAACAGTACCATTGTTGAAACCCTTCACCTGTGAGACTGTCTCCCAGCAGGTTGAGGTGCCCCAGAAACAGCAGCCAGGAACTGGATTTCAGCCCATGTTGATATCAGTCCCAGCCCACTTCTCCAAAACCAGTATTTCCTTTCTTAAGCCTCTCACAGGCTTCCGCAAGGTCCAAGTGTGGCACCAGGCAGCGTTCCATATAAATTAAGACTTTTCCCCTAAGAGGAATATACCTTGGAAGTTTAAAGATAATACCTTGAAAAATAAGAGCTTTGCTGGCCTGGCCTTTCCCTCTTCCCCCATCAATATGTTGATAAATGATACTGCTATATTTTGGTCATCAGCACCAGTGTCTTTAGCACAGGTTTAAGTATGTTTTACCTAGTTTTTGTAAATACACTTGTGATCATCACTGTGAAGATAACAGACAGACAGTCATTAATTAGAAAACCTTGCCACCTTGATTTAAAAAAGCTTGGTAGGAAAAGGAAATCAGTTTGAGCTGGATTTCTCTCAACTCCAAACCTCACAAATATCTGATAAAGGTCTTTACCCTCCTGCTCAAAGAACCCATTTTTCCCAAGCTTCCCAAGTCTTTTCTGTTTGAAAGGTCAAATTTCACCATCAGTTTTATGTTCAACTGCAGCTTTCTACTACATTTGAACAAGTGGATTGCATCAGTCTGTTAAATCCCAAATCTTATAAAATACACAGAATCGGGATTTAATGTCAATCCAGCTGGCAGGAGATAGCACCACTCAATATCAGATGTGCAAGGAAATACCTCTCATATGAAGTAAAATACATTCTATCACTAACCTACTCAAGAAAATTAATGGAAAGTAATGTGGAAGTAAGCTTTTCAAATAAAATTGCATTAATGAGAATGGAAATGAAGTAAAAATAGAATCTGGATGACACTTCTGGTAGGTGGATCCCTAATTAAACAGTTGTCTATGACACTGCTAGGAGAAAAAAAAAGCAAAACCTTTTACCTCTCACAAAGAACATGCATGTATTCATAAAAGAGTTTCTCAACTAATTTAGTTCCTGTATAGCCATTTAATTTCCACATGGATACAGAAATGAAGCAAGCCCATTATCAGCAAAGCATAAGCTTAACTTTAAGTAGGTAGTATCTATTTTAAACTCTGATTTACTTGATTTGTTTTCTTTAATAGAGCTCTAATTCACTGAAACCAATAGATTTACTGCATGTATACTGAAGGCTGAAAGCATAGATTAACCAAAATATATAGGTTATTTCTAAAGACCAAGGACATATTTTGCACTTGCATAGATCAAATGACTGATGGAAATCCTGAGCAAATGCCTTCCACTGGCAACAGAGGGAAAAGGAAGAGAGAGAAGCTTTCTTGGGCTTTCTCACCCAATTCTTACCCATCTTACATCTGATCTGCCCATCCAATTTTAAATCAAGCCTAACAAGAGCCTTGCTCATAATTCATTATGGGAGTTTCCTTTGAGAATCTGTGCATGAAACTATTTTTACACCATTTTCAAAGTTTGCATAGTTGTCAATACAAACCCCAAGTTTTGAAAGCATCCTCATTCTCTACTTCATATTTAAAAGGAAACAAAACAAAACAAAAAAACTCCCACCAACACTGCTGTTACTGCTGTTAAAGTCACCCCTTCTCTCCTAGCTTAGGTCTCTCTTAATATGGAATTTAAAACTCTTTTAATGAAGGCCAGTATTCCACTGCATTCCAAGCACTGCACATGGATGCCGCCTTAGGGAACAACATGACAAACAGTAAGTACATCCCAAATGCAACTAAAGATCCCAAGAGGACCCCATTCCTGAATCTTTGCTTCATAATCCTACCACTCTTACCTTCTCTACTGCACTTAATCCTCCAAACTTCCCCATGCTTGTGGAAGCAAACCACTGCAAAGAGCAACGTTTATTTCAAGAGGATACTGCACTAGAACATGTAGAAGCGTCTGGAGATTCAGTTTCATCTGCACGTTCACAGTCTTTTTAGCATTACCTTGTATTAAAAACCAATACACCCTGGAAGTACACATTCATGGAATGTGCTAAATAAAATTCAATATAATAATGCTAAAAGATATAAATATGCAAAGCAGTACAAGCTGCAATTCTTAGCTTTTGTAGTTAAACTCATTTTTCTTCAGATCCCCACTCAAATTTCACTTTTACCATCAGGCATTCAGGATTTAAGAATTACTGACGAGAAGATCAGGCAACATAAATCTTTAACAGTGACATTCTTCACTGACTTGGTAGAATCAACTCATGCAAATTACTGGTCTCTGGAATAACTGTTCTTACTACTCTTACCTATTGCACATCTTGGTCTTTGGTTATGTCTTCACAGCATGCATGGAAAGGAGCCCCAGAACGGAGCTCTCAATACCAGATAAATTATAAATATGATAGCATAGGTAAAGTTTTTCATTTTCTGTAAAAACTGAAATAGCATGTATTTCTTGATCACCCTTCAAAAAGAGATTTCTATGTTGTCATATCTTACATAGTGAAAAATTGCTCACAAAAGCAATACTACATTTTAATATGACAAACATCATTTTCTTGGAAAATCATTTTTAAAAGCTAAATCTATTACTTGCAGCGAAACCTCTTTGAAAAAGCATTTCCAGGTAAAGGACACAATTTTAACCATTCAAGGTAACCTAGAATAGTAGGTAGTTTGGAGATACAGGTCTTCAGAGACAAAGGTTTGTCTTAGATCTCATGTTTCTGATTTAAAGCTGAGATGAAAATGCATTTGCCACATTCCTGGCAAGCCCTTAAACACCAATTCATAGATATTGGCCAGAAAGGCACATTCTTCTATTAGTGGTTGGGTTTTTTTTGTTCTTAAACTCTCATATTCATCCTGACATAGAAAGGGAGAAGTCTGACATTCTTCAAAATTTTCCAAGACAGATTTTTTTTTTCCATCATCACCCACTTCTAATTATATCAGATCCCTGTGATCAATATTATTTTGGAAGCATATATTTTTATTTTAGAAGGATGCTTTGCTGATACATGCTATGGTCTTAATCTGTTGTATAAATTAAGAGTGTGCCCACCGCAAGCACATTTAAGTAATTCAACATACTCCTAGCTTTTATTTCCTTTTTATTTGAAGTAGTTAATTGTTGTGCTTAAGAAAAACAATAAAAGGTAGTGCCCCATCATTCAATGATCCATAGGGATTTGAATTACAATAAGCAGTTCAATCTGGAATGCTGTTACATTGTCAGAAATTTACCCGAAGGTCTTCTCTGAAAGCGTAACAGTGGTTCAGGAGGCAGCAAAACTGATAAGCCTTCAGGGCATGGAAACTTATCTGCATTCAGAAAGAATATAAACTGTCAAATTCTGGCAGTTGCTATGCAGAGATGCATAAGTAACAGTTTCATTCTGTAAGTTAGCCTGACCATACTGCACAGGATGCTATAATGACGATGTCTGCACACCTGGTTTAATAGCCCAGACAGAATGTTTGTACTGCATGAACAGCTATAGGTCTGATGCGGCTCACTGATATTACAGTATCTACAAGCACATACTGAACAATTACTTCTGGCCAACACCCCCAGCTAACTATTTTTAGCATGCAAAGTTCTCAGTTCTCTTGATGAGTCTTACAATAATTTTGATTTTTCTTAACACATGGCATTTAGGGGAGTTTTATCTTTTTCTAAAAATAAAAATCATAGCCCCTAGCACTGCAGAGAAAAATACAGATATGCTCAAAAAACAAGGCAAGGAAGTACATATATTTTTAATCTTTTGATTTTCAAGGTCTGATTCATGATTTATAACATATAAGATTAGTCACATCTGAACTGTATCACAGGCCTGAGCTGTTTAAGCCTGAATGGGTTGCTGATGCAGCTTTAAAAAACATCCACAAAAACTGCCTTCTTATCTGAAAAATGCCTTCTAAGTGTTCACTTAATGCAGCTGGCCTTATTTTTGGTCAGCCAGATGAATATAGATGCAAACATTATCTGGTGGCCTTAGAACGCTGAGTATAAACTTCTTTCGCCACCACCAAGAATGAAAACATAGCCTATGTGACTTCAGCGTCTGCAATTTATGTTCTCAATAAAAGCTTTGTAATGCCCATGTAATTGGTAAGTTTAACATAGCACTTCACCGTAGCCCAAAACCCATTACTGGGAGCATAGCCTATTTTTTCTAGGAGTGGTACCTCAGGCAAAGAGATAGAAAGAAAGTAGACTGACAGGAAGATTAACGTTGCTTAAAACTCCTCAAGCCTTTGAATTTATTACTTCTTTTAGAAAGAAGTTGCAGTGGCTTTTGAGTTCCCCAATGAAATGCAAGAGTTGAAGGTTCAGTACAGAAAGGTCACCAGGAACGTGTAACTAAGTATTACTGCTCCAAGCTCAAGTGCTGTTTTGATCAGTTCTTGTGATGAGACTAAACTCCATCAGCACAGCACCTGGTACACATTATTCCTTCTGATCAATTATACATTTAGAGAACTACAAAGAGATGATTACTGCAAGTTCAAAATAATCAAAGGACAAGGAGGCTTTATCCCCAACCCCACCACCTGCAACTCACAGGCATGATTTGCAGTACTTTTGATGTTTTATCTGCTAGAAAACCTGCCTTCAACTGAACTATGTGTATTTGACACTATCTTGAAATACTTGGAGGTATGTTAAATGCCTTTGTACCTCACAAAGTTTTTCTGCCTGGGGTTTTTATTTTCTCAGACTATTTTTCCTTTTTTATTTCCATTTCCCTCTACATGTTTTTATGTCATGTGTGTTCCCCCCCAATCACAATAAGACATCACAGAATCAACACGCAAATCAGATTTTTATATTTAGATTAATCTTGTTTTAAGTACAAAGACACTCCATACCCTAAACAAGACAATAGCTGTACTATTGGATCTAGGACCTTTGTTAGGAAGGAAGTACTGCAGAACTGCAGTTTATTATCTGAAGCACGACATTTAAATATAGGAAGAATCTTTTAAGAATTGCAACAGAAACCTTAATGTTCTGTCTTGCAGCCAAGCCTGTTCAGTAAACTTCCAGACCTGCCTTTCCTAGAAGGAGAAAGACAAATAAAGAGGTGACAGTGCCCACAGAAATCTGCTTATTAATGACTTTGAAACTGGAGAAGCTCTGATTTCACACTTCGGAAAAAGAATTACTTAAAGAATATGGTATACAGAAGTCTGGTTAACCTTTGAAGTACAAATGTTATATAATGAGTTAAGTTTTGATTAGTATCTGACTTGCAGTATGACAGTAGCAGAGCAGTATCGATGGAGATTTATACAATAAGATTAGCCTATTAGGGGACCATAGAATTGAATATGCATCCACTTAATATGCATTTTAATGTGTGATTTCTGCATAATAGTCAAAGAATAAGATAAATTAGAGCATTTCAATACTGACAAATTCTGAATTCATCCAAGTATTGAAGTGATGGTTGTATAAAGACCTCAAATCCCCAGAAGAAACTTTGGTAAATTATAAATTCTTATGACCTAGATAATTTCAGGTGTTTCCTGATATTATTTTTTTTTTAAGCCAACAAAATAAAACAAGAAAACAACCTGTTTGCTGGGGTTTTGGTTTTGCTTTTTGTTTTTTTATTAATCCCAGCCTGACATTATATATAGAAACTGCATGGCAAACTAGTGGCAGAACTAGGGAACAATCTCCCCAAAAGAACTTCTGAAAAAAGCCATCATTTAAACTTTAGCCACAAAAAAAACCTCTTAAAAATATTTTTATTATGCTATGTTGCCTAAAAAAGAAGAAATTCGAGCTGCTCCCTTGCTGAAAGTGGTGATTACCTTCTGATTATTTCGCATTTCACAAATTAAATTAAAACCTTCTTGCCCAGGACAGATGGGCTAATATGCTTGAGAAAAACATAAATTAGCAAAATCCAATTGACAAATAGTATCCAAAAATGCTATAAAATGTACTACACTGTTTAAAAGTCAGAAATTCTTAAAATTCACATTCTAAAAGGAGTTGTGCAAGCAAAAACATCACCAGGAAGTTCACGGAGTGCACACATTCAGGATGCGAGCATGGTCAGAGAGAACTCCATTTAGATTCGACTATATCTTATCAGATGGGAACCATGGATGATTTCCAGGGGTGAAACAGTGCTGATCACCAGAAGACTACATAAAACCAGCTTAGTTTGAAAGCTCTACTGGAACACACTACTTTTTTTTCCACCAAGAGAACTGAACACACACTTCAAATTTAAACTCTGAAAGTAAAAGATTAAGCTCTCAACTCAGAAGAGATGTAAGACTGATGAATGCTACTATATTCAAAGCAGCACAGGATGTTAGTCTCTATTTTCAAATAAACATTCTCTTTTGGGAGAAAATACTGATTCACTGGAACCCAATTGCTTTTCTAGACTTTTTTTTTTTTAATCTGGAAAAACACACATATTCAGTGATAGTACTAGGAAAGGCTTTTCCAGCTCAGGTAAGGATTTCTAGTCAAAATTATTCAAAAGGACGGAGATTCAAATGCCTTACAGCCAGAACAGAAAATGGCCCAAAAGTTAGGGTGGACATCAGGGATGGGAAAGACCCTGGTATAAAACCTTGCTCTTCCAATTCAGAAGCATTATCTCATTTGTCTTTCAGTGAACAGGGGAATTATATTTTTCTTCTGCAACAAAAATGATCTCCCGACATACTGACAGCAAAAGGAAGGTGAAGGGTGGTGATTCAGAAGATCTGACCTCGAGCCTTGTCTCTGACCCTCAGCAGGTAAGTGGCCTGGAGCAAGCCAGGGGACTGGATGTCCCCCTTCCCCTATGTAGAAACTGGGGCCAGTATAGCTGAGCTATCTTCCCCAGGCAGTTCCAGATAAATGTTTGTACCAACACTGTCTGCACTGAGCACTATTAAAGTATGAAACATGATCTGAAGCCCCTTCAAATTGATTAAAAACTGTGGAACATTTCTGATCAACTGAGTGCTTGCCCAAGCTTACTGTATGGCAAATCTGACAACAATCCAAACTATTCTTAAATGATCTTGGACAACACAGCCCAAGAAACTTTCTAAGCTGCTTTGACTGTATTTCCACAGAAAGTAGTATAGCACATGGAGAAACTTGTAATGTACAATTTTGTGCAACAGAAGCTTATAAAAGTTAATTATAAGAGTTCCTTCTATCCCTGGCACAATACAGTGAGTGCAATTGTCCACCACAAACCCAATTCCATGTACCTAGAGACAATTATATTAGTACTTGAAATACAGAAGGAAGTGCAACTATCACATAAATTAAGCCTCAGGACAAAAATGCTTTGATGGACTAGCACCACTAGAAAATAGCAGTAAATGTGCACGTTGTTTTGGAAGCTCACTTTAATTGCAAATGAGCTACTCACATTTACAGTTTCTGTAGTGCTCATTCCTCTAGCATTTAAGTTCTCACACATTAAGTAAAACCACCATATGCATCAGGGATGGGTTGGAGGCCATTTTATGAACATTAAATCCTTTCCTACTTTTTTTTTCCTCCATTCTAAATGGCAAACATCTCATCTGTTATCATAAGACCAAAGTAGCGCCAGGAAAGACAGATTCTTTGAGAACCAATATAGAGACCACATTCAGACACCTCCCACTGTCCTCAAGGCAGAATTGCTTCATACTTGAAATGTAACTATTGATCAAATGTTATTTACATCCTACAGAAACTCCACCTCAGCATTTCTCAATAGTTTTGAATGAAAAGAGGCAATCTCTATTGACAGGTAGAATGGCATCAAGCCAACTTGAATGCTTCCACTCCAGCATTACACACCTTCATCTCCAGCACCATCACCTCAGCAAGCACATGTAAAACCTCAGCTCCATGGAGGAGGCAGTAGAAAGAATATACATCATATGTATTCTCCTTATGTGACGTGCAGCATAAATAAACCTTTTAAAAACAGATAATATGAGATTATTTTTTTTCCTTAAGTGAGGAGAGCTTCATTTTACTGATGCTTGAGGTTTTTTAAGAAACTTCACATAACTGTTCTGTATCATGGTTATTGAAGACAGAGAAGAAAAAAAAAAAAAAGGTTGTGTGTGCTCTTCTGGTTTCAAGTAAAATGACTTGGAACAGTATTTACAACTTTGCACCAGAAAACGAGTGAGGCATCATACATAGCAATCAGAACAAATGTGACATATCAAAACCTTATCTCCACCATAAGTAATGCTCCACCACAACTTATCTCCACCATAATATAAATGTATGCTCAAGGGCATTCATTTAGAAACCAGAGATGGTCCACAGAATTTTGCTACTACTTCACAAGAGCAAAGTGGAAGAAAAAACAACCCAAACACTGTCTTATATTATATGGCTCTGAATTCATTATGATGATGTTATTGTGACTGGCACCATTTGAATACCTTAGATTTAGTCAAGCAAGTCTATAAATAAAACAGTTTAAAAAAAACAAAACCACACAACCACACTGATTTCAATTTAACACATCATAGCCCCCTAACTTCAAAAAGTGCAATCATTCACAAGAATGTTTATGTCAAGAGGAACTGAAGGCACCCAAAACTGTTGAAGAATCTTCTAATGGAGGCCTACAGAGTGCAATATATTGCAATGCCAGCTTATACTGTGGCAAAGTTAAGAAGTCTTATGCATTAAGGTGACTTGCTTTGAAGAAAATCCAGGAAATCTGCATGACAATACCTGATCTGCACAATTACAAGTAGAACGCTTCACTTTTCTCCAGCCTCCCTTCAAAACATGAATACATTCAGTGAGATGCAATTCTATACTATGCTGCTTTGACCTTTGCAGTATTTCATATTTTGAGCAAATGGGCATTACATACCTTTCCCAGAGGCTACTGAGACTGTAAACAGGAAGAAACGAGGAATTGCAGCCAATCTAATTACAGAATATTGAAAAGGTCAAAGAAGTGCACCAAGTCAGTGTAATTTACAAAATGAAAGTTATGAAGAGCTCTTTGATGGGGGAAAAAAAAAAGTAGTAATAGAAATAAAGCATGCAATCAGTATTGACCCAATTGTGCAGGGGGAGAGAAGAGAAACCCACGAAACATATTTATCAGGAACTGGGAAATGGCAAAGCCTATGTTGCAGGCAAAGGTAGACTGCCAAAATGCCAAGCAACAAAATCTGTCTACAAGTGGTTTTGCACTAGTAGGCCAGTACACTTAAGCCAGAATTTAATTGCACTAACACAATTGTACCGGTGTTAATAGCATATAGCTGTGGTAGAACTACAGGAACGCTGTCACTGTATGACCACCATACATCTGGCCAGAGTTGTTCCCCCGGCGCCTTACACACACACTCTGGAAAACAGATATCAGCCATGCACAGATACTGTATTTATAAAACTGCTACCTCTAAGTAAGCTGGGTATTTAGCAAACTACACTGCAGAGTTATTTTGACAAGGACGTCAAAACCAGAACAATAACTGCCGGGGTTCAGACAATCATGATGATACCTGTAAAAAAAACATGGCATCAAATCTGGAGACAAGATACAGCACATTACACATTTTTCAGTGCACAGCCAGGGTAGATAAATCACCCAAACAGCCTCCTTTACTCTTACAGTGCTAGTTAGGTTCCTCCTGCAGGTGAGCAGACACCTGGCATAGGGATCTGCCCCATCCTCACAAGACCACCACAGAGAAACCACGGAGAAGAGCCCTCGGTTTGGAGCAAGTGGCAAACCTTGACCTCCCCCGAGGCTCACCCCAGCCTTCTCCTCCACTAGCATTCACCTCATTAAGAGGCCACCCTTCTGTCATCAACCAGCTCACCACGCTTGGAATCACAAGTAAGCACCAAAAAAGCAGCAGCAAATCACTTCAACTAAGATTTCTCTTTAGCCTCCCCTAGAGTAGTCCAGTCCCCATAACTTTTAATTGTATTATCAAGGCTTCCCCCAAAACAGCTTCATGCTCAAATTTTAGCTTCTTATCTGCTCCAAAGGTGGCTTCACATTTTTCCCCCACTTTTCTTAATTTCTTCTTTTTAAGTTTTTGCACATCAACTGTCCTTGATCTTAAAACAGCTTGTTGATGCCTATAGCATCAGCCCTTGGGACAGCAATGTTTTCCTCTTATAAAAACTTTCTATGCCCCCTAGATAAAGCAAGTAATCACGGCTATTACTTTAATTATTATCAGGTAAATCCCAAGAATATATATCTGCTGTTGATATTCTAAATTAAAGTAGCAGATTTTGTGATGTTTGGAGGATTATAAGTAAGAACAGAACTGATCTAATGAGAGACAGTAGCTTGAGAGGCAGTGGGAAGTAGTACAAAAGTTCCAACAAGAGGCCAAAACAGAATCTACCTTCGGACAAAATAAAATTCACTTGTAATTATTAGGCCTTCATTCAGGGAATTTCTTTCTTCCATCTGAATTTAAACTATTAGAATTTTCCTCAGTCTAACTTAACAGTGATTTGAAATTAAAGTTAACTTTCTGGTACCCTGACCTTCTGCTTTCTGGAAATCTTTATGTTGGTTGAAAACTCTTTAAAGCAGGCCAATAAAAATGTGGGGCAATGGGATGCTATGATTCCTGGAGGGTTTCCTTAGACCCTACTTCACTTCTTGAGTAAGAATTTGAGATGCTGATTTACAGTTTAACAGCCTCTCTTGGCCTTCCTTTTGCTTATGAAACATGGCTGTTGGAGCTCCGTGCCTCCTCAAAGTAATGTAAATGACTTTTTCATTCCCACACTGAGCCTTCGGCATTTGTTGCGTGTTTAATCAGAGCTATTCTACCCATTCACAAAGGGCTCCAGTGTATAATTTATGAAGAACTATGAAAAACAGTCTCAAGAAATTTACATTTATATCTTGGGACCAATGCAGTTGCTGCTGCCTTTTTTTTTTTTTGAGTACATACAATTTTAAAGAAAATCAAATGAAAGGAGAATAATGAAAAGAATCTTAAACACTGAGGAAATAAGTAATGCCAAAGCGGCAGCAGTCTCAAACTGTAAAACATTAACAACAGAAAAAATAAAATAAAAAATGTTCTATCACTCCAAAACCCTCAGCTTTTCAAAGTTCAATGACACTTCATATCATACATTGTAGTGTGCAACACAAGGAACAAAAAGCCCCATTCTTCAGAACTGAGGTTCCCTCTGTATACAAATCTGATGCCACAACTTACTGTTTAAGGTAATGCTTTGGGGATGGCAACAATTTTTTCTTGCTCACTCTGACTAGGATAGAGCATTTAATGGATTTAGGGTGGGGACTATCAGAAGCACAGCATCAATTCCCTACGTGTTGTCCACAAAGATTAACCAGGACTAACTAATGAAGAAGGAAAAAAATATATTTGAATCTTCTCTCCCAGGACTTTAACATTTTCCTGTTTATTACATAGTGGAGTCATTACTGTAAATTACTGATGTAATTTAAGAGCTCTCTGTCATAAGGAACCATAGGGAAACTATTTACTGGTCATGTATGTAAGGGAACAGTAGGATAATCATGCCAGTGAAACCTCTTCCTAATACATTCATTTGAAAGGAAAACTGGACCACAATCAAGCAAACGTATGAGGAAGAATGAAGCTTTACAACTTCATACCGATCTATAAAGTGATGGGACACAAAAATGAGGCACATTTGTGTAACATACTTAAACAAATGAAAATAAAGAAATACAAGTTATGAAAGGAGGAGATGGGAAGAAAAAGACAGCAAGGAAAGTAAAAGAAAAAAAAACAACTTGTATTTCCTTTCAAAGAGAAGACAACTGTTGTAGAAAGGCTGTGGAAAGGACAGACCAACACAAGAAGGTTTGGGGCAGACAGATACGGCCTTGAAACATGACAAGAGTTGATTTTACAGGCTAAACTAGAGTCAGAGAAGGAAAAACGGAAAGAGGAGACACATGTCTGAGGTAATGCAGGCTGTGCTGCTCTTCCAGCCCTGCCATTCAATACCTTTTTGGGGAAGGAAGCAGAAATGGGCCCTGCAACAGCAGAAGTGTGAGCAGTGCAAGGTGCTGGGTTACACATAATGCAACCAGCGTTTTGCAAAACCCTGTAGATTGTGGTACATTTTACAAAATGTTCAGGTGATACTGGAACATAACTGGCTAAATTTCTATGAAATAAAGAGATGCTAACTTCACGAGTGCACATACTCTATTTTAATCCCTTTTGTTCTTAGAAGCAGGATAGCTATTTAACAAAGCAGGAATTATTTAAACCTGAACACTACAAATACGCAAAGGGAACCTTCAAGATTCTGCCAGTGACAGGGGGAAGGCATGACAAGGGCCATCTAGTCTCCAAAGGAAAACATTGCTGGCTCCCATGCCTTACCTCATTGTCATTGTCCAGTATGAGCATGACAGGTTTTATTCACAGAAAGTACAAAAATGTTATATGTCACTCTGAGTATATTTTGCAGATGAGTCTCAGTTATTGCTAGTCAGCGCTGTTTTGCTGTTACTTGTGACAGAAGGAATTCTTTAGTAAAAGTTGTCTGAGATCAGGATCAATCCGTGCCACATATGCTGAAAATTTCAGCGAAAACTAACGGATTGCCCGTTACCCCTGACTGCAGCCCTAACCTCTGCTATTTATCAATTCTCAAAATATTTCTCATTCAGATCCCAGAAGTCATAATGAATACTCATCCATCTTTATTACTTCAAAGGGAATATATTACCATCTAAAGCGTCAATTTTCAACACAAACTATGTATTTTCTGGTGAACAATTTACATGGAAACCGTATCCACAACTCATAGAAAAGATGATTAATGTCCAATCAAATATAACAGTTTCATCCTAACAAATATTTTGTTATCACCAGTCACTATGATTTATTGTGATCCATAAGACTCATGTTCGCGCTCTCAAAAAAAAAAAAAAGATAGAGAGGGGGGATGGGTAGAGTGAGACTATCTTTATAAAAGGAATTTGTGTTCCCCACAGGAAAATTCCATTTTTGACCATTTTCAAAATAGATGAAAATAGCATTATGAAGTGTCACAAATCATACTTTCCTAATAGAAATTCTGGTGTGTTGTGGGCTCTGATATGGCCCATGCGAAATGGCTTACAATTTTGGTTCCCATTTATCTCTACTTTGTTGTTCAGCTCAGTTGCAAAAGAAAATTCTCCTGCAATTATAGATCCTGGACCAGACCCTCAGGAGGTGCAAGCCAGTACAGCTCCAAGAGCCAGCTCTTTCTCACTCACAGCATTTCCCTGGGCAACGTTAAGGACACTGTATTATGAGCGAGTTCTCACATGACAGACACTGCCTGAGGACACACAAGAACCCTGCAGTTCGGGCTCAGGTCACTCACTCTCCCACTGAAAACAGCACATCAGCATTTAACAGAGGAACCCATGGGGTCAGGGATCCCAGAAAAAAGTGGCTACAAAACCAGAATTCCCTGCCATGCCAGTGTTGTGTTATACACCTTTAAATCCTACCGCTCACCCCTCTGCCCCCCATTTCCCAGGCAATGTTTAAGAATGGTCCCTGCCTGGAGCTAATGCAGGAGAAACCATTTCAGTGCATCTCCCTGTTTTGGTGCAATGTGAGAGTTTAGCAATACGGACACAGACCACTACATACCGGATGGCTGCAGGGCCAGAAATGGTCCTGTGAATGTTCAAGTGTACATATATAGGTTCTCTACCCTGGCAGGTAATCGTTGTATTTTTCCATTTTTCCACTTGCAAGAAAAGGAGGTAGAATATTTTTTTCTACTTTATTAAAATGGTTTGAGACCCTTAAGTGAAAAGTGCTGTACAACTGTAAAGTACTATTAATAAAGAAAACTGTAACATTGTTTCAGTACATTACCAACAAATTTTGAGTTCTAAAGTGACAGCTGACTATTGAATTATTGATTCAGATTCACCAGCTGATAAACTAGCATAAATCTCCTCCAAACTCAATGAGGATGCACGCACCACTGGTTCTTCTCAAAGAACATGAAGTCTAATTTTACTTTCTCTCAGATTTCTTCAAAAATGCAGCAAAACTAAGAGAGCCATAACAGCTACTAAATGCTGTTTCAAAACTAAGCACAAAGGAAAGCACAAATTTCAGTAATCAGTCTGTCTTGGCACAATAGAAGTGTTTTTTAAACACTTTTTCTTTAAACCACAGAAAAATTACTTGCAACTGTCATATTTTTAAATAAGAAATCCACTATACAGTGCCTATGAATTGTTCAAGATAATGCAGTGCATACAATATTATAAGAAAATGCAACCATCCTGAAAACTTTATTTCTTGGCCTTAAAAATGCACTCTCTGCAAGGATATTAATTTTATAAACAAAACTTTCCATAAATAAAAGTCCTTTACATTATCTGGCAAAGGGGTAGAAGGAGATTAAGGGCCAAGACTATATAAAAGAATAATTATGGTTAAGAACAGACTAAACACTTTTCATATGGCAACAGATACAAAAAGCTACTCCCATTAAAAGGGAAGCCAGCAATACCAAGTACACCGTATTTCTTTTCTGCGGCGTTTTTCAAAGGGAATACAAACTTGTTAGAGCAGGCTGTGACACACATTCACCTCCTGAACAGCTGCGGTGGCTCGAAGCACGGCCAGCTTCCCTCTGCCATCTGCCTGCTCCCAGCCGCCCGCCAGCTCCCAGCACTTCCCAGTCGGCAGCGCACTGCGGGAAGGACACACCATTGCGCCCACCAAGGGCAAAGCCAGCGCTCAGCTGCCACCCCCCTCAGGTGAGGAGTTTAAACCAACACACTCCAGTTTCCCTGAGAGCAAGGAACAGGCACTTGCCTTTCCCCACCTCTTCCAAGGCAGCTTGAGTACAAGTGACATTGGAAGTTGTGGAAGCATGAGTTGGACTAACACATTAAGGCACCTCAGCAAGACTGATAAGAGTGTCTCTAAACTTTCACTTTTTAGCTATGCTGTCTTAACTGTGGTATTCTCCACCTCCCTCTCCAACAACTGGTTCTACTTAAAAAGTCTAATCGCTGCGGCTTTTATCAGAATGCCTCCAGATCGTCAGTGTCTTGAGCTACAGGTTTGCAGTGAAAGAAAAAGAGGCAGCTCTACTACTTTTAGATTTTTCTAAGAATTAACTCTAGAATTATTAGTTAATTCTAGAATTAACACTCCACCTTACTGAGCAGTATGTCTAAGAGTGGCGTTAAAATAAACATTTACTTAGTGATTCCCAGGAAAAGATGTCCTGCAGTGAGTATCTCTAGAAATCAAGATCAAAAAATTAAAAGCTGTTGTCAGGATAACTAGGGCCAGACTAAAAACCCCGTCCTCCCAGCTGCTCTGGTTGGCTGTTCAGGAAATCAGCAGAAGAAAGCATGGAGTTCCAACCTGAAGCTGTTGGTATTCAAGTTAACAGAGATGTATGCAGTGGAAGAACACTTTCGCTTTCCCAGGTTATTAAAATTCTTTCATTTTGAAACAAGATTTCCCATAACAATTTTAAAATACAAAAATAGGTAGGTGTGATCACAGGTCATTCACATAACCTGCAAATTGATCACTGGCAGGGTCTTAGTGCCACCTTCCCTTTTCCCTTCCCAGGACAGTGGCTGACCCAGCTCCACAGAAGTTAGCGGAGTGATGGTGAGTTAAGTCAGCTGAGGATCCGGTCACACGTTTTTACTGAAATTTGTAAGGATAAAAGGTCTTTAAAGAGGAAACAAGACAAAGTCAACACAGCGGAATGCCCCCATTCCTCAGTCTATTTAAATACATGCAGAAAGCTTATTTCAGTTTGGGGTACAGGAAAAAAAAAAAGGAGGCTGTGTTACTAGCAAAGCCCATGACAGTGAGTAGAGGAAGCTGCTGTGCTGATCCGTAGAGCAGCAGGTCTGCTGCTGCCCCGCCGTCACCATTGCAGCTCCACAGCCAAACACCGCACCACTCCCTTTCTCCAAGATTTTTAAGCTGTGGTGCAAAACAGGCACTATCAAATCATTCATTAACTCAGAAGTTGCCTTCAAAAGAAGGCATCTCAAAAGCAAGGCTATGACTAACAGCCCTGAAGGCACAGATGACAGCAACAACGAGCAAGGCTACGAAGACACTGCAGTGCAAAAGGGACTTCTCAAACATGCTGGGGGTGTGTTACCTGTTGCCTGACTTTATTTTCACTTCAACATTGGCATATTGACCTATGACATCAGTAATGCTGTATACTAATTACCCCCAAGTCCTGAATTCTCAGAGTACAGACACCTTGCTGGTGCTTAAGCTAGCAGTAAACTAACTTGTGGTTGTACGTCCCATTACAAGGGACATTTCTTACTGGTGTGGCGAGATTATGTACTGGAAATGTGCTATGTTGAGCGTGTATTGCTAAACCCGAGTGATATTTCTAACACCGGGATTTGCACACGTTGGCGTGAGTACAAAATCTGCATGGGATTCGTTGTTGGTCACGGTCAGAGATGGGGGGAGGCAGTCAGTCCTGCTTTCCTGTGCTCCAGGAAATGTAAAGTAAACAAGGGGAGAGACGTTTGAAGCAGATTCACTTTTTCCACCCACTTTGTACCTACTAAACAGATTGTAAGAAATGCCCAGACATGCACACAACCATGACTGTAGATCTTCAGTCAAAGAGCCTATTTGTAATGAACTTAAAACCCTATCATCACTGTAGTTTCTGGTTTCTGATCTAGGCTTTTCAGGCAGCAGTGGTCCCATGGATGTTGTTATCTGCGTTATTTTCATTTCCACAGGATAGATTTTAAATTCTAAATGCCTTAAACAACCTATGCTTAAAGTGATTCACCTTCACTATAGTCTTCCTGGCTTCCTTTGCTTTCAAAAGCAGTTATTTTGCTGATGTTAAATTTTCTCCTACCTGAAAAAGTAATCTACTGTAGCATCTAATTCCACCAATACAAGTACAACATGACTGAGGCGAGAATATCTGTAAAGCTAGTTATTTTGTGATTTCTATTTAATCTAATCTTATGAAAATTTGTTAGGTCAGAGTACCTTGAATGCTTAGTTAATGATGCATGTATGAGCAGTAGCAGCCCCAAGAACATTTCTGGACAAATTGTACTACAGAGTAAGAAACAAGCAATGTCTATTATGGAATGGTGGTTTTCATTCTAGACTGCCCAGTTACGATAAAATAGAGAAACATACTAAAAATCCTCTTCTGATTAAAAAAAAAAAAAAAAGTAGCATTTTAAAGTCTGTTCCTCAGAAAGTATTTCTCTCAAGAGAAAACTATTATGTTATTGTGGCAGTGCCAAATTAAGAATCCAATTCAGGTGCAATCACTGACTTAGCCAACATGCCACAGCTTCCCCACTTTTAAAGAGTTTTCCCTAGTTCCTTTTCATCATTCATATTTCTCTTGCCTTTTTAAATTTTTACTGAGTCTGCACTGGAGCTAGTGAAAAGCTCTGATCTGTGCTGCACCCTCAAGCACTATTCTATCGCATATAATACCATTCTGAAAAAAAAACCTCTCCTGTAATTAAAGTATTTCTCTGAAGCACCTGTAAATGTTACAACCAGGCAGGCATTTTAATTCGCTGATGCTACAGCTGTTTACACAGCTATTATCTACATTCTACTTCATTTAAGGTCACAAGACTGCTGCTTCCAATGGAAAAAGATTAGTCTTATTCCACATAACATTATACTATGGTAGATATATAGATCTTGAAAGATCACTTTATACACTAGGAAAACACAGCAATGCTGAAGTACCACGTAAGTAACACCAGCTCACAAAGGTCAGTGATAAGAAAGATATAATAAAGTGATATAACAGGTAAATCGCTGTATCTCTGGAGATTTTCTACTGAACAGAATTGCAGTCATGCTACTAGTAATAACTTCATACTAAAAAGAATTTTTTCCATATTTAAAGTTGATGGAAAGATACCTTTTTTTTTAGTACACAAAGTTGTCATGTAATCCAGACTATTTCTAAACCACTCTAAAGGAACTGAGTCCTGCAAATAAATTGGTTATATTTCTGCTAAGACTATATTAAATAGGATCAAATTTCTTTGTGACTGGCAATGTATCTTTCATGAGGTGCTATTCTGCTGAAATACACTGCTTTCTAGGCAATGAGCCGAGGAAGGTCATAGCCCATAAGAGGGTCTACTCCAGAAGAATGTAACCCCAATCATTTACCCAGCAGCCCTGCCACCACACATATTGGAGTCACCAGATAAGTGAAGAGCTCATACAAATAATCTTTGCTTTTGTATTGAAAAACATGCATTTCCAGTTTCTCCTTCAGTATCCACAGCTGTGCAGCGAATGCAGGGCACTTCATTTATCAGAAGACAACAGTGCTGACAGAGGTAGTACAATCAGGCAGCCTCTTCCATCTGTTAAATATATGCCTCTCTGTTTGCTCTTAGCTTTCTTCTTCCTTCTGCAGGGAGGAGGAGCACAAGTAGTTTTATGCTAAATATTTTGGCCATGTATACAATTTTTGCCTTATTCTTCTTTCACTGACAAGTCAAATTCCCCATGTCAGACCAGCACAGTCATTTATGCCACTCATTGTTTGCTCACAAAAGTATCTACTGAGAATATAATACGGTATTGTCAGATCAGAATGACAGTTGATGATAATGCGAGTTCCTCTGTATTCTGGTTGCCAATATTATAGTCTAACACTTATTGAAGTTTAATGCTCAAGGGAAAAAGAGAGAAGCTTTTCAGACTGCAGCTAGATCCAGTTTAGGAAGACCATAGCTCAGTGACAATATATTAAATAAATTACAAAAAAAACCAACAAAGTTTGGAAGAAATTCTGAAACAAAGATACATCTTCAGGATGTATCATACATATCTGAAAAAGTCTCAATACACAGAAGCATCTTTCAAACAATCTCTTTTATGACTTTACTGATACTACTTCACATGGAGAAAAACAAATCAGTTCTCGGTGCCATTTCAGAACCCTAATTCAGTCTACAAACGTAGCTGAAATTTGTGGCTGGTGCCACCATAAGATAATAAAGAGTGAGATTTATCATTCAACGTACAATGGATTTGAGTCAGATTATGATCCCTTCTCAGAACAGTAGAGAGGAGGTTTTTTTGTGTGGGACTAGAACCTTCCTTAGCTCTTGAATTTACTGACAGTTGCTCTGTAGGAAAAAAAAAAGGAAAGCATCGTAAGTGAAACCAAACCGAGACAGTCTGCCTCTGCAGTGGCCCAGCTGTCTCAGAAGCTCTGCTCAAAGCCTTCTCTCCCTTTCTGGTCTTCACAGCCTGCACTTACTCCTCTAGCAACCACAATATAACCCAGATCCCTTACAAACTGAAAGCATTTAAAGGGAGCAAAGTTGGGAGGAGACTAACAAGCATATGGTCACACTATACAGAGTTTTAAAAACAAAACAAGAACTGTTGACAGTTTCTCTTCCTATTTTTCTTTCCACTCTCTGGTTCTAGCCTTTCAACTATCAATGCCCAAATGATGGATGAGGTCAGATTTCGGAAGGACAAACTTCAGAAAACCAAATCCATAAGAACTTCTTCCCGGATACTAATTCTGTTCAATCCTTCAATAGCAGACAGAACCAACATGTTTGAGAGAGATTACTGACTCCAGAGTAAGGGATTTCAGGAATCCTTAGGATGAAGCACAGAGGAAGAAATGTTGGAATCTGGAACAGTCATAAAATGTAACATTATAAATTAAGAATAATTAAGATATTAAGAACATTTCATCATATTATTTTGGTATGCTCTAAAAAGAGGGGATCCACCTGCTGGTAAGCAAAACAAACAAAGAAGATAATCAAATTAAGTTTCCTGGGGCACATTTAGTAAAGTGTTTTCTTTTTCCATTTTTTTCATAACATTTCTATCTTTATCTCCTTATTGACATGACAAAGAGCAAGAATTAGGAAACATGAGTCAAAGGTGAAGTTTAAACATACAAAACTATCTCTTCTGAGGAAGGCTACTCAGTCCTGATACAAAGCTATTAATGCAGGTGAAGAGCATGGTTATAATGGAAATTTTCTAGCTGTTTTGCACAGTATGGGGGAAAAAAGCTTACTCCTAGGAAAATTCTTCAGAGGTTGTCCTGCTTTACTGCAATTTTATGCTTTCATTTCTCACTATCAGAAGAGATTCAACACCCACAGGATTAGTTCCCCTTCTCCATTAGTCCATTTTACAGATCTGGACAATAAATAAACAATAAACTCAGCATGCTATAAACAAGCCTCTCTGTCTCCTCGGTTCATTTTGGTCTTCTCCATTTCAGCTTCTGACAAAGCAGTTACTTTCTGACAGCAGGCCCTCTCTACTGGGAAAGCAGAAGCACCGAAAGCCAGCAACATCTGGGCTGCAACTCAAGTGGATCGTGTGGTTTCCCAGTGCCCCTTCAGTATACTGCGTGCCACAGGTATGACCACAAAACATCAAGATTCAGTTTAGTGGAGGGTGTTATAACAAGGTTGACTTTCGTAAGCAGATATAAATCAGGAGATACTTTGAATACAAATTTATAGACTTTTTCTTATAGACAGAATGGGGTTAATGTTTTTCCAGTAAGAAATAAAAGAAAAAAGCGCATAGGAGACAAATCTTAGATCTAACCCAGAACAATCATCAGCACAATTTAACCACCAGGAATACAAGAACTGCAGTCATCCCTCCCTCAAGTTAGAGCTGTCAGAGTAGTACAACACTTACGAGCATTCATGGGGGTTGGGTGTTAGTCTTTAAATAAAGAAGTATAGACTTATAAATCTTATAGTGTGCAATATTCTTAAATATGCACAAAGAATTTTTCTTGAAAATGAGATCATCTTAATTACATGCACGGTTTCACAGGTCAGTACAGAAGTCTGGTAACAGCTAGTCTAACACAGGCTTCATGCAGTGATTTAGTGCTCTCCAGTTGCCTCAGGAACAGTCACTGACCATCACCAGGATATAATGTTCCCAGTTACATTTGTTTAGATGTCCCAACTCATGTTTTCTTTCCAATCAAGCGACAGGACTTCTTGGACATGTCACACAGTTACTTATAACTGGTGAAACCAGCGAGTTTATCAGCATCATATGGCTTTGGCATTCTCTATAACCCAACCAGCTGTTTGGAAACATACTTGATATTTACTACAGAGCCACTGCAACTTCAACATTATTAGGGGAACTAACCAAAGTAAAGCAAGTACTGCAAGCTTATCTTCCAATTTAACTACAGATATGCTCTAAGCATCTGATTTGAGCACAGATTATAACATATGACCTACATGGAAGATGCAAATAATAATTTATAAAAAAGTGAGGTCATTATTTATATTTGCAAAATCAGGTTTAGCTGATACCAATCAACCTGTCAGAAATACATGTGTACATATAATATGAACCTATAAGTGAACAGAACATGCTACAGCAATCCCAAATTTTCACGGGAGCTCAGAGGAGAGCTTTTAGAATGAAGATATATGCACACCTCATGCTTAAAACTTCATGGACTCTACATGCAAATAAATGGTCCTTTAAGCACATATTCTTAGTAAGCTTGAGGAAAAAGAGGTGTGTCATTATTCAAGCAAACTTCCCAGAGTAAGGCTGGACATGTTTCTGCTCTGGAAATGACGGTACTAATAACCTAATAACGTTCTCTAATACTACTATGAACATGACTCACATCAGGTTTTTATAAGCTCCAAAGTGCACACATTGGAAAGTAGCTAATCTGCAGACACTCAAGACAGGAATGACTGGTGGTTAATGGAAAACTGATGTGTCTCAGTGAACCTTTAGATACCTAAATATGAGGTATCCAACAACATGTTGCAAAGAATTTATAATCAATACTTTTTTTTAAGCACAAATATTAATTTGCCTTACTACATGATATTATTAGCTTACAACTGCTGGTAACTTCTATGCCCCAGGCACTAAGCTTTAAGCAGCTCTTTCTGTGAATGGCTCAGCTTGGTCAATTATAAAGTAGAGGAGAACTCTGTATGCAGGCCTGATTTAGCATGCAATTAATTTTTTTCCACTAATAGTTCTTAACTTTCCTCTTAACATACACATACAGCAAGGTCTGGGTGGAGGATAAAAGCAGATTTCAGAAACTGCCTTTTTTTGGTTGTTGTTAGAGAATTACAAACCTGTGGGACAAAGCTAGTCATACCCTCATCCATGACCCCCTTCTCATCCACAGCCCTTCCGAGTTTAATGACAGCTTTCATGTACACAAATATCAACAGGAGATAAAGCTGCAGGTGGTTTTCTCCACTAATAGATATATTCATGCTCTCCCACCCCTCATCACTGCCCTGCCATTTATGTCTCAGTCCATATTTTATGCCCTTTTGTGGCACGTCCAGTGACAGTCACCCGACTGCATCCAGTTACTGTTGGTGGCTGCATGGACACCTTCCCTCAAACTTTCCAGAAACACAGGGGGAAGAGGAGCACAGGACCGATAACCTCCCATGTCTCAGCACCAGCTCGGCAAAACCTATGGGCTGAGCAACCTGATCATTGGGGCCCATTCCGCTCAGACCACACATACCGGCATATAAACCGTTTCCGGGTAATAGCAGTTTCTGCCATTTTTCTACTACTTTACTACCTGAGAAGCTCCACATGATAAAAATTTCCCCAAGTCATTTTTCAGAAAATGGAAGTATTTATTGCCAACATGAATAAAAATGGCCAAATGCATAGGGGTTTTTTTTCGTAAATAGCTTTGATTAGTAAAGCTTGACATGTATTAGCATGTTCTTTTACTTCAGTTTAGGGTAATCACTTGATTCTTCTCTGACATACCCAGAAAGCTGTTTTAAAGCATAAGATTTCTAGTGTGCTATGAACCTCACACAAAATTGATTTCAGCACATACAGTACTACTGGTGTCTGATGCTGATGAATTACCCTGCTAGTGAAACACAGTTTCTACTAAATCAACAAATAGTTCACTATAAAGGCCATAAGATTCACTCAGTTCCTACAACAAAACCTTCCATTTCCTCTTCATTAATCCTTGTAAGTGAGATTCAATAGATAGGAGAAAATTCCTGCTAGCTACCCTAGTGTTCTTAACCATTTTGAAGAAAAGATAAAAAACCAGCAACCAAACTGGCAGAAGTTAATTTAACCTGAGAGACCCACAGGAGTTTGAGGCCACTATTCAAAACTCTTGTCACTTACAATTTTGGAAAATTATGCATTCACCTATTCGTCTCCCAACAGAGATATAACTGAAAAGTAATCTTTCAAGCAGTGAGAATACTGCAGATAAAGTCCCCAAAAATCTTCTCCACAACAAAAGAGAACCACCCAATTTGAAGATAGCAAACACCGACTTTTAACTGAATTTTGAATAATTTTTATATTCTATACTATTTTCTTATATTTTAAAACCTACAATAGCCCAGTTTTTAAACATTATTATTCTGTTTTCGTTTACAAAACCCCAAAACCCAGAAAAAATGTCTGAAAATGAGAAGTCAATAGACAAGAAAAATAAAACCATTAAGATTCAGGATGGGGAAATTCTTTTTGATGTAGCCATTTTGCTTTGGAGTGAAATGAAGCAGGGAAAACCACTCCTGTGGCATTTCAGCCAAAAAGGAGAAGCAGTTCTGTATTCTCTCACCATCACTACTAAGAAAATATTCCTTCCCCTGAAAGAATAGGTGAAATAGTATTGCAAATCTTAATTTATGGCTGTAATGTGAAGCACAGAGAGATCCCACACAGGTATTATAAAAACCAAGTTGCAGACAGCCACAGTTTGGGATATTCTTCCAAGTTACTCCTTCATCAATCAACTTAAATTACCTATCTAGTGTCATATTATATAAGCCCAAATTTGGTGTAGTAGCAGGATGCTCAATTAGCATATTCTGTCTGAGTTTTATTCAGCTTCTTTCCACCTCCACACTCATCTCCTGCCATCAGCACACAGGAATTACTTGCCAAAAATGGAACAAGTCAGGTGTAGTGCGAGGGTGAGCACAACATGCGGGTGTGCATCACACCAGGCTGGGCAAGTCCCACGGTGTTTTCAGCCTCCATACCTCACTGCACACAGGAGCTGGAAATCCCGTTTCCATTGATTGGAGCCCAACCCAATTTATCCTAAAATCCCTACCCTTGCTGCAGTTGCAGACAATGTACTTACTGACATCGGAAGCCCAGCTTTGACAATACCATCTCATGACCAAAAGAATCTCAGACTCCTATTAAGAGTCTTCTCCCATTTGCTGTATTTTCACTCATTACAGACAGCTTCATTCTCAACAGAACATCACTCTGGACAGTTTATTTACGCTATGTCATCCAGAACCTTGCATCCATTTGCTTAGGAGCTTTCCGTTATTTTTAGTGACATACATAGCAGGATCAAGTCACCTGGAAAACTACTTTCTCCTTTCAGTTTTGATAATTTGCTCAGTGAAACATTTCTTCCTCTAAATCCCCACTCTTGGGTTGGTAAGAATTGGCATTTAAGTCAATATGAATACAGTAGTACAAATACTATTAGAAACGTATTCTGTTATCTGTGGAAAAAGTCAGAAGTCCAGGTGTACTCAGAATGCTGATTAGTAGAAGTCAGTGAACTTCATGTTCACATTTGTAAACGCTGGATCGATAAAGTAATCTTCCAACTAGTGACAAAGACCCATCTATGACATGTGAAACATCCAGTTCTGGCACACCAAAAATAAGGACCCAAAGAACAAAAAAAACCCAACCCTAATCCTTCATTGACTTCTGTGTTTTATCAGTGGCTCTACCTCACAGGAAAAGGCCAAGCACCACTGTTCAGGATCCTCCATGCTTTCTTTTGCATCTGAACCAAGAAAACTCAGTTCATTTACCAGTGCTACAGAGATACCACAGTGACTTTCAGAGCTAATGTCATGTGTTGCTCCCTTTGTCACTCTTGTGGTTTTTTTCTATGAAAAAGTAAGCTTATATAAGTTTACTGAGAGCCAGTTTTATAAAATAAAAAATGCAGTTGATCCAGTCCTGTAACTGGACCTGATTCTGGTTGGAACCACATTCATGAGCCATTTAAACAGCAAGGCCACAGACAGTTTGCCTCCACAAAAAGCCATTAGCAATCTCCAGCAACTGTTCATTCCCCCTCTCAACTCAGTTATGTAGGTAAGATCAACAAGTAGACACACGTGCTGTAAGCAGTATCATTAGGCTACCACATGACACAAAGCAATTCCAGTTTCTTAATTAAGAAGGGGGCCTTGAAGCAAGGGTGTATAGTCCCACCAAGTCCCTGAATACATCTAAGCCTCTGGTTCCATGGAGCAGGCCACAGAGCCTGTGGAGAGCAGAGACATGTAAACTCCTCTGCCATACTGTATTAGGCTGGAACCATTTCTTCACCGGAGCTTTTGTTGTGGCTAATTATAATTTCTATTAGAGTTGCAGAGATTCATTATCCTTAAAGAAAAAAGGATAGCTAATAAAGAAAATAGTGCATATATTGCCCACTCCAGAGAAATCATAGTCTACATCTTTCAGATTTAAGGTCAACAGTATCTGCGTGATAGGCCCCACCTATCACGCACATTTTCTATCAGCCTTTATGTCATTTCTTTTTGATCCCCTATGTTGGTGCTGCTGCTTCAGCTGCTCTTAAATGCCTGCAGATTATTTTTTTTTCTATTACAGCAGTAATTATACATCATCATGAAAGCTGCTCCCAAACAAGTATCTTCAAGGGTCACGTTCCATTATGCATTAATAGGGCTTGGCCCTGCCCACACTTGAAGACATTCTGCTTCTTGTCTCTTACACGAGCAAAATTTCTATCCTTAAGAGGAAACAGCTTTCATACTGTTTGATGCAAGTCAGACTCAACAAGATAGTATAGTGACAAAACTAATTTCTTACTCTAAACAGCATGAAGACAGCTCCCATGATTAACAGGATGCCCAAAACTGCCAGAAAGAGAGCACAGGCTGACGTGGAGCCTGCTGAGGTACTGAGGTCCCCTGCACAGCACTCTTGCTGCTGACAGACATACCTACAGCTACACAGTCCTGCTTATGTTAATAGAATCCACTCAGGCATTAGGCAGGAAAAAAAGCCAAGTGCCCCTTCTAAGACCTGTGTCTAAAGACTAGAAATTGTCAGAGAAATTAGTTACTTCCACTAATCAACCTCAAAAGTGTATTTGAATCTATTAGTTTTAGCTTTCCAATCCAAAACGTTTTTATTGGTCTCAGTTAATCATAGGGTAGGGTGGGCTCTCTTCCAAAATATCAATGGACTAAAATACTGTTTACTGCACCCAATTAAATGAACATTAGAGAGAAATGCCTCCCTCTTATCATTGAATTATTTCAGGGAAGCCATATGGGTCTTTGTTACATGGAACAACAGGCAAGACAATCACAAGGATCATCTAACCTTGGAATTAATTCATTGAAAGAAACAGGTGCACATCAAAGAGACTGACATGCACAGTTGGACTGGTAGAGAATACATACGACTTCAGCTGAGTGACATAAACTGCTAACATTAACAGAGAAAGAATTAACGGAGTAAATGCAACATTCAAGAAGGGAAAGGCGGTAGGAATAGGTAAGTGGTACACAGCATTGTGTCTCATAAAAGCATTAGAGGCATCCAGTTCACAAGCACATTGCAGTCTTAGACCAAGGGTCCTTCTACAGCCACCTTCTCCATACAGGTGCACTCCTCCATCCTTAGAACTCCACAGAAATTTATAAAGTAGGATGCATTTAAATATTGGAGCACTCTGAACAGCAGAGATCCTCATCCATAGACTTTAATCAACATCTCTGCCAACCAAGCTCTGCAACGTGAAATTTCTTCTAGCTCTCCTGCTAAGAGGGGAGCTGAGCCTTTTTGTCTCTGCCAAGGTCACTGGACCATTTGGCCACGTTTCCCAAGGCAATGAGGTTTAGAAGATAATTTTCATAGAACTTGTAAGAATTAAGTTCACTGGAGAGGAGAGACACCCAGGTTAAAGCCACACCACTATCTGAAACAGTGGCTCAACTAAACTGTTATACACTTTCCCTGGCTGCTGGCACAGAGCTGCTCTCACCAGCCTGGCTCTGTACTTTCCTGTGAGCAGCAGCACCGAGCGTTGTCAGGAACTGCAATTAAATTTGGGAAAGAGAGAAAGCTATGGGACAGAAAAGAAAGCTAAAAAACCCCTCCCCAGATCAATTTCATTCTTAATGTAACATGCACTCCCTAAAGCAGTCTCTGTTTCAGTGCATTCACATCAGATACAGAATTTCAGGCTCACATTCAGGACATTTAGGTTCCTTTTAAAAATTAGGAGTATGCATATCGCCTTGAAGAGATAATACAAAGAAAGATCCGATTTCATTTACAGGATATATTTTAATTTACTCCTGTGATGATTTAGAAAAGAGAAAAGTATCTTAAAATGCTTCTGAAACTGCATTTGCCAACCTCACAGAGTTCAAACCACTTTCCTTTAATAAACTGGTTATTGCTCTTCTTTAAATGTCATTATATTTAACATTTCTTCGTTTCCTGTAGCGTTAATCTCAGTTATTGACAGTCAGCAGCCATACTCAAGATGAAAGGAATTTTCTTGCCATGATTTAATGCATTTCACATCCTGATAATTCTTTCTTCATTCCTGCAGTTTTAAACAAAACTTGCTAGAAGCACCATTTCTGTCTTTTATTTGTAACTGCTGGCTGATAAAACAGAAATGCTTCCAGGGGCAGTTTACTATGTTATCTGTCCCCAGTAATTTTTAAGACGATTAATGATTGTTCACTAGAGCTACATAATGAGTACAAAAGTTCTTTGATATTCCTCAACAACAATCTCCCCAATTTCTAAAAGCCCACTGAATAGACATGACTATGCAATCTGCTGTAAAATTCCTTATAGACAAATCTTTAATAAAGGGCCACCAAAGAACCACCAATTTATCTTTTATGGCTATATTATTTCTTGGTTGCTTAAAAAAGACATTTTTAAATGATGGCTGCAACCCCTAAAGCACTGGTTAATGAATCCTAACTTTAACATGTTCAAAAGCACGCAAGTAAAGAATTTGCTACTGTAGGCTGTTTGAGCCTCCAGTTTCCTCGCATTGTTTGTTCCTTGTATCATCTCAGATCATAGTAAATCAGTAGAAAAAGAGCAGCGTTTTATGAAGTAGCATAAATTTCTTAGAATACAGCTACATTTTCATATTTATAGTGCACAGCCTTCCTATTACTCCCCCCTTCATGATCTGGCAGCAGTGCACATTACAAAGAAAAGGAGGGACCAGACCTCATTTTTCCCTACATGTTCCGCAGCCTCTGATCTTCCATACCTTTGTTTATCTCTTCAACAGTCCCTCTGCTCCTACCTCTGATTTTAAGCAAGTTGAAAGAGTTATTAGTGTAAATGGATGGTCTGAGAAGCGGGTTACATACAGGAAAGCGTGACAGTTATCTGTATTACCGTATGCTTCATGTACGCTGCAACAGGCAGCCTACTGTTCAAACAACTTGTTTGGACAGAGAAGATGGTGTAGCAGCGACCAGCAGAGGCTAACTCTGCAAAGAAGTTATGCGCCAGACAGCATTGCACCATGCAAAAACAGAAAACTTGTTTATTTTTGTAACACAAGAGGTGGATACAAACAGATGGGGAAAGGAGGAGGGAATGAGAAAATGCTCTGATCCGATTATCAGTACCCAAAGTGCTGTCAAGACTTTGGGAGGCAATCTGCCAAAGACAAACTTTAATGAGATTTTTAAGGGCGTGGATGCTCATTAGATTTATAACAAAACATGTAAACATTAAGAGATTACAAATTCAGTTCAGTGCAGTGGAGAAAATGCCGTTCTCCTAAAAGGAAGAGGATTGCCTCTCTGAAGTGGACACCAAGCAACGGTTCTCATCTTAACAGTGTGGAGGGTTATCAGAACTGTGCAACCTGCAAACCCATTCCCCAGATGCATATGCTGGACTTCTCCAACGGCCCCTGGACAGCCCTGATATCTCCCTCACTCTCATGCCCAGGACTGCTGTGGAAGGACAGAGCTTCCTAGGATAGTGTTCTTTTTCACGCGATTTTGGGTAACAACTTTACCAGATATAACACTATCCTGGGTACCAACTCCCAGTTTGAAAAGGGCTGCTTACAAATGTGATTCTCTTCAAAGGCTGTAGAAATTATAACTGCCTAGATCTCTTTTAGAGAGACAGATATGGACTTTCATTTGATTTTTAAGGAAAGGCTTCCACTAGGCATTCATAAGATTAGGTATTTCAAGAATCCAAGGTCCTTCAAATATATAATTTGTTGATTTACAGTAAGAATAAATGTTAATTTTTTTTTTGAACTTGCAATTTTAAAATATAATTAAGAGAACTCTTATTATAAATCAAAAGCAATACCTATTTGTTGTTTTTTCTTTTTTCTGTCCAATGCAAGGTCATCACTACACACAAAGCAGCAAGATAGATTTGGGGCACTGTTTGCTTAAGGGCTAATTCTCATTCCAAATAATGATTAACAGGAGATCAAAAAAAGGGTGATGTTGAATAGAGTAAAGCAATTAAATGATAAAATACAAATGGAAAATGAAAAGCATCTGTAGCTAAATGAACATACACCAAGTGACCAATGGTTTCAGGGGATTAGATTCTCATGGTAATAATTAATATAATCAGTAACAGCATATATTCATTATTCAGTTGAAATGAAATAGCAGCACACACAATTCTGCATCACAACAAACATTCAGTTTAACTAAATTGAACTACACTGAACCTTTGTACCAATGTATGTCCATCCAGAAGACACTTTTGCCACCTTTACTAGCCTGAACAGCATTTTGGAGCACAAGTAGGATCAAGCACGGTTTGACCTTGGATTTTACCACTTGGAAAAAATCTTGGAGAAAGAGATATTTCTTAGACTTAGACAAAGATACTCTTTTTAAATGCAAATTACTTCCTTTTCAAGCATACAGGACACACTCAAATTTACACAGCACAGCTCAGAGTAAGCAGCTAAATCTTGGGTTCTTAGGACTTTTGTTTTAGGATAACAGAATTGTCCTTGGATTTGCTTTGGAAGCCTGTTCCACAGCAATACTAATCAGAACATACTGTGATTGTGAAACCATGGATCAACATGGTATACTCTACGGTTGACACTCTCAATTCTAGATTGACCACAAACAGAGGTCTGTTTTCTTCCTTAAACTAAAGATATACTGCATCCTTACCATGCAATTCATTCATCCTCTTGGCAGGTATGCTTTAGTAAGGAGTGCTGCAGTCAGCTCAGCGGTATATATTTCACTGGTAACTCCTTTGGGGAAACACCCGCACACACAGCTCCAAGGTTCACTGGACTTCACAATCTAAATAAATAAATAAATGAATTTGGATGTTAGATGCTTAAGCAAATTAAAAGCGCTCCATTACACAAACTCACTCTTCTGACATCAGAAAACTTCATACTTATCTTTGGGAAGAGATCAAACTACCCAGCCACGACTATGTGAGACTGTCAGTGAACACTAAAAATACTCCAATTCTACCTGGACAGAAGTCTGTGTTGAATATGATAAAATTACATCCTGTTCTAAGCAGGAACTAGAAGCACTGGTCCATACTTGGGATGAGATTCTAAATACATCAACATCAGAGACAAAATTGGATAGTTCAAAAATGCCTCTCAGTGCCTGATGGTCCCACTGCCTACTGATACGCACTTCTTGATACAACTCCATCTCACATGCCTCTGGGTGTCTTGTGGTGCATGACAGAGTCAAACATCACAGAGGACCCAGTCTATGAGGGAATGAGAGCATCAGGCAGGCGCTAGCCACAGATCTTCTGAGCAGAGTTTCTGAACTCACATACTGCCATGTTTTTTTTCTTAAACATATAATTCTTCTTCCTGTTTCTGTATGGAAAAAAAAAAAAAAAGATGTTGCTAAAAAAATTCAAAGCTTTCTACAAAAATGCCACTTTCTTAGAAATTTTCCAATCACTTCTAGGGTGAAAGAGGAGACTAAGACTATTCATACCGTCATGTTTAATTAGACTGTATTGCAGCTAAGCAGGAGTCTCCACAAAGCTACTAAATACTTCTCATCTTAGTGGAAGTAACATCCAAATTCTGCCACAATCACAAACTGAATTTGTGAGTAAACACTCAGAAGCTACACATAGCTTAAGGTAAAACAGAGGAAGCAACTCAAAGTGAACCCAGCCCCCTTCTTATTCATCCTCGTAGAAAACAGGAAAAATACACTGAAGGTAGAAATAGAAACAGGAAAGCACTGCCACTACCTCCTGTCAACAGCAGAAAGAAGCTAAAGTGGGAGTATAGCAGTGAACACTAGAGGCAGAAGAATTAGCACCAGGGAAAAGGAGGCAGAAACTTCACTAGCACACAACTACTGTACAAGAAAGGTTGTCTTACTCAAGCCCAAAAATATTTCCCTTACTTTTCATGCAAGAATATCATCAAATATAAAACAAAAAAGTGCCTGATTTTCATTCTTATGTTCTATGACATCCTGCCCTGTTCCTAGCACTCATTTGCATATGCCTCATCAGAGCAGACTGGGGCATAACACACTGATGCATCATTATAAAGGACAAAGCCTACTGAGTACAAAAATGTCACCAGCACAAGACATCTCCCTTCCTCGCTCTTCTTGATCAAATGACAGCAGAACTGGAGTTCTGTTTGTTCATCAAATAGGGCCAAGATAAGGAAAAGTGTAGAGACAGTGCATTTCCTCAGTAAAAGTCACTTTAAAACACCATAAAATAATACAGGAAGTATTACAAAGCAGTGCTGTTTCGAGGAAAGATTGGGGAGCGCGGTAGAGGAGTGCAAGACAGATGCGCAAGTGCCAGCAATGCAGGTAGATTCCTGTGATGCCTTTTCCTCATATCTCTCCCCTACAAGTTGAACAGCATACGTGTTGTCTCACCTCGAAGCTTGCCCCTTCTCCTCCCCAGCACTGTTGAGACTGGGGATTGCAGACTCCTGACTTCTGAGGCTGTTCATAGTGCTTACTAATCCCACTGCAACTTCTATATTCTGTCCCTTCTTTAATCTTTCCTTGCAGTTCCTGTCAGATGTTTCCAGCTTTTTCTAGCCTCTCCTCCTAGAGCACAAGCATGATTCAGTCATTCCCATTTTAAAGCGCCTGACCTTCAACTATACTTTGGTCTTCTATTTCAACTCCTCTCTAATATACTTCTTGCTTACTATTTCCACCCCTCACTTGGCATTTTTCTGCATTTATTCTAAAACGGATGACTTCATCTCACTCAAGTCTCAGAAACACCACTCTGTTCCCACTGCCCTATCCAACACTTCCATCATATGTGACCATGCTGATATTCTTGAAATGTCATCTTTTCTTAGTCTTTCTTCTCCTCTTACTTTCTCAGGTAATTCTTTGACATTATCTTCGGTGGATTTTCCTCAACTAAAGATTCTGGCATGGCTCCACAAACACGATGACTTTGGCCTTCTTTTTTCTCTTCCCAGCTGCGAGCAGAGAGAGTTTGTCAGCAGAGAGGGGGGCTGAGTCAGAGATCCAATCCTCCACTTTTTGGTTTAACAAAAGAAATTTATATGCATTCAGAAGTCTTTGCCCAACTTTGGCTCGCTCATCTGAACACTGGCATAATTTCTTCAAATCAGCACAAGGCGAATATTTTCAGAAATACAAAACAAGGCTCCCAACTATAGATAGATAGATGGTATTAGTAACTTTACAAGAATTACAGAAATAGCAACAAAAACTTGCTGATAGAATAGACAAGTAGTGCAAATCAACACCTGAGTGATAATAAATTTTAAAAAAGATTTTAGCACTGCTTCCTGCTATGAATAACAGCTAGTAGGAGGGTGCAAGGAAGCGCTGTCCCCAACTAGTTAACATCTCAAATTCAGCCTTCACAATAGATAAAACAATCATCATTTGCTGTGTATTATAATATAAAATCATTCAACAAAATCTTCCCTACTTTACTATCACTTTAATAAAAAGCACAGCTTCAGAACAAAAAAAATCATCCTCATTTTTGCAGAGCACAAGGCAAATTTTCAGATTGCCAAACAGAAAAAATGTGGCTTTAACTGAAAGCACACAAAAGTATCATAATGGAGTTAAAAACTGTTCAGGCTATGAAACCTCCTACAATGAGTGTCTCATCCTCATCTAGAACAGAAGTCATCAGTTCTGGGGGATGAAGCCACAAAATCATTGACGTCTCATCCCTATCTAACTATGGAGTGATGGAAAAATAATTTAAGGCACAGCTTCTCCGACTCTGCAAAGCAGAGAAAGTTCTCTTCATTAGACTTAGATGAAAATACAGATATCTGTACTTTTGTTCAGCTCTCCTGTATCAAAAACAAGATGAAAAGCATTTTGTGAAGTATCAAGATCTACAGTGGCAGGAAAACCTTGTAATCCACTTACTGAGTGTATCAGAGAAAATGGATTAGTGAAACTGCATCACCAAATGTTCTAGGAAGCACCAAGAACAACAGAAGTCTGGAAGTGTAGGGCAATATTCCCCCCAAAGCAGGTTGTAACTCTAAATTAAGCATGGTATTGGACACCTATCACTGGGAAAGTTGTTCTTCATAGGGTTTTCCAGAGCTCAGCATATAGGACAAAAGTGACACCCATCTGCTTCTTTTGTACAGTGAAATGAAATGGTCATTCCAATTTCTCCAACAGATAAAACATGAGATGAGTACAGCACTGCAAAACATGTACCTTCAAACTCTGATTCGAGGGCAGACATTAAACCTGGGAATGGACTATGTACTTTGGGGATAGCACAAGTGTCAGAATAAGCCTCTTCAGACTCACTGGCACACCACATGAGCTAAACATGAGCTCACAAGGGCTGCACTTTAACTACTTAAAAGCTCACAACAAAGCAAGGGCAATGTTAAATAATTTATTTATTTTTCTTTTCACTTTCTAGTGCTAGAAATGGTAGTCACTCCAAACTTGGAAACATTCCTCACCGGGAACGAGCTGCAAATTCAGACCACCTTCATCACTGACATAAGAGAATACTGCTGCATTTTGGTCATCGAACCTAATGGACACTTTCCCAACAAAGAATGAGATCAAGGTCCCATTTATAAAAGTTGACACCTTTCCAGATAGCTACTCAGCAAAGGAAAAGGAAAAAAGGATTGACCTTTGCTGAGGCAGGAGCCTCACATGATAAACAAGGTGCGGTTCAGAACTACGTGCTGAGAAGAAAAGAAAATTTAGCCAGAGACTGAATACAGTTTTGAGTTTGCAATACTTTTCCTACCTTTATGAACTTCAAACCAGAACCAAGCTTTTGGCCCACTTCCTGTCTAACAAAGTAAGCAAGCATGTCTTTCTGATTACCAGTACATCTTCATTTTCCTCCAAGATCTACCCAAAGTACTACTGGTTTTCTTGCCAATGGGAACATTGTGGGAAAAAAAGAAAAAAAAAAAAAGAAAAAAAGAACTTTGGCTCAGGTTCAACAGTACTCCAGACATGAAATATGCCAGGAACTTACATGAGACAACTTAAAAACCAAACTTCTGATTTATTTCAGCAACACAACAAAATATCTTGGTATCATTTACAACACTTGTGTCACAATTCTTACTGAGATTATACAAAGCACTGAAGTTATTTATAACAGTCACTGGTTCATCCAATTTCTTTTTGATTCAACACCTAAGAAAATGAGAGGCTTGAAAGTGATGCTACCATCAAGATTTTAGGCTTCTTTAGGAAGAGCTATGTAAGCCTACACATTCAATAGAAGCCCCCAAGGAAAGCTTGCATGCAGACACTGAACATCACAACAAAGCCTGAATAAAATCTAGAGCTGTCATCCACATTGCTATGCTCCCCTGAGCTGAACTACATCCACTCCTTCATGAATATCGTAGCCACAATCTAAGAATTCATGTAAAGTAGCTGCCTAAGGAATTTGTGTCAAACATCCCTTCTTTTCTTTCCCAACACTAGGACTCCAAGACAGAAGACCTCTTTAGTGAAAGAACTTTAGCTGTATCAGTGATACTCGCTGAGAGCTCGCTCCTCATTTCAAGCATAAGGCATTTTCAGCTCTCTTCATGGAAGCTGAGACAGATTTAGTCCACTCTTATTTTCCTCTCCCCCTTGGTTTGCTGGCAGCTCACTTTAACCTCTCAGAAGCCCCCAGCACATGCTGCTGGTGCAGAGGCAGTATTGCCTTTCTGAGTGCAGGTCTCTAAACACAACACTCTGATAACTGTAGTGTAAAAAGCTGTGAGGAAGATCCCTCCTCTTGGATTCCTTAAATTTCTCACTGCTGGGCTGCATGCACCATTAAGACAAGAAACATGGACCTCTGACATTCCTTGAGACAGCCATAAGAGTGTAATCATTAGTTTTCTGCCTCACAAATATTCCAGAGACAAAATTAATCCAGACAAGAACAGACCATCTCCACAAGATGGAAATGCATTCTGGTGAATGTGCGAGTAATACTTGGTGCAAAAAAAACTTGTCAGAAATACCACAGTACTGTTGCTTACCCACACAAGGGCTAGCCCCCAAAAAGAGCATCTTAGCAGGGTCAAATGGAAGATTTCTCCATCTGTGCCACAACCATCTTATCAGAAGCTCTGGAAACCTGTCTAGTAATTAATGGATCACTCTGCTATGTACCAGAGTGGTATCTCCCATTTTAGATTAGAATAGACTACACTATTTCAGTTGGAAGGGACCTAAAATGATCATCTTGTCCAACTGCCTGACCAGTTCAGGGCTGACCAAAAGTCAAAGCATGTTAATAAGGGCAAATGATTCAAACACTGACAGGCTTTGGGGCATTGGCCACCTCTCTAGGAAGCTTGTTCCAGTGTTTGACCACCCTCTTTGTAAGGAAATGCTTCCAAATTTTAACTGTAGAAATCTGGTACTGCCACGGAGATTTAAATGTTCTGATCTGCTTACACGTCCACTAACTTTAAAATGTATTTTCAATGTATTTTCAAAGATACACTTCAAACGCCCCCTCAAAATCCATGAGATACAAACTGATCATAGAAAATTCAAAAAAATGTGAAGACAGGAATGTCATGGAGCAGAACACAGCCCTGTCCTTAGCCCTTTGTCTAGAACTTCCTAATAGCAAGAGAAAAGGAAGGAGAAGCATAATAATGCTTCAGCACACAAGAACTGAAACATGCCTCTCTCTCTCTGTGCATAAACACACAGGCATTACACAAAGGCGAAGGACTACTTAAACACCAAAGTTGTCTCAGATGCACAATGTTCTGAAAGTAATCTGAGCCCTCTAGTGATGGAGAAAATTAGTGAACTGGCCACTCCACTCCTTTGAGTAAGAAAAATCTTTCTCATTACATTTAAAGATGAAGTGATGATAACACTTTTCTGACTCCTCACGCAGGTTACATCCTTGCATTTTTCATATACTAAAACCTAAGCTATAGCTTAGCTATATAATATAGCTAAGTCATATATGAGTATTATAGACGTTCTTAGACATTGTTTCCTTTCTGGGAAGTGCTATGAAACTATTACTGTGCTAATTATTTAAATCCACTATTTTTTTATGAATCTGTAGCTCTTTTCCAATGACATTCCATGTCTTCTCACATGACCAAACCGAAGGCTCATGAAAGGAACATATTAACCAAAGACAGGGGCTGGCCACACTGTTAACACACATTAAAAAATAGATATTTTCTTCTCACCCTGTTTTCCAGCTCGTATTATTGACCTCGGTCAAAATGAAGTAGATCAGTTGCCTTTTAAATGTTTGTGAGTAAAACAATCCTCCCCCCACAAGCTTCCATCACTTTGCAACATCATACAGAATCTCAGATAATATCAACATATGGTAAATTCTGGTCTGTATAAAAAAACCTGTTGTTTTAAGCTGGCCCAGAGACCCAGAGAGGCACAGCCAGGCCCCCAGCCTGCCCACCACCAAGCTGGGGTGAGCCGCACCTGCCCCTCAGAGACACCTATGCAGTGTTCCACATCCCAGTTACCTTTTCAAGGCTACAGAAGGGTGCTCCAAGGTTATTTTCTAATGCTCACTAAGTGGTCTCATTTCTTATGGTATGCACCACACTGGGTTTCTGAGAACCATATTTAATCATTCATATAAAATTTAAGGCCAGATTTTTCCAAAGTTAGGAGAATCCATTGTATTTTAATGCAGAGATTCCAGCTCATGAATACTCCCTTCAGATAACCTGCTTCTGAAAAACAAGCTTTCAGCTATAGCACACTGGTGAGAGACCCTGGCTCCATGCCAGAGAAGAAGGTGCTTTGGTCCACACTCAGAGCACCCTAAGTGCCTCCAAGGTTAGTATTAGTTGAAGGTTTTTCAGCAACTCAGTTTTGGAGTTAGGCACCTACTGCTGAAGTCTCACTTAAGCATTCCTTTTAATCCGTCCCAAAGTGATTAGCAGCACACATTTGATTCAAAGTCAGCAAACGCCAGCTGCAGAGACTTCTGAAAATCCCCATGTGAGACCTCTAAAAGAGCCAAGATATAAATATTTGACATAAGGAAAAAACCCAAAACCTACTTTTGGTCCAGCAAACATTGCTAGCAACAACTCAATACAGAAGTAAAAATTAAGTTTAGATAGACAGATATATAGCTTCTGGTGATATTTTTAGTTAACTCACAGAATATAAAGAAACTAAGTGTGCCCCAGAAATTTTTTTTAAAATACGAGGATACTGACCCTTTGAATTACTTTGCATTATTTGAAGACTAACCTATGTAAAATTGGCTTTGGTTAGATAGCAGAAAATGTCATTTTGCATTCATTTTAGGGCACCCTAGAGGACAACTTCATGAGTGTAAACAAACACTTAGTCCTAGCTAGTCCTTGGTGATACTAATAGAAGCCCACATTAACCACCTGGAAAAGAGAATGATTACCTGTTTAGACTAGATCTCATTAATTAGCAGCACTGCTAATATAAACAGTTAAATGCTAAGTACTAAAACCAAAACAAAAGAGCAAACCAAAAAAGAAGGAAGGTGGCCAGCATGCAAGGTGGACTGTAAGCTGTGCCTGTTACCCACAAAGAAGTACTGCAACAAAATAGGATGTTAAATTAGTTTCAAGAGACTGCAGTGGTGCATGAAATTATTTCTTATGGCATGCTGCATAGATCCATCCCCTGTGGGAATGCAAACCTCAAACAGAGATAGCCACAGAAAAAGGACTGTTCATAGGGCTTGTTCGAATCAAGATGCCTGAAGACATAGGGCATGTGAATTTTGCTAACTGCTTTATTCCTGAAACAACAGTTTAAAATATCAATAGTGGTGGTTCTAAGTTTAGATCAGCTTCCATGAATAATTGTCTGCATTTCTTTCCTGCAGCACAGACTGCATGGCTAGATTTCCAATATATATTAGAACTTTAAATCATTTTCCATATTGCTACTGCACTGATGGGTCAGGCAAAAATGTGCTTTTTCCCCAGCCATAACTTAGTAGCAAAATAAAAGCCCATCAAGACAAGAACATATTAAAGCCATCTCCCAGCAAGCACTATGAATGTTTTTTTACATCGTCTTATTGAAGGAGAAACCTGTGTACTTGCCTTGTTCTTGGTGCAAGCTGCTCTTACTGCTTAGGCAATGTACTTTAGAGAGAAGTGGGCAGCTACTTACAGGAACATTCACTGCTGAGATCCATCCAGCAACCACCACCACCATCTCCCTACAACAACCCAAACACAATTTGCAACACCAGGGGAAGCTGAGAGTCCGAGGGGTGACCACAGTGATAGGTGTTGCAGAGCAATTCAAGCCAGGGGACACAGTGTTTCTGCTCCCCATCCTTCCACAACCTGCAGCCTCACCCACACCAACATCTCTTCTTCACAACTGGTGGTTGTTTTTCTTTCTCTCTGCTGTTAAGACTGCAGCAAACTCTCAAAGCTGGCAAAGGAGAAGCAGGGTTTATTGTGTTGTAGCACCACCTTAAAAATAATAGAGGTCAGCTACAAATACGGGAGTAGACCTGTGCTGGTATCTTTGATGGCTTTGGGCTAGGTTTGAGTTTATGTTCATCTGGATGCCTGCATGCAAGTTTCTGCTGCTTGGTACAAATATAACCTTCCCTTTACTGCTGGTCTGAACCTTTCCTGTGCCAACTCTTACTTCTCTACAATGCCTAGTACTGTGATTTCCAGGCAGTAGTTGAGATTATTTTCCTCACAAAAGACATTTTCAGCTATATCATGTACTGTCCTTTTTCACTGCCACTTCCAGATGTGGCACAGGTAAACATAACCTCCCCAATAACCAGATATTAATAACTATTAATTCCACGAACAGTTGTCACATTTAACAAAACATATGACTCCAAGTGAAGCAGGAAGAGAGTTCAAGCTTTTCTCCTCACAGATTGGACTATGCTGGCAGATAACCCAAGATACCCTCCTTTTTTCTAATTTTACAATTCAATGGAAGGTTAAAAGTGCCTGCAGGACAGTTGTTGATCAAATTTAAATCAAAGCAGGAAACAAGAGAGATGGAGTGGGAGGACATAGCACAGGCCTATCACACCAGGAGCTCAAACTTCAAATTCTTCCCTTGAGGCCTCCCATAAATTCTGGCCTGTTGTTAACTACACGTGAAGTAATGACCCCAGCTGTCCTGACGTCACTTCTCTGTGTGGAAATTGGATTTTCTCAGTGAAGCTAAGGCCACTCTAAGGGAGAAAAATATCCAAATGGGATCTATACCGGTAGAATTAGTTAGATTGAGAGCAGCCCTAAGGCCAAACCTAAACATCAGGTGCTTTGATGCCCCATGTTCTTGCATGGCCGTGTGAAAATAGGGCAAAGGAGTAGCCTAGAGATTGGAGTACTGAGGAGGTTTAGTCCAGATGGTCCTTCGGGCAAACAACTTGTTTTAATGGATTAGGAAACAAGCCAACAGAGCTTCCCCACCTACTCCAATTGTCCAACAGCAAATAGAGCTCAGGGAAAAAGAGACCAGAAGTGAAATGAAACACAGGAAGAGCAGAAGGCTCCTTGCAGCCCCAGACACACACAGTGCTCTGAAATGTAATGTACATTTTGGAACATACATTCAGTCTGATGAAAACTAAGGATTTGGGCCATGTAGCACTGCCTTTCCAAATCTACAAGAACCCAGAGCTAAAAGGTGAAATTCAGGATTAAATCCACCTGTTAACATAGACAAAGCCGATGACTCAAATCATAGGATCATAAAGCAGTGAAATAAAGTCATCAGTTAAACTAATCTTTTACATTCTCTTATCTGTTTAGAATGCTCCAGCATGGCTAGACCTTGGGAGGCCCTTCACTTAATTTAAAAGTTTTACGATGCTAATTAATAAACTCATCCACTTAATTACACTATATTATTATAACCAAGATAAACCTCTTGTTTGCAAATGAAGGTCTAGGAAGATAGCAGTATTAAATGACAAGCAGGAGAGATTAATTTCTTAAATATTCCTTAATGTCTGACAAACTTTAAAACATTAAGACTGGCTAGGCCAATGCTCTGGTTGGGTATTTGCCAGGTAAAGGCTCCCTGTTATCCAACAGGCCATTTTCCAAATTTGAACGTGATTCAATTCTCCTTACAGTGAAAACTTTTGCTGAGCACAGTTGATTAAATAAGCTATTCTAAGTAGTTTTGGATTTTGAATACTGTTCTCATATGCATGTAGACAATAACTTTCAGAAAACTAAGGACATGCTATCCTGCCAGGGAACTGGGGAAGAGTCAAGTTGCAATAGGACCCAAATCTACCTGCATTTATACCTATGGAAGCCAATTCAATGGAAAGGTTTAGACCTAATCAACCTCGTATTGACCACGAACACAGATGAACACAATGGATACTGGCAAAAAATAATTTGCATTTTACTACTGTCCCAAAGAACTCAAAGCTTTTAATGCTGGATATCCTATAGTACATACACAGAGAAAAAAAGTTTAGACACTATAGCATAACAAAGCACACTAAATGACTCCACTAACTACTCTGTCCCTGAACCGTCTTTCAATTTTTGGGGAAAGTCAAGCCAACTGTTGAAGTCACCCTATATGTAATTTAGAGGACCTGACTATATTCCACTTTCGCTATTGTTAAAGAAAAATCTCCTGAGCCTGTCAGTGACATTGCAAAGGGAAGTAGTGTTACAACAGCATTTTACAAAAGCTTAAATTCTCTGAGAAGTAGTAAGAAAGCAATTACTAACATATTTTAAAATAGGGATTTGACCAAAATTATGTAAAGCATTTAATATTATGCAACATTAATTATTTTTTCATTATAGCAGGTTGTTCTCTAAGAGGTTTAATTTACAGCATTTTTTGACAACAGTGGGAGTAGGTCTATTCCTCACTGCAGTCCGCAAAATGTACTGCTTACATTGCAAGAAAATACCAAGCGTGGATTTTGTTTGTTTTAAAATACTTGCCTAAAAAGCCTTCAAGGCACAAGCAAATCTTCTACGTCTTATATTGCTTTTTATAAGAACAGATGGCAATACCTCTTCTTCCATAACTGAGTTTGTTATATAAGAGCTTAATCCTGGAAGGACCAATCTCACCTTCCAGGTTTTCACCCTGGAAAGAGACTCATCATTTATTTATTTAAAACAAACAACGAAAACGTCAGAAACCAAAACAAGAAAGCTGGAAAAATGTGGTGTGATGAAAACCTGTGGAAAATACCTCTTTATACAATTCTGTAAAAAGCAGCAACTATTACTGTTATTCAGAAATGCATGTTGAGACAAAGAGATGCTGAGCAAGCTCACACAACAGGTAAGCATTACAATTTAGACAGTCAATAAATATCAGGCTCCATTCAAAAACTAGCTTAGCGTTAGCAAAGACCAAGCAAAGCTTTTTATAATACTGCTCCACAGGATGCGTACAGGTGCAAATGTCAAGAAATCATGGATTTTTGTTCTTCATAACAAATTCATTGCTTCTGAGATGAGAGTGAGTGATAAATTAGTTAAAAGCTCAAAGCAGCCAGAGAACTGAAAAATGTAAGATTCTTGAAGGAGCTGTGCTAGAACTTATGCCAACGGCTCTTGCCAAACACAAGCACAATTAACTAAAGTGAATCTGCAAAAGTTTGCAGGAAAAATAAAAGCGGCAGGGAGATAAAGAAATGGGAAAAGACTCATCAGGTCTCACATCTGATCTATGAGACATCACAAAACAAGGCAGTCTTGTAGCAGAGAGGAAAAAGCAAGATCATTGAGCAAAACAGAACATGAGAAGAGAGGGCAAATGGATACAGAAACAGTAATGAAAAAACAGGTCGGTGAAGGTACAGGTCTTTTCAAAACCCTGAGGACGTATCACACAGAACATAAGAGAACAAGGCATCAACGTGATAGTGAACCCAAGAGGAAAGAAAGCTACAAGGAGGAGACAACTGGTGGCAGGAGAACAGCAGATGTTCTCCCTTAAGGATAGTAATGACAGTTTGCATGTTCACATCTTCACAGCAAACACTGTTAGGAGGGCTCTGTTTTGGATGCAGGGTGAGGGCAGGCTTATTGAGACCCCCTTTGGTAATCATATCATGAAGCTACATTCATGGCATCAAGAAAGGGAGGGGGGGATGGGAAGGGGAGAGGAAGAGACAGCTGTCTCCACGTCCTTAAAGTACTAGTGCAAAGAGAGAACTTTGCAGAGCTCAGTAGTAATTACTTGGCATAAAGGGGAACAGAATAATGAAGCAGTAGAAAAAAAAGAAAAACACAAAACTACAGCACTAGACAGCCTTCCAGCTAGCATGAGTACAGACTACCTCAGGAGTGGCAACACCCAGACACTGGCTTAGGGAAATACATTAACAGAAAGAGTATTTTATAAAGCAGCTTTTATAAAGCAGCAGTTACTAGAGAGTCTGCACTAATTGGGTGATGTCTCTCTAGAGGTTTTCCAACACTGACATAGTCTTAGTATTCCTCTTAACCATTTAATATCATAAAGGGGGCACAACCTACAACTCTAGAGAGATCAAGTAAAATATCCACGAAACTACTACTTTCATCTAGTGCATCACAATGCATTACCAATTCTGCAGTAAGTTTTCCCCTTTTTGGCAAAGGGATCACAACCAAAAGTCAAGGGATTTACTGAGAAACAGAAAAAAAGTGAAGCAGATAAGGATGACAGAGGTAGAGCAAATCCTACAGAGTGCTGGCGACTCTCCTCTACACAAGGTCGCATGGCCCTCCCTCCGGCACCCCCTCAACCAGTCACGAGTGTGCTCTGCAGACAGGTCACAGAACACCCCTATCAACTAGCACACAGCTGTGTGTCCTCCTGTTATCCAGAGGCAAAATTTTAGATCTAATCAGCATTGCCTATTTTACAGAAGTAACAAGAAAGAGCATAACACATTCCATAACTAAATGTAGTTCTGCAGTAGCTTCATTGGCCAATCTTATCTTCAGAATTATAAATCAGACACATAGACATATAGACTGGGAAATTTTCCACTTTCATCAAAGAAAAAAAGACAAAACAGAAACTACACAGCACTGACTGCTCTCACAGAAGCCAGAAAAATAAAAACACTACCAGCAGCACTGAAGACTATTTGAGTATACTTTGTGTGGTGAGCAACTGCAGTAGAGAACACTTTGTTAGTGTGCTAGGGCCAGCCAACTTCTCAGTAACCAATAAATTAAAATGTCCTTTCTGACAGCCACTGCACAGACTTCTCAGCAGGGAAATGTTTGTTTGCTTAAACTGAATTTATTTCCTAGGCTCACTGGGGAAGGAGGAAGAGAACTTCTAGCTTTAAATATACTATATAGCAATCTGGCAAATCTAGACTGACTGGCAGAAACACGTTATGGTCGGTGTTCCTCTACTGTTTTTTGGAGGTGTCTCCAGATCTACAGACATTTTGTCACGCTTTATTCTATCCCAGTGGCTTAGAATGCTCCATTAGATATAAGGAAGTCTCTCTAGCATTTAGGCTAGCTTGAGAAATCCAATACCCTCTGTGTCTGTATATTTCACAGGGATGTTTTAATGTTGGACAAATATGTTATATGTCTAAAAAAAAAAACCAAGACCCAACCAAACAAAAAAAAAACCCACCACTTTATAATAAACCTATCACTCATCATTTATGTTCTACAGCACTACTCTGCAGCAAATTTTCTGAACAAGAGTACAAATAGGTCTCCAATTTTTCTTGAGTTTATAATTACAGAATTACTGGAATGCTTGAAGCAAACAAAAAATAATGCACCAGCTGAGAAAGCTTTCCTTAATTTAGAAAGGGGTTTGGGACCATACATTCACTACAGGACTTATTGTGGCAGGGTTCAGCAAAAGTGCACAATGAATGCTTAGACCCAAAAGCCACAAAAGTGCCATCACACTGAGCACCACACAAAACCTCCAGAACAGAAGCTCCATCAGGAAAAAAGATGTATTTTTACTCACTGAAATAGATTTATAGTGCTTTCAGTAAAAGATATTTTAAACAGGCATAAGTCTTAGTTTCTGTTTCCATTTGGTATTAGGGTAATCCTGTACATCAACTGATCAAAACATTGGATTATTCCATGGAAACTGTCCCTTCAGTCTACACTCCAAACTGTCAGTCTCTTTGGACAGGATTCACATATGCTAATATAAGCATAAGGAAATTTATTGCCTATGTATAAGCTAGTCACCATAGACTGTCTTTATAATCAAGAGGGAGAAACAGGCTTCTTCAGGGGGAAATTCACCTTAGACATATCTAAGCTAAAATTTATACATGAACCTGATCTTTAGATATACAGCATTTTGTATGTTTTTCCCTTAAACTCAGAATATGTCCAGACAAATAGTCAGAAACTGGTTATAGTCAGACGTGAAAGCAAAAAGAGATAACTTTAGAAGTTAGCAATTTTTAAAGGTGCTTTTTTTGAGTGGAGTGTTTCCTTGAAACTCATAGAGCACCTGGGTGAAAATGATTTAACAACACTGCATGGAGCTTAGCCTTCTCAAGCAAAGAGAAGATAGGGAGTGACTCATCATTTAGCACCAGTTTAAATTAGATTATTCTACCCTAAGCTATTCATTCCTTACCTTCTGGAAAACAAACATATTCATGTTTGGAGGTCACCATCGTATTCTGCATCCCTGTGAAAATTCACTAACAGCAATTCTGAAACAGTATTCTCTACATGACTGCAAATGGCTTTCACTGCACACTTCAATGATGTGAATTTTCTGATCATGATGGTTCCTTCAGTTCTCATTCAGAATAAGCAGCATCTGGTGTGGTACTTAGCGGGGGACTGATGTCCTTTTTTAATGAGTACCAGAAGAGACAGATACACAAAGCATGAGGAAATAGTGATTAACTTTCTGCTGCCCCTAGTCTCCCAGAGCTTAGTTGTATTTCTTTTAATGGTTATACACTCAAGCAAACAGAACTGTGTATTGTTTATGTGATGAGTTTGCCTCCTCTTAAACAAGAGAGGAGATACTTGATGTTACATTCCAACATAAAATGAGAGTCAGAGAACTGATTAATCACTGGAAAGAGAATGTTAGTCGGGGAAAAAAATTCTTCAGTGACTCACTGTCAGTTGCCATGCCTAGCCAGGAAAAGTTGTCTGGAATAAAATAGCTACTAAATAAGATCTAAATCCAGATCAGCCTGAGCAAGCACTGAAGAGGCATAACAGCCAGCCTGGCTTTTCAGATTGGGCAGAGGCAGCAGAGATGCTGCTGACCCTTATGAAACTCTGGTCTGGTGAGAAGAGCATAAACTTTCCGAGCTTCAGTCTCTGTGCACGCTTTGGTAGCAAGAGCTGCGTGACTTCAGACAGCAGCCCCACATACAGTTCACACTCGACATTCACTGTACTGATGAAGCTAGACCCCCTCCCACTCATCAGGCTATTATTGGGGTTATCTAAACAAGCTACACACAGAAGAGAATGCTCATAGTTTCAGTTTCATTCAATCTTAGCCCCCAGGGGCTGCCTCTTAATGATTTCCAAAACATTCAGTCTCTAAAAGACTTTCTTCTCTTCTTGCAGAGAGCAAAGGGTGCCTTTACATCTTCATCAAGAGCAGAAAACGTTTACAGGAAGGAACAAGTGAGCTCAGAGTCCTCGCTGTTTCATAGTACATACAAGCAGCACCGTACCTTACCACATAACAGAAGTAGAGGATTAGCATCAAAGTCATCCTGCATTAACAGCCAATGCTTTCTGATTCAACGAAGTGACTGTAGCAAAATAACAATACTGAAATGATACCTTTTACCAGCAGCTAAGCTAACTCAAATATTTTTATGTCATATTTCTGTTGCTGCAGAGGAAAACATTTAGAAAGGTGAGAACTAATGAGAACAAAGTTGCATCTGCTCTTACTATACCTTTTTATCTCAGCCTTCTGCAATTTCATCCAGCTGTAAAGAAAGAATAACTCAAAAATCATGGCTCATTGAATCTGTTGCAGAGGAAGGAGAATGAATGGACCCTTCCCCATTCAATCATGACTATTTGCAGAGGAAATTATGCTGAAATAACGGTTTATCAGATACCTCCAGCTGTGTAAGACCCTGCTGCGCCTATCCACTAGAAAGACAACCCACCAGGATGTAGCTGATCCAGAAAATCCTTCCCTGATTCTCCAAACAGCATCTGCTCTTTTTCCTCCTTGCTTTCTATTCTTACTCTAAACTTACTTGCTTCAAGCTGGCTTGGGTCTACCCACAGGGCAGCCTCCTCTGGAAGCAGCTCTATCTGGGGACAACCCGAGAGCTCCTCCTGGGGTCCAGACTCACCAGGCTGGAGGCTCCTGGCAGTGATGCATTCTCCCACAAGGACTCTGTCCATGCTTCAGGCTGTCCTTTCACAACCTTCATCACTATGGTTAGCACAGAACATGCTCTTCTAAATGACTGTTGTTGTTCCATCCACCTCCTCTATATTTAACACCATCTCCAGAGTGTTATCTATTATACGTGCAGTTTGGAATTTGTGTAACTTTGCTTTCTCTCCCATTTATTTATTTTTTTGTTGCTGTCATCTGGTGAATTTCTGCTATAAACTTTCACTTTTACCCACAACTTAGTTTAGGTTTTAAGTTCATGCAGTGTTTAGTTTGTGATAAGGGTTTTCTGGTTACTCATGACTTCTGGTTACCAGCAAAAGTTCAAATGTGTGCTGGTTGAACTCTCCCATGCCAAGACGACTAAGCATTTCATCCCTGGCCTACCACATTTGTTTAATAGCTAACATAAGACAAAGTTTCAGCTCTCAAGTCTGTATTAATACAGTTCACCTACTGAGCTAACTCACTTTCTTACCTGGCTGTGTGGCCAGGACCCGTGTTGAAGATAATTACATAATGGCCAAGAAGCAACAAAGCACAAGTGGAATAAATGTCACTACCCCCAAAAAAGCTGTTATGTAAAAGCTATACAAATGCCAGATGGTTACCCAAGCACAAAATTAAAAAAAAAATAAGGACTTCGAGTAATTTATCACTTTTCAACAGGATCTCTGCCTTTAAAGAGGTTTTCACCAATACACATGCCTTGACTCAGTAACCTGAGCTCTCCTAGGCAAAGGCTACATTTTGTTCATAATAATTCATTTTGTTTTCATTAGTAAATACATGTGAATGAGAAAAAATGTAGATGCAGAACTGCATTTACAGTGAATGTGTCACTGGTTCCATATAACACCTTGACATCAACATTTCTATTTCTTCATAAAAATAAGTATTCAAAGGCTGTCCTTACAGCTAGTCGACTACACTTTAACTTGAACTGGAAAGAGCAAAATTGTATTGACTTTAGCATTGCAACTAACAGTCATTGACTTTTGTGGCTTTCAGCACAAGCCTCAATCCATGTCTTCCATTAGGAATATAAGCAGGAGAGTTTCCATTCACCTGAACACCACTTGTTTCATCTCAACACGCAGCAGAAAAATCACAAGGTTTTACGACACATGTAAAAACAGACAAATAACTAACGAAAATATTCTGTTTAATAAATATTCTATTGCCAAGCAGTGTGACTAATGCAGTGCTAGGACAAAAAAAACACACAACCTGAGACATGGAGAAGATTCAGCTCATATAAGGCCTAGAAAAATCTCTTGAAGTGATCCAATTCCACACTCCACACTTGGTTTAGTTTTTGAGGTGCCCTGCTAGAAAGATTAATTCATGCCATCACATTACGGCACAACACTGAACATGCTGAGGAGACAACAGTTTACCAGATACCAGTTCCTTTGCTGTTGTTGGCCTGATTCTACCTTCAAACTCAAGTCAATCCAAAGTAAAGCAAAAGTAAAGCAAAATACTAGCAGGGCATCCTCTCTCCAAGTCATTGAAAATATGATTTCTTCAAGCCCAGAAGTCTACTTTTTCAGAAATCTAAAAAATTGTTTTGTCATTAGAAAAGTTAGTCTATCTCCAGCCTCAAGCAGAAAGGATATTTCTCTTTTAAAGGTAGGCTATTTCACACTGGAAAAAAAAATTGTTCCTTATTTTCAAAAACCCTAGAGGAACATGTGATTCATTGGTTGTTTACTTAAGCAAATTTCTAAGCCACTAGAGATTCATCTATTGCTAATTCAAAAGTTGGCACAATTAACACAAACATTTGTTCTAAAGTAGTATAGATTAATGGTAGGAAGGGGGAGGAAAAAAATTAAAGTCTCATGAACAAGAAAAAATTTTCTGATAATCTAACAGATACTCAACTTATTTTTAAAGTGCACTTTGTGTAACTTTTGAAAGCTAACAGAAATCACTACCTTGTCGTAGGTAGCTGGTTTAGGCAGAGGAATTGGGAAGTTTGGAGGGAAAGAGTAGATTTGTTGTTTTGTTTGGTTTTGTTTTTTTTAATTTAAAAATAGGTTTATAAGAGTCCAATAGATTTCTGTGTAGCCTGATAAAAATTACCATCCCTATGAACAAGGAAATAGTCATGTATGTTTTCTAATTTCAGCCTCTGAAAGGCACGGTTTCATCATTGAGTTCAAAACTCAAGACCAGGTTTTCCTATTTGTAGAAGTTTTTGAACTTTATCACCATCTTATTTTGTCTCATGTCTTCCAGTCATAAAGATTCAGGGTCATTGTGACAACCCCTCCACAATTCTGCTGCTATGAGAAACTAACAGTTTTGCATGCAAACAAGAATCATTCTATTTCAGGGTGGCAAGGCCACTAAAAAGAGCACATCAAACATGTTGTCATCAGGAAGGATCCCCATAGCCCAGCTCCCACCTTCAGGACCAGGATGAAGCTGTGGCAGGTCAGACAGACATGCCAGCACTGACCAACCCCATCACAGCCCAGGCTCTTCAACATAACTCCTGCCAACTTCCCCAGTCAAGCACTAGAAGTTGCGTGGCACTGCTACTTCACTGCAAGGAAATAAATGCTAACTGCCAAAGAAATCAATTATTTTGTTGGTGGTGGTTTTGTTGCCATTCGGAGAAGATACAGGGGGAAGAAGTCTTAGACACCAGAGGTAGCTGAGATATTTTCAGCTCTGATCTCCTCGCTGGGCCAGGGGAACCAACCAACCTACGCAGCCACTTTTAATTTTTCAAGAAATCTTTTTTAGTTTTTATGAAGACCTGCAAGTTCCAACCAAGTTTAAAATAAACATGCCATACAAAAAAGTGAATCAAGACAACAGAGCCAAAAGAAACAGTTCACAAAAAAGATACGTGAATCAGGAAAGAATATGAAATAAGTTTGGAAAAAGCATAGCTGGCAGTGTTAGATATCAAGAAGCCTTTTCTCAAAGCATAGAAGGGGACTCAGCCAAGGATGAAGAAAGATCATTTCAGAAAGGAATGAGAAATACAGCCACAGAGGATGGTAAAGCAATTCAAGCATTAAATGAATACTTACATGTTTACAACAGAGATGCCTAAAAATCTGTCAGATGACACCGGCTATATATCTGCTATCATGAAAGAGTTCAGAAGCAGTTAAGGAAAAGCATTAAGCTAACTGGAACAGTGGAAATGAAGGACAAGACCATTGGAGAGCCTCAGCTAAGTGACTGCTGTTGGACAGCCCAAGCACTCTCTGATTGAACTTGCCAGTTACATGGATGCATACAACAGATACGGACTCAGCCTACTGACTGCAAAGTGGCACTTAGGTGACTCACTTTCTGCCCAGTGAAGTCAGAAGAAGAGGAAGCCTGAACCCCACAGGAACTGATAGCAAAGTCATATCAGGTACAGAATTCAACAATCCCTTTTAAAAAAGAAAATTAAAAAAAAAGAGAAAATTAAAAATCCCCACCTTCAGTTAGTATGATCGTGTATACAAACACCCAGGTGTGCAAGATTCACATTCATCAGAATAGTACAACTTTAGAAAGGAAAATTCCACACAATTGAGCCTCTTAACACTTGTAGGGTGTTGCACGTGTGTTCATGCAGACAGTGATGCTTATAAAGAGGCTTAACTGAAGCCTTTAAACACTCTTATTGCCCCCAGATTTATTTTCACACTAATGACTCAAACAACATGACTACAGTATGGAAAACAAGACAAAAAAAGTTTAATAAAAAAAACATCAAAACTGATTTTCAGCTCCAGCAGGCTCCAAGCTCAGAAGAAAAACTGAATGTAGTGAATCATTTACTTAATGAATTTAGCCTCCTCCTGTTTGTGAACTGTCCAAGAACACTTGGCATTTTTCACACATGCTCCTTTTTATGGAATTATTTACAAAATATTTTTTTCAAATAATTCTGAGATTCCAGATTGCTCACAAGCAGTTCATTGTGATTATGCAAGATAAAAAAGAAAAAGAAAAAACCACGCAAAAACAACAACAAAAAAAGCCACTAAACCAAACAAAAAGCACTCAAAAAGTAAGTTGGGCTGTCCGGTTCACCTCATGTTGCATGGCATGTTTTTCATTTCCCCGCACTGGATATCCATGAGTCTCACAACCAGAAAGGTCTGCACTCAACTGGCTGAAAGGTCAGTTTTCGTGGATCTCCACACGTGTAAATTTTATGGAGAATGTCTAGAGAAAAATACAAATTTTAAATTATTTAATTGGTGGCTGACAAAGAATGTAAGAGTATGTAAAGAGAATGTAAAACAAAGAGGTTTTTTTAAAAAATATTGAAGCTATGATTTCAGCAGTTTATTCACATTTTAGATAATTATCTTGGACTGAACAGTTTCTTGGAGCATTGCATTCTGACAGTTGGGTACCGAAAGTACAGGTGCTTAATTTTTTTCCTCGTCCAAGCAGAGCACCACCCCTGAAGCTACATGATCATTACTGGGAATGCAGCCACCTCACCTATGGCTATTGCTATCCTGAAAATTACTGTATTAATAACTTTTTAGTCTTCCAGTTACATGTACCTATTTCAGTGGAACTTTCATATATGATAAGTGATATATATATACAAACAATAAGTATCAGAGCAAAGACACGAGACTATATGGAGGCTCAGAGAAGCCCACAAGAAAACATAATCTGATGACGTAGACCCTTGATCCCCTGTGAGATGAGAGTTTCATGGGTCATAGTGAAAGCTGCCCTAATCAGCCTAACTTTTGAAAGCAATCCTGTTGAACAGCCATACCTTCTTTTCTTTTGCTAAGGTTACTAAGAATGAGATGCAGGAAAAAGGGGGCAAGGGCAGAGGAAGAAGCACACCAGAAGATTTCAACAAGCAGGTTTGTTAAACCGTGCAGGATTCAGCTTGAAGCATCCCCATGCATTGCACAAAATTACTTCTGAGAAGACCTCTTTGTTTTTGTAGAGAAGGGTGTTTCATGTAATCCTTAGATTCCAGGGAAATTAAATATTTGTTTTTTCATTGTAAGCCATTTAGGTAGAAGATTCTTTATGTTGAGGATCTAAACACATTTACCATAGTCCATGGGAGAAACTAACTCGGAATTCCAGGCATGTCTTTACAAATAATATCTGTGGCAGCTCACTCCAACTCATACATTATTTTTATTCCTATGGTGCTCTCTCCTTAGATATTTTTTTCTTTTTTTTAAAAAAGGAATATTCTTCCCGTGTAATTTCAGCTTTCTTATTTCCAACAGAAAGGAGGCAGAAGGGGTCCACATTTGCTGGGAATATAAGCTTCAAGTTAGGCACTATTTCTCTAAATTACAATCTGCTTTGTCAAATATCTAGGCATCCTCAGCTGATCATGTTTTAAATAGGACTGGCTCCTTTTAAACAAATCACTTGAAAGCCTGGTTCAGAGTTATTTAAAGTGGCTGGTATTTTATGACACCATGAATGCTGCACAATGCAACTGCTGAGCTTTAAAAACACAGAGACCAGAAAGTGGGTACAAGGAACTACCATCTGTCCCTCTAAACAATTATCGTCCTGCCATCTGTCTATACACTAGATAATGTTTTTGCTGTCGGTAATATTTGATTGAAAAAGCTCTCTCTATGGATACTAAGAAGAGGAAACCATTTTAAGAAAAAAAAATATTGCTGATCATTCAAGTTTCTCTTTTCCACTACAAGAGCCTGCCATTGAACTGTTGTCTACTGTTAGACAATATGTGAAGGGCACATTGGAATATTGGACCCCTTAATAATGAAAAGCTGCTTCTCCACCATTATTCCATTATTTATAAAGTCCTTACTATGTTTAATATAAAAAGCACATGAAAAGCCTAAAGTCCAATTCAAAGTGGGCAAAGGATGAGGAAATGTTTTTTTGAAATTTGCTTTGGACTTTCTTTCCCACTTTTTCTGTGGTCCATCCCTGAGCAGTCACCCAATTTAAGATGGGTGATGACCAATTTAAGCCCTTCAGTGAACATAGTGGCTGCAGTTCTGGACTGGCCAACCTGAGTAGGGATTTAGACAGCCAGCAGAGCCCAACACAGGAGGGACAGAAAGCAGGGATTCTCTTGCAGATCCATAGACTACTGATGCTAACTGCTCCCTAGTGTACTTGAGCTAGTCCAGAATGGCAATTGCATGGACATAACTGCCAAAAGGACTTCCACTTTCTGGTAACATCTTCAAGAAAGATACCCTTGACAGGTCTCTTGCCAGGTCATTAGTTCTTCACAACACTCTAGGTTTTGCCCTGCACTTTGCAATCCTTTGAGAAAAAAAGGCTGTATAGAAACATACTGCCAGGCATTACATTACATGACAAAGCCTCTAGTATAATACTGAATTTGAGTATAATACTGAATGTCTTCCTGTTGATTAGGTCATTAGTATCTTTATTATAATTACGCTTATTAGTGTTTACAAGGCCCACTCCTGGAACTTGGACCACTTGAGATCTTTCACCAAGACTCAAAAGCATAACGAAGGGCTACATTTGTTTTCTGGCTGTTGCAATTCCTTCATACCTGACTCCTGCAGAGCCAAATGAATGTAGCAGCAGACACAATAACGAAACAAGCATCTGTTTAGACTCTATTGATAATGAGATTTGTAAAAGTTGCTGAATGTTTTATTAAATAAATCAACCATATTTCTTGTAAGGAGAAATTAAAAAATTATGTCCCTTAAGTGTGGGGGGAAATTGTTCAGTGATCTAAATTCTGATCCTTTACAACATAAACAAGTAACCAAAAGATTTCAGTCACATTCGGTGATCAGTAAAGGTCCAGTGGCAGACCAGTGGCATTTCAAGCCAAGGCCATATGAAAGGCAGGGACAGCTTCTCCACTCAAGGTGGGGGGGGAGGGGGGGGAGGGCCAGGACAGGAGACAGCATAAAAAGGACACATACCAGCTGGAATTCCCAAGGCACGTGTTTTATTCATAAGTGTAAAATGGTGAATAATTCACATGCACCAGAAGCCAGTTAAAGAACCCTACTGTGGTCATTCCTAGACTAGGCATTGCCAGCTGTTGCACTGAGTTACTCCAGTTACTCCAATGTTTTTTGCAAAGATTTCTACAGTGGAACTGAAAGCTGAGACCTCAGCTTTTTTATCCCGATCCACAAATTGATTATACTCTTTGGAAGATTTACTTGGAAAGAAGAATTCAGTGTAGCAAAGAAGGCTCTTCATATAGTTTTCAACCAAATGTCTTGAAATACCATGAGCATGTTTTATTAGAAAGCCATTCACCAGCAGACTCAAAGTGCTTTGCATTCCTGGTGCTGAATATTAATCAAGTAATCTAACAAAGCTGCTGAAGCCAACCACTGTGCCTACCCATACGGATCTAATTGACCGGCTTGACCCATAGCCTAATTCTAAACTGACCTGGAAAAAAACACATACTTATCTGAAGCTGAGAGAATAGGCTTAATCACTAGAGCTATCCATGAATCAATGTGAGCAAACATCAGTACCTTAACCAAGCCGTTGCCACAGAAAGCTCCCCTCAAAGGCATGAAGGTCTATCACTCTATCAGAGAGCTCAGCAAAGAGATGGATTCTCAGGTACTAGTGTCTGTAGTAAAACAAGCACCAACGCTTAAATTTACCTAAAGGTTTTCAGGGCAACACACAAACCATGCTGCATTGATATAGTTAGCTCGCTTTACTGATTTGATGTTATAGGCCAGATCTAGATCTGTTGGAGCACATCACAGCTCTTACAGTCCCTGCACTTGGATTTTGTTTCTATGGAAATTACACAAAGAAGACAGAAAGTTGCTAGCCTATGTTCAGGTTTTGTGCTTCAGGCAGAGCATGAAGGTCCAAGGTCCAGGGAAGGGAAGGTGCTCTTTCTTCCCCATCTCTCTCATGACATCTTGTTGGAATCCGGAATTTCACTCCAGCTCTCAAGCCCAATGGGGAGATCCGATCAAAAAATGATTTTCATAAGAAGCATGTTCTGGCAGAGCCCAGCTTTATTGCTCTTGAGGGCGAAGACATTAAGTATGGACAAGGACCCAGGGAAGGGCACTTCATAGCTTGCTTTCTTTTCTCACATGTTGGGAAGCAGCATCATTTATTTCTACTGCCAAAGGCAAAGTCCTGTAAGAGTAGCCAGGATCAATGCTCATTGGCAAGGTGGTACTTAAACTCAGAGATGCCACAGAGACTGAAGAAGAGTCACATCCTGAAGTCTCAGAAGTCAGGAAAACAGAGAATGCAGTTTTATAAGCAAATATGTACACACATAGTTCATGCCAGACATCACTTAACTGGGGCTTGTTAAACAATTTTCTAAGCAATGCTTGGCGAGGAAGTTCAGGAAAACAACCTCACCAATTCCTGAATCCAACACTGCAACAATCTGAAGAGTCTTTGTATGATTAGATGATTCTGGCCACGTCTACAAGACTGCTACATTATGAAAACTGATGAGAAGCTCCAGGATCACTGAAGCAGTCAGATTTTTATCACACAATTCATAGGTTAGAAATAGCTGACAACTGCCAAATGCCAGTGATGTAAACTGGAGTATCTTGGAACACCATTGCCCAAAACTTAGAGATCAAACTCACTTGGCAACCCCAGTGTGGCAACCGAATAGTGCCCCAGAGCATGGACTTCCAGCACATCAGGGCCCAGCCTGAGCAACTTGTTCAAGTCCCTGCAGGCAAAGGGACTACATTTGAACAGTTTCCAGTTCTGATTGGGATACTATACTTGCCCTCAAATTTCCCTGAAACTTCTAATGTATCTATAAACAACCAAGTTCAAGCTAAGACTATACCAAGAAAAAGAAATACAACTTATCCTATGTTTAAAACATAGTGAAAGATTAAAGTGTTAAAATGAAGATGAAAGAAACCTTGTAGACAGCCCAGTTTAAGCTTTTAATGCTTAAATGCAAATTAATCATACCAGACATTTTTTTGATAAGAACAGTAAGTCATATCTATATATCTAAATAGTTCAAGCAAAACACTTTCCCTACATTTTGCATTAGTTCACTAGCTGATTTCCAATATTTAGCCTCTAGGCCACAAATTATCATCTTCTTATTTCTTCACTAAAACTACAAGGCAATAAAAAAAATGAAGCATTTATGTAAATAAACCCTGTCCAACCTCATATCACACACAGTCCTCCAGGTTCCAAATTCCACACACCTTCCTCACATATGGCACTTATCTCACCACACCATGAGTAAGAGTGTGGTGGGGTAGATAAACTTTTATAAGAGGATTATAAAGTCTTTATATTTTGTCTTAGTGAAAGCAACAGTGAAGTTTACTGCAAAAGTCCAGTGAGCAGAGAATTCTTCTTCCCCATCACTCTGAGCATGAGGAAGAGACAGACTTCTCAATTCTTTAACCCTTCTCACAGCCCCCAGTTTTCCTTCATACACATGCCTCTAACTCTTCTTAAGTGGAAAATTAATCAAGGGGACAATCTGTGCACAGAAGGGCATCTTGATAACAGAAAGGGATTAGACCAAGCTAATAGCACAACTAGAGACCAAGATAAAACCAGCCTCTCTGGCATGGGAACAGGAAGAAAAAATGAAAAAAAATTTTTCACCTGATCCTTGTCTTTAGACACATTATTTTCAAATTCTTTAGGAAAGGAAAGGATGCTCAGGGCTCACCAACAACTGTAGGAATGCTGGTCTGTACAGCCTGAGAGACTAGATCACGTACCACAGCAGTCCACATGCAACAGCTAGACTGCAAAGTCCCCATAACAGAAGGATCTCTAAGGCCTTTATTTTAGCTTAGCACCACCACCCACAGGAGATTCACTCTGCCTAAAGCAACTTCACCATAACTCTCCATAACCAGGGAAATCAGTTCCCTGGATTCATGACTGCAAGAACAAAATTTGTACCCAAAACGAGCAGCCTGGTCTAGTGGGAGATGTCCCTGCCTACAGCAGGGGGGTTGGAACTTGATGATCTTTAAGGTCCCTTCCAACTTTAACTTTCTATGATTCTATGATTTTTACATTTTAACAACCAAGTGGTACAATGCATTAGGAGAGCGCCAGAATGAAAGTGAAGCGAATTCTATGATTTTAAGTGAGGGTTAGCTTTGGTGCTTTCTCATAGACATAAATCCCTGGATGCAGTCCTGAAACAAGGGCTGGATTTTTTTCTCACTGACATTTGTGCTAGAAAACATGAAGCATTCAGGAGTGAAATAATGTATCAGTGAGATTCCTGTTTCCATTCCACTCTGACCCCTGTAGACGGAGGTCAGCCAGCAGCTTAGGGGAAGCACTCAAGTTTCCCCATAAAGGTCATCTTTATCATGTCTCCTGCCCAGCAGTCAGTAGGTACAACTCACTAAGGTCTCCTATGCATTTCTATAGGCACAGGTTTCAGTGCCTATACAGAGTACCTTGTATCCACTAGGTAACCATCCAGATTCCCAAAAGATTCAACTTTTAAGTGCAGCTGACTCACAAATGGCAGTAAAATGGGACAAGGATAAGTACTAGAAATTTTTCCCTCCCTCTCCTTTGTCACCCCATGCTAATTATGCAATTCAGATAAGCAAAAGTTTTATGATATTGTAACAGAAGGGATTTAAAGGTCCTAATTTTTTTTTATTCCTATCTCTCTCAGATGTAGAAAATGAGAAATCAAAAAGCCAAAGTTATTTTAAGTCATAAGTTATTGCACTCTACTGCCCAGTACAATGAACTATTCTCAGTTCATGTCAGTTGTTAATAAGACTTTAACATAATATAGCAACTCAGCATGATTAAAAATACACCACAAAGGACATTCACCACTAAAAATAGTTATAAAAAAAAATGGACAAAGTCAATCTGAAAATAAATAGGGGAAAGGAAGAGAAGAAAAATAGATTAAGTAGGGCAAATCATATTGGATGCCAGGAATGAGTGTATTATTTCAAGTTCATAAAATATTTTAAATAAATGTATAACTAAAGCATGCAATAGCATATTAATCCAGTTAGAGTACCCAGCCCCAGTCACTTATTTTAAACCATAAATAGCAGACATTCTAACTCTCTTTTTTCTGATCCTCACAATAGGTTCAGTCACGCAAGGTACTGAGAACTCTGGCATTAACAAATAAAGGTTCCCTGTGTGCACTAAAGATACGAGTAGCCTTGCCCACTGATTTTAGCCTTTAAACTTCACAAAAAAATCCTCTCTGCTGCTTTACTGGGATAATTCAAGCCAGCTCTGAACTCGCACCATGAATGTTGATTTCATTAAAAGAAAAACCAAGCCCATTTTTCCTGCAGTTTGGCAGATACTCAAATGCTCTGATGGTTCAGTGCTAGAGCACCCAGTACTTGGGAAGTTCACACAATATAAATGCACTATTCCACCTATTAATTGTGATTGCTATCATAGTACATACAGGTAAGTGCAGCATGAGTATTTAATGCAAAGATTGATGGGAGAGTGATGATATACTGAAGTTTAAATTTCGTTCCTTGCTGACCCAAGAGACTAACAACTTTTTTGAGAGAACCAAGTGTTCAGACCCATTTTTAAGAAATTGATTCACCTTTTCTCCAAGGCAGAAATGCTGTAAATTTTAACTGACAACATGAAATGCCTGCATTAATACCACTTGGGCAGGATATTACAAGATTTTCTCCAAACCCTACCAGGAATTGCAAACACAAATGAGAGAAATTTTGTTGTTTCTTGAGTTCTCAGCACCTCCTTCCTGTAGCATTTCAATATGAAACATGACCAAATCTATCCTGGGCAAGGAATTCAAGTCTATGTTCACAACATTCCTAGTACTCTAGGAATGCTGTGATAATAGTATCCTATGATAATAGAATCTTATGATTCTGTATAGGACTACAAGGCATTATTTAAGACATCATAGGGAATAAATCTGTAAGACTTTCAGTAATCAAAAACAGGGCAGGGAAGGAATATTAATGTAAGCTGTGCTGACATATTGGTAGTTGCCGAGATGTGCTATTGGTAACAGTAATGAAGACTGGAAAAAACCAAACCCAGAGGCTCATCCTGACTGAATATTTAAAAGTGCAGAGGTAATGGTTGCAAAGGGCTGTAAAGCAGAGGTGGGTATTCTCTTCACTGTCCAAAATCTGAGGGGCTAGAGGGCGTGGGTGTTGCCAATTTAAATATGTAACTAACATAGGCAACCAAAACCACGCAGAAATAACTGAAAGGACTGCATGGCTAATGGCCAGAAATTATCCTGGGTTTAACACTGTTCTGTGCCAAGACTTCAGATTAAATGCTGGAGCAAATACTTCTGAAAACATCTGTGCAAATCCTAAAACTGTTAAGAAAATTACTACTTTTTTTTTTTTTCTTTGAAATTCATGTACCAAAAGATACGCTGAGTGTCTAAATCTATCTAAATCATCCTGTCTTAAAAAATCTCCAACCTTATTCAACTTACAGCTGTGAATATTTCTGTGAAATGTACATTTCTTTTATGGCTTCCTTTCTGAAACTGAGTCTTGAATCTCAAATTTAGAAAGAGGATTGGTTGGTTCATAGTGATTAGAACCAGCAAGAACAGTGAAAGCATTTGAATGCCAAGTCTGTGCAATTTGCTTTCAAAATCCTTAGGTGTCCAAGTCAGAGGGATTTAATTTTCACAGATGCTGAACGCACTTACAGGCTTTCTCTGTGCCTAGGATAGCTTAGTGCTGGAGAGGGGTGGGGGGTGGAAAGGAGCTGGGAGGAGGCGAGTTAAACTTCCTCCAGCACAGATACCTCAACAAATATTCGGTCATTTCCTCCTACAAGCAACCTTCTCAGATATATAATGAAATGAAAAACCTATTTTGTACAGCTCCAGTGAGAGTCTAACCCTATAATGTTGCCAGTATGAGACCACATACACTCTGAAGTGCCAAGTGAGTATTTCGATATATAGAATATATAGTATAACCTATATAGAATATTTTAAAAAGTTACTGTTATGGGATACAGGAACATATTTAACTAAATCTACAGATACACATTGGCTGCAATGGACAAAGTGTACAAGAAAAAAGCAGCCCAGACAGCATACGCTTTCACCCCTATGTATTTTAGCATCCAAAAGAAAGGCTAAGCTTTGGAAAAATATTGAATCTTGTAAATACTACTTCACCTCAATAGCGTAAAACTCATTTTCTCTTCTCTACTGATGTAGATCTATTGAGGCTATTGAACAGATTGAAGTCCGGCCATATAAACCAAGCAAACAGAATTGGTGGAGGTGCCAATAGGCCTGTCAAGATCTTGTGGCCTTTGCAGAGTAAAATAGTCTGGACTTAGGTCAGTGAGTATGTTACTATTTGAGGAACTATCTTAAAAGGGCATATGCTAGTGGAAAATTGAACTGTCTCTAGCTCAGTGTATTTCTTGAATAAAATGACCTAGCTACAGTATTTATAATTGGTGCACTAGGACTTGATCCAAAGCCCATTCAAGTCATCAGAAAGGCTCTCATTGATCTGAACGGACTTTGGATTAGGTAGTAATTGGTTTTACTCAGTTTGCTTTTTCTTCCAGAGCAACAAACAGCATCTTTATCCACCAAATATGCACCTCTACCATTACTCTAATCTTTACTTAAAAATGGAATTCAACTGCTTCAACATCAGAGGTTGGAAACGGACTCATTGATTTCCTTGTGTAACATGGCAAACATTTTCATCTTCATAATTAATAGCTGACTGAAATTTCACCAAAAAGGGGAGGTTAACGAAGATATTTTTATGTGAAATTTTTTCCTATTAGATCATAAAGAAAAGATTTTTGGTTTATGTTATGCATCTCATGGTTTAGACATTAACAAAGTGGGTAGTGGAGGTGTTTAATAATCACCAAGGGTATCAAAAGGAATGCATAATGCTTGCAAATAAAAAAATACCATCTTGCCAACAACTTCTTAAACTCCTTTACCTTTCAGGAGACCTCTGATAAGGACACAGAGTTTACCAAGTGGGCCAGATGAGATCAGCCCACCATCAAGATCCCACAGAGGTTGGGTAGACCTGCTTGAACAAATTGTTCAACTAGCATAGCATGAAGGAACCCAAAAGTGGATTCGCTCCTGCTTCAGAAAGGCTCTGCCCCCTAATGGAGCAAAGGTTGCCACAGTTTAAAGAGAAAAGCAACTTAGCATAGAAAACAGAAGGGGACAGAAGGGAAAAGAAAAGAAAGGAATGGAAGCAAAATGCTTCCTGCTGTTACCTGTAGAGCAGCAGGCTTAAACACTGCCCTTCACCTGCTCCTCCTGCATCACACCAGACTATGCTGAAAAAAACACAGTCAGCAAGTGTCAGAAAAAAATCTAGAAAAGCCCACTCTGAAATCATCACTAAACAGTCAATCCCAAGCTGCTGCAATTACAAACCAACATCTTTAACTAGAAGATTTTAAAAATAAATTACTGGAACTTCTTGCTGAACTTGGTAACAGTACCCTGGATGGGGCTAAAAAGCCCCAACTGATGTAGATATCCTGCCATCGCTGCTTACAGAGGGATACAGGCCTTGCTCAAAGGAGTTGTCAGGTGAAGGAAAAGTTAATGCATTCCTTCAGACTAATAACAACATTGTTTAAGAGTTTGATTAAGTGCAGGTTTCTAGTATGAAAGACAAAAACATGAAGTAAAACACATTTAATTACATGTATATGTTTCCCCTACTTTTATTTCATCTCTTTCTTGTAACACAAGACATTTTAGGACCCTCTGCACAAAAAGTAAACACTTCCCTCAAAACATTATTTGCAATTTCAGCAATATAAATATATATGTGTAAAAACGTTCACCTCCTAGCAAAAGATACAACTGATGCAGCTATAAAAAACAACAAAAAAACCCCAACATCCTGAGATCTTGGCACTGACACTCTAATCGAGAGCTTTGGATCCACTTCCCTCCCCCAATACTACGGTAGAAAGAAGTTTCTATTTATTTTTTTAATGCAGGCTTACATGCCCTCTGGCTATTGGAATACAAACACAAAAGCAGATGCAGTGTTAATTTAATTCTGCAGCAAGTTTTCACTGGTGCAGGAGTAACATCAAAGACAGGCTAAGAATATCAAATTAAAGCCATCCATCATGCTTGTTGCACCACATTGTTCAAATGGCTTAACCAGTATCAGTGAGGATTTAACTGTCACCAGGAAGTGGAAACACTGGTATCATGCACCTAAAATTAGAGTAGATTTGAGTAAATGGAATGAATATTAGAGGGAGGACATTAACACAAGCTTCAGCCCAGCAAATTTAAAGCCTGTAATCAGTCTTCACCAGGTAATCAACACCCATTTGTTACTGAAAATATTGATGCTTTGTTAGATTACAGGAAAATACCAAAAAGCTCCTAACTTTATTAACACGGAAGTACTAAGCAGATCAAGTCCAATTAAGGATAGAAGCCACCCTGGCTACATACTTGCTTTGTCATTTAATCTGCAAGCCTCAGCATCCCCAGATGCATGATTATGATATACCTGCCCTTTGCGGAAAGCTGAAAATGTCACAGCTCTGAAGCCTGCATTCTGTGTTTTCTGAGTATCTCCATTTTTATAAATACAAAGGTGATGTTTTAAGAAAGTTTTATAGATAAGTAGATAATATTAAGAGCAAATAACATCTCAAAAATTACAACATGCTAAGATTCTTGAAGTCACTTAAGGAAACCAGTAGCATCCTTTTCTCTCACATAGCCCATTAAAACACTGCATGTCATCCCCAGAATATAAGGAAGTATTAAGTATCTTTGCTAATCTCATTAAGAAAGGTGGAAAAAGGGGGATAGGGGGTGGAGAGATTGAAGAAAAAGAAAGGAGCATTAGCTACTGTCCTGGATGTCCGTGCCCCAGTGCTGGCAGGGTCTGTAGGGTCCCTCTGAGGAGAGCTGAGGGGCTGCCCTGTGCCAGACATGGACGGTTCCAGTGGGTTCCAGCAGCCCCAGGGCAGAGCTGAGCCCCTCAGCTGGGCTGGTGGCACCTCGGGGAAGACTATTTGAGAAAGGGCAAAATGGCAGCAAGGGGTGAGGAGAAAAGTGTGAGAAACAGCCCCAGACACCAAGGGCCAGGCAGGGGGAGGGAGGATCCACTCCAGGCCCTGAACAGAGACCCCCCTGCAGCCATGGAGGGACCCAGGGAGCTGGTTTTCCTGACGGGAACGGTAGCCATGGTGGGCCCCGCTGGAGCAGTTTTAACTGGCAATAAATTAAAATAATATGCCTTAAGTCAAGTCTGTTTTGCCTATGGCAGTAACTGGTAAGCTACCTCCCTACCTTCATATCTCAACATATGAGCTTTTTCATCTTATTTTGTCCCTTCTCCTGTTGGGATGGAGGGAAAGAACAGTCGGGTGGGTGTCTGGCAGCTGGACAAGGTCAACCCACCACAGCCATTTTATAAAAACCCCTTGCCTATTGCCTGGGGATAGAGAATCTGAAAGCAAGAGACAACAGGGATGAAGAACAGCACATGTTCTGATTATTCACCATCATCCAGAGAGGGATTTCTGAAACTATTTTAAAAGGTTCGATAAAAAGAAACCACAACTTCGGAAACAATGCAAAACCAAAACACACTCAGACAACTAAGATCTTTGGGTTTTTTAAAATAAAAAAACAAAAAACCACACACACCCACGCTGTATACAGACAATAGTCTGAAATTCATACTGAATTCTTCAGCCTTTGCCACTAAGAAAAAAAAGTTATGATGCCATCTATTTATCAAGCACTAAAATATCCGGGAAGTATTACCCCAGTGCACATAAACAATGCAAAGCAAACAGCAATCACAATCTAAAGTTCAATTTAATTTTCACTTATATTCAGAGTTGCCTGAGTTATAGCACCGCACAAATCTTGATTGTCACAGTGACTGCGAAGTAACTTTTCATCAGATAAGTCTACCATCTTCAAAAGCAAGAAGAGTAATTACAAAAATCAATTTTCCACTCATTACAGCAAGCGTAAGGATCACTAAAGATTGCTATAACTGCCATAGTGCTTTCAGTAATTTATACAACAACTTCTTGATTGTTTGTGGTGGACTGTTGCATATAAGACAGCGTGCAAATGAAGAACATAAAAATAATTCAAGCAACACTTCTGAGAACAAAATTGTTGCAAAAAAAAAAAATTTCTTGGAAAGAAACGTGAAAATACAGACAAAACCTCATAGGTCGTTGCTACAGAAACAGCCAGAGTGTATCACAGTATTATCCACAGTTTTTCATACAGATCACTTAACTGAGACAGCAAATTAAATAGACCCCCTCTCCCCAAGAGAACAAAAATGATACATTGAAGAAAGACAAAAATCTTTGCATGCTGCCAGCAATACATTAGTCCCTCTTTTAAATGAGAAAACAATTATAGACTTGGCTGAGAATTAAAATTTCTTCCCCTCTGTGGCTACTAATACTTTAAATCCTGGAAGCATCAATACATTTTTTCAAAAATGTTTGTCAGCAGACAGTTGAAATACACTTTTATATTTCAAATATTTCTAATTCAGCCTTACTGTTGTATCTAAATCAAATGCTTTAAAGTTCTGAAAATATCAGAGTTGCAAGGGATAATCCCAACATAATCTTTTGGATCCCTCTAACTGCAAAGAAACAGAAAATGAATATAAACATTTTCTTCAAACTGCTCAGTTTATATTCTTGATGGAGTAATGAATTGCAGTACAGATAAATCACTAATTTGGAAGGTGAGAAACATTTTCAGTCACTTATGCCCATCTATAAAAATAATTTCACAATTAGACAGCATACTTCATTTTATCAGTCTTGATGCATAAAATGTTGAGGCATGCCCCCAAAGGATGATTATTTTTATATCCTGCAATCCTATTATTTCTATATCCTAAAGTAAAAAACAAAGTTTTCTGAGTGATAGGAATTATTTTTGAACAAAGAAAAGACTGTGAGATTCTTTTCTGTGATTACTTATATTGTAGTGATTACGTTTATTTTCTTTCAAAATATCATTCAGTGACCATCTTCTAATAAAATAAGAAGGGTTGACTTTTCAGAAACTGTAAGCGCTCCTGGGACCTGCAGCTTGCAGCAATTAAAGAAAGATTATTTGCATGAGGATTAGAGCAGAACCATCAATATGCTCCTGAAGTCTTCCATTGGAAAATGGTCCCAGTGTTCCACATTAAAATTCCAGTTCTCAGTCTTAATACATATAGAATTTATTTTAGTCTACCTTAATACAGGAAGAAAAGCTTTTCCTTTGTACACAGACAGGAGAACCTTCTGCTCTGTTGATTCTTTAAGGAAAAACTTTCACCACAGTCATTTCAGTTGTACCTACACAGAGCTCTGTTAATCAATTAAAAAAAGCAGAAATACGATTTAGGCTCAATGCATACATAATATTTGTTGTCTTTACGGTATGCATTCATAAAATCATAAAAAGCTTCAGGCCTTTCAATGTCACATTAGAGCCATGTCACAATCTGGCAGAGGACATGAAAGAAACCCTCGTGGCAGTGTTACGTGTTTAAGCAGTACCAGACACTGGACACCTATTCCCTCTCGCGTGTCTCTCTCCATCAAAAGACTATGGCATTCCGCAAGGCACAGACCTGAAGAGAATAAAGACAGACTCCCTTCCTTAGCACTCCCGTTCCAAAATTAAAATGTAAGTGGATAAATCCTTGCAGTAGACACATTCAGCAAGCTCCGAGAGCTACTTTAAATGCGCAAATTTAACTGGACGTCAGGGACTTCATTTGGCACAAACCTTGGCTAGAGCTAGAACTATATTAACAGCCTGTGGAGGCCTTGCCATCCCAAATTAGAGCAGCCCTAAGCCTTCTCAGGAGCTGAACTGTCACCTGCCTTGCACCAGGATTGGATGGATAACGCCAAGCAGACGAGATCAGCTGCACTGGCACTTCATCTTTCTGCAGCACCATATTTTTCTCAAGGACTCCCCTGTCACTTTTCCTTTGGCAATCAATCTCTATGCTCACTTTTTCAGTTTCCAGTCCAGCCCATCAGCCTGCTTTGCCAGGCGAGCGGTGCCTTGCACCAGGAATAGCAAGCACATAAAACCAGTATCTGTCCTCTGAGCAAGCTGATACTGAGAAGGGGCAGTGGTAGAGGATATTCAAAGCTTTATCATAAAGGAGAAGATAAGACAACAGTATACAAAGAACAAAAACCAACTCACAAGGGAACTTCTAGCACATCTTACTCATCCCTCCGAGATTTAACAAAGCAGAAACTGTAGCCAAATTCCTTTAGTGTCTGCAAAGTGCAATTATCCTTAGGAAACACCATTACCTGAAAGTGCTTAATTTTTTTCTTTCCTTAAGATTCCAGAGGAAGTAATAACAATGTGTTTGTATTAATAAGAAGAAAAAAAGTTGGCAATGCGGTCTGGACAGATATATGACCAAACAGCAGTCTGTAATGAACTGTGCAGTTCTGAAAGCAAATTCTTTATTGAATACAGATTATTTATTTGCCTCACTGTGTATGAGCATTAATTATTTTCAAAGGTGAAGTGATATCACATTTATGCACAGCAAGGCCCCTCTCCCCCAAAATAGCTGGTAGGTGATACCCAATACAAGAATTTGAAAGGTTTGCTTAGAATTATGAACTTTGGCTCTGGGGATTAGTTTGTTCTATCCACCGGTACAGACAGATAATTCTACTGATAAAACAGGGCATGATGTGAATTTGTGCTGAGGATTTACATGTTCATCAGAATGGAGTTAGTGCCTAGCTTCTCTGTTCTTTTGTTTATACTATTCTTGTCAGATTTAACACCAATGTTTAAAAAAAAATTATTAAGTATCTAACTGAAAAAAAGCCAATGATATACAGTAACTAACATGAGCAAAATGAAGTTATAACTGCAACAGAGAAAAGCAGAACACTGACTGACCGAGCATCATCCTTCCTTACAATCAGTAGGCAATGACCCAGAATACACTCACAGAAAACATACGTGTTCAGTGAAGAGCAGATTGCACAAAGAAAATCCTCCTTGAGACAGCACACCCTTCCAGTAAGATGGAGACTTGAGTGATGCTATCACTTCTAAGCCTTATGGTTCCATGCCCTAGAAGAAGGAGACACGTTTCAGGTGTCTATAGCAATGTGTATCTCAAGACACTGGAAGTGGTATTTGGTCAGCCAAAGTCTGGAACAACAAGACATCTTATCTAACCTCCATTTTAAAGCAAAACCTGGATGTTCCATTCCTTCACCCCACCTGCAGGGACACCTGATTTCTATGAAGAGGGACCCTGAAGTACACAGCTTGAAAGGGAGCTTCCATGTCCCCCAACTTGATACCACAGAAAGTCATCTACTACTACTACTACTACTACATGGTCCCAGCTTATAAGTAGAGGACATCAGACATGGTTCACATGCACTCCTGACAACTGTGCACCTTCACCTCTCACCAGAATAACACTTTGCTCCAACATTCCAGCTCTCAAACATATCGTCTTCCTTCTACATCTTGTTTTACCACCATAGAAATTAGAAAGTAAACAAAATTTATCCCACACAAATAAAGTCATCTGTACTCAAAACTCAGAGACAGCTGTCCCAGACCAGTGCCAGCTTCCAACAGGCAAGATATAAGAAACTCATTTTCCTTTATCTTGTTGCCCAAGTGTTTGGAGCAAAACATAGCAGCAACCTCTTTTACTAATTGCCTATTAATGATTCTCAATTACATTTAAAAAAATAGCATTTTTAAATTGTTTAACCCACTATAATCCCAGCAGGAAAAACTCAAAAGCTAATAAAAGAAGTCAATTTAACAAGCCTTATGAAGAGCTGTCCCAGTATGGTTCCTACAGAAATCTGCTCTTTTCATAAATCTTAAACTCCAACAAACATTTGATAGAAAACATTGTCTTTGACACAGGCCATTTGGAGCCACCTTCTGAATAAAAAAAAATAAATTTTATCTGTGACAAATGTTCTGAAACATCATGCATATACACACTTAAAACACTTTGCACCCTTTGTAGATTTACACGCAGGTTTAGACTCTGGGGAACCTCAAAATAAAAAGATATAAATACAAGGGCTTAGGCTACAGCCAGAAATTGAGCGATTGCTGAGAAGGTCCAGAGTAGGCTACTCGGCACTGCTGTGTCTTTGCTTTGTTCCAGACCTGCCACCAACTCCAGAGCCACCTCCACTGCTAAAGGAGGGTGCAGAGAGGTCCTGCTGCAGAACCATAGGACAAATACTTGGCTTGACTGAAGAAGGCTATCTGATTACCTACTAAAAGACATCTTGTTGCATTTCAGGAGACAAATTCCTACCAAGTCACAGTACATTAGCCTTCTCTGCTGCTGCTACTAGTGCAGTCGTTAAGTTGCTAGTGCTGCTGTTAGTCTTTCACAACTCAAGGAGGTTTCTGATTTTATTGTTTATGAGGCAGGCAGCAACATTTTGAAGGGAAGAGTCCTGCTCTACTATTTTTTTTCTGGCCACCTAACGTTGAAGGTTGATTCTATCAAAGACTCTTCCTTACCAGTTGCTAATTTCTTAACTGTACCAGCACTAACTAAAACTAAGCTGGCTGCAAGAATTGTTTTGCATTTGTGGCTACATGAGAATCCCTCAGAGAGGTGTGTTAAAAAAAAAAAAATCAAAGCGCTACCAAAATCCCTCACATCCCAGTGAGAAAAGGGATAGCCTTTACACCACAGAGGGACTTCAGTAGCTGATAAAGGACGGTTGGATATTTTTTCTTCACGAAGAAGAAATACAAGTTAGGCAAGCTGGAAGATGCTGGAAGAACTATGGGACAAGCCTGGGAAGAGTATGACTGGGCCAAAAGGGCCTCATCTCCAAAACTCTGGATAGATCCCATGACAAAGGTCCCACTTCTAAGGTATTGGACATTTAAGGTTGACCATCCTGCTGCCAGATGCTACTGACAGAAGAACTGGCTGTGCCAGGAGCAGGCCAGCGTAAGAAGGACTGTCTAGTTTCTCTACTGCACAGGCAGCATTGCAAGGCAATTGCTCTGCTTGTGAAGGTGTGGGTATACAGAGAGGAGACAGCCCAAAGCCCTGCTCCAAATACCAGGCCTGTCAGTCTGAGCTCTGTGCCTGGGAAGGTGATGGAACAGATCATCCCAAGTGCCCTTATGCAGCACATGAAGGACACCCAGGTGATCAGGTCCAGCCATCACAGGTTCATGAGGAGCAGGTCCTGCTTGACAAACCTGATCTTCTATGACAGTGACCTGCTTGCTGGATGAAAGAAAGCCTGTGGATGTTGTTTAGCTTGACCTTAGCAAGGTCTCCCACATTATCCTCCTGGAGAAACTGGCTGCTCATGGCTTAGATGGGTATACTCTCCACTGGGTTAAAAACTGGCTGGAGGGCTGGGCCCAGAGAGTGGTGGTGAATGGAGTGAAATCCAGTTGGTGGCCGGTCACAAGTGGTGTCCCACAGGGCTTGGTACTGGGACCCATGCTCTTTAACATCTTTATCAATGATCTGGATGAAGGGATCAAGTGCACCCTCAGTAAGTTCACAGACAACACCAAGCTGGGTGGCAGTGTGGACCTGCTGGAGGGTAGAGAGGCTTTGCAGAGTGATCTGGACAGGCTGGATTGATGGGCTGAGACCAACAGGATGAGTTTCAATAAGGCCAAGTGCCAGGTCCTGCACATAGGTGACAACAACCCCCTGCAACTCTACAGGCTTGGGGAAGAATGGCTGGAGAGCTGCCTGGCAAAAAAGGACCTGGGGGTGTTGGTCGACTGTCAGCTGAACATGAGCCAGCAGTGTGCCCAGGTGGCCAAGAAGGCCAACAGCATCCTGGCCTGTATCAAGAACAGTGTGATGAGTAGGACCCGAGAGGTGAACATCCCCCTGTACTCGGCACTGGTGAGACCCCACCTCAAGTACTGTGTCCAGTTTTGGGCCCCTTACCACAAAAAAGACATTGAGGTGCTGGAGCGGGTCCAGAGAAGGACAATGAAGCTGGTGAGGGGTCTGGAGAGTAAGTCTTACGAGGAGAGGCTGAGGGAGCTGGGGTTGTTCAGTCTGGGGAACAGGAGGCTGAGGGGAGACCTTATTGCACCCTATAACTACCTGAATGGGGTGTGGAGAGGCGGAGGTCGGTTTCATCTCCAAAGTCATGGGAGATAGGACAAGGGGAAATGGCCTCGAGTTGAGCCAGAGGAGGTTTAGATTTATTAGGAAACATTTCTTCACCGAAAGGGTTATCAAGTATTGGAATAGGCTGCCCAGGGAAGTGGTTGAGGCACTATCCCTGGAGGTGTTCAAAAGACGGGTTGACATGGTCCTCAGGAATACGGTTCAGTGATTTTTATTTCTTATTTATTCTTTTTTGTCAGAGTTAGGTTGATGGTTGGATTAGATGATCTTTAAGGTCCCTTCCAACCTAGATGATTCTATGAGTTGCTACTGTTTTCTATTCTCATTTGCCAAAGAGGTACTAAGTAAATGCAAAAGCACTTGGAAAAATCAGCCAGAGCACACATCAGACAGCACCTAAACTACTTTCTGAAAAATGAGATTTCTTGATGGTCATTTATTTTACTACAAAAAGCTTTGTTGTCCTCTCCTGTCAGCAGCACACAGGCTTGTTGTAACAGGCTTCTAATATCATACATTACCTGTAATTCCCGGCAAGGTGCAGCAGCTTTGCCTGTGCACAGCATGACAGGCAGCCCACCACGCTGCCCACTGCAACACAGCCCATTAGGATGTGCCATCAGGATGCAGGGTGGAACAGTAGGCTACAACTGGCAGATTATAATGACTTTACACTGTCTCCTATAACAGGTGCTTCTGCAACGTGCAAGTTAAACTGTGCAACATGTCAGCAGATGGAGAAGGGGAGTTTAAGGAAACCCCTGCCTAAGTTGGTTGGCTATAATTGGCTGCAAAGAGAGGATTCCTTGATGGATTTTTCAAAGCACAGAGCTAGACAGGCACAGGAGGCCCAGCAGGTCCACCCCAAAAGCTGAAAACACACGCAAACCTGTGGGCCGGGGCCAGCTAAACCCTTGGCTATGTGATTATGCTGCATAGCTATGCAAAGTGGACTTAATGAAGCATGTATAAAAAAAGCTGCAAGGCTTAAATCAGGCTGATTTTTTTAACAAGCACACCAACATTAAAGGGCTTTGTGAGCACTTTTACCTAAGCAGTGTAACTACGACATTAAAAAAAGTCCCTATCAGCCTTTTTCTTTGAAAAATCTAACCCCTAACATTTGGTTAATCTCAATGCATTTGAATTGCTGTTACTCGATGTGGTTGTTTGCACTAGAAAAGCTTGCTTCAACCAGACAGAGAACAATTTCAAAAATAAATACTAGTCAATGAAGCCTCTGGCTGTCCTTGTACCAGTTCTGCTGTCACTCAATAGGCTTCACCGGCAATCACTGAGTCAGTAGAATTCAGTAAGAAACACTGGTGGATCCATAAATGCAACTCAACAGTAGCTTCAGCTTTATGTGCGATAGGGAGAATGGCTGATGTTTGCCAGCCTGTCTATTCATATATTCAAGGAATCAGACTGTTTTCCAGGGAGGGCAAATCTGTATGCTACAGCTGAGAATTCATCATAGTCAGTATTTCACACAGGATAGAACAAGAGGGCCACAAGGCAGGAGTCTGTGCTTTCCAGGATACAACATTATGAACTCCAGTATGCTTCCAGACACTAGCAGAGATTTTGTAGACAGCCTACTCCTACATCTTAAGAATACATCGATTCAGCTACAAACTAAACTCACTATAGAATTCCTTCTTATTGCGTTTCTCTCACCTCTCTCTACGCTTCTCCAAAGTGCCATTGATGCAGCCCTATATGGAAATGGATTGCTAACACAGTTTAGGAACACAGAGCTGTAGAAAGTTTTATTTTCACCAAAATGTGAATTATGAAGTCTTCTTACCTGGGTTAGCACTTGTCTCCAGACAATGGAGAACAGCTGTGAATAAGACTTCTGCACAAATGCAGAATGACATGGTATTTTACAATAGCAATCTAAAGAGGTATACTATCACCAACTTCACTCAGCAATGCTAACAAAAACAACCCTCAACCACATCTCAAAAAAATAACCCACAGTAAAGTAAAAAAGCAACTTAGGAGAGCCAAATTGGGCATTTATACTTATGAAAAAGAATGCGCATAAATATACAACTTATGTTAGCAACTGTGACAGAATGTGACATAATATATGTTTTCATATCTTTGACACATCTGAGAGAATCCTGTCAAATGTCAATAGTGTCCAGAATGGGACCCTACAGATGGCATTGCAACTATTTTTTTTTCCTCTGTTATACCTTTAACAACCATTATTTGGAAATATGTTAGCAAGACTGTCAGCTGCTCTATCAACTATGCCATCTCAGAAGTCCACATAGTCATCGCCATTTATGCTAGCTTTTACATTAAGGTTGGTAATTCTGTGCATTAGTAAGATTCCTTGTCTTCCCTTTATAAAAGCAAGCCCGTTTTCTCTTTTGCCCTAAGGTTAGCTAATGTATACAATACTTTTTATACCCCTTTTTATGAAGGGTCTTGACCTCCAGCTGGTTTGAAGTACATACAAACTTTAGCCAAAATACTTCAGCTGATCCTAACAGCACAGTAAAGAAAGCACATGTGGATTTTCTTCAGTGACCCTCAGGTTTGAGATCTGTCTGGATATTTTTCTCTACTATGAGCTCTCCCAAAATGATCACAAGTCAGGTTTTTATTAGAATAAAATTGGGAATACTTCACTTAAATAGAGAAAAGAAATCAAAAAACAGAACAGAAATGAGTTGTATTCTCCGCTCTCCCATCCACCACATCAACACAGTAAAGGATTATATCAGCCTGAGTGTGGGTGCAGGTAACTCAATGACAGAGCAAAAGAAAACTCTGCCCAGTCCAACCTGGTTCCTGGGAATGTTTTCCCCTGATCCCAATGGCCCGGGTGGCAGATCTTCTTGGAATTACCAGTCTCTCTGTGAGAGACACTGTGATTCACCAACCCCTTGTCTGTGCCTTCCAGTCTCCTGAACTGTTTGCTCATCACTCTTGATGAGCAAACTTACTAGCTTTCTAGGAAAGGAGTAATTTCCCCCTCTCTCTATCAGGACCTCCAACTAACCCAATTTTTTAAAGAAAAAACTCACAATGTGACCAAAAAGGCTAAATACTGTCTACTGCACCACCAACTTCTTAACAGCTAAAGTTTCTTTTCCAAGCTCTAGAGACGCGAAACATTTGGAATTCAATAGGCATGCCATAGGGAGAGGTGTTCCCTATATTATCTCCATGAAAGTCTATCCAAGTTGGCCAGACTATGAGTTTAGAAGAACTATTAATAGAATACATTCAAGAAAAGCACTCTATTTTAGTCTTTAAAATACTGCATAATCTCATTTTCACTAAATGTGCTCCATCTTTTCCTACACATAACTGTGACATACACAGCTGTACAGAATTACCACACATGTGCCAGCACTGAAGCTCAGAGAGCAGTGGAGAGGTCCATGCTAAATTAGACCCAACAGACTAGGAAGAGAAAGGACAGTCTCATAAATAAGGCAACAATACTATCAGACTGAGAGAATGGCAGGGGTACAAACATAGGTACACTGTTTACAGAAACTACTCTTAAATAGAGTGCAATATTGGTACTGAAAAATCAGATGCCAAAGGTCTTAAATTGTGCACCCCAAGCTGGCAGAAGACTTTTGACCTTTATGTCTTTTGCTTCAGCCTCCCTGAGTTGCTGTCACTGCTTCATCTCATAGGCTTGTTGTGAAGATAAAGTCATCATTAGTGCTTGTGAAGCTCTCAGACACTGCAGCGGTAACTGCTGTTAAAAAGCCCATGAGGAGATTTAGATTTTCTTTTCAGAGCAGAGTTTGAATAGCGTGCCATAAATAAAGCATGGGACCACACACGGAACAATGGGGGAAACATAATACTGAATAGCTGCTCATTTAGTGAGTGCTATTCATCCTGCTCACTGAATGAGGCAGGAGGGGAAAAAATAGTATACAATCATGTAATTAAAGACTGTATCATAATGCGGACACACAAGGGGCCTGAATCAGGGTTGCACTGATAACCTTATGTTTGATTGCTTAATTCTGCAACCTTAATGATGTTTCTTTGATGTAATTTAACATTACATTTGAATTCTTTCTATAAAACTGTCAGTAAAGGCAAGTAACCCAATGCATTATGTATATTTGGTTCCCTCCAGATCTTTCAGTATTCTAAGGATAGTTGCCAAATAAACTATTTGACAAGATTTTCAAATAATTTTTCTGCAAATTATTTTCCTGTTTAAATACTCTGTATGAATTGGTTGAAATATCTCCGTGTGGCCCTGTGCTCTCCCTGTTTCCCCCTCCCAGGCTCCTGCTCAGGCCTTGGCCACCATGGCCATCACAGCCATCACAACAGCAGCTGTGATAACTTGTATCTGGACTTTGGGGGATGGCTTGCAGCATAGTCAAAATACTGTCTGGAGTGGGGACCTAGAAATTTTATTCTCATGAGAATAGGACTATAGGTCAATTATCTTACTGTATGTGGACAGCCCAAGAGCCCTTTGAGCTCTCCTGTATGGCAGCGGGCTGCATGCCAGGATCTCCCCTTTTGTGAGAACGCTCGCTTAAGGTTCTACTCCTCGAGGTTGAGAGATTCCTTGCCGCAACAGATTCTTGGTAAGTGACTAATAGCATGCTAAACTTTGAAATCTTAGCTAAGTAATGTAAAGGGTTGATTGCGCATATATAATCCTGTAGACATAAACCGTTGACCAAGTCTGGGACTAGGATTGGATCCAGCCGCACCCAGACTCCTCTCTGAGAAGAAGTTTAGAAAGCCAGGGGTTCCTTTCTGAACCCCGTGACTCAATGGGAGGGTCTCCCTGACAGCTTGTCTGACCCTGTCCTCTATGCAGTAAATAATAGACTGTACCCTG
>JAOQGH010000062.1:10222997-10281666 GCA_025769975.1 Gallinago jamesoni | reverse complement strand
CGTGACTCAATGGGAGGGTCTCCCTGACAGCTTGTCTGACCCTGTCCTCTATGCAGTAAATAATAGACTGTACCCTGACATTGGATCTTGTAAAACACTATTGCATTTGCTACTGGTTTTATTGCACTTATTGCTGATTTTGTTAAATCACTGTTTCATTTCAATAAATATTTCACTACTTCACTCTAACTAGTGAAGTCAATCACTCCATCCACGACACTCCGATACAAAGCTATGAAGTGAAACAGCACTTCTGTCATAATTATACAATGTAATTTTATTAATGAAATTAAATTTAGTAAATTGCAACTCAGAAGCCTTTGTTTTGCCTCTTTACAAAATCAACAAAATTCCCCCTCTATCCTATGAGGACTATCTTGATAACTGAGATTGAGAATTACTGGTAGTCTTTTAACAGGACAGTGAAGCCACTGCTGTCTGAGAAAATAAGGAGCTGGTGTCGAGCCATGTCTCCTAAACACGAAGAAGTGAAATAACTTTCATTTTTCATGTGACTTACTGAAATATTTCCTATACCAGCATTCCTGTACTTTCCTGTGGGCTAAAACTTGGAAAACAATGATACCCAGTATGGCAGAGCTATTCCAGCTCTGTGTTGTATTTGTACCCTTTCTAATGGGCTTGAATGTCCTGCACAAAAAGCTATGGGAACGCAAAATCCTATATGACATTAAGGCTTCAGCTTTGTTTTTGAGATCCCATTATAAAAATGCATTAGATTTAATTATTTTGAGATGGGAAGCTAAATTACTTCCGGCTAGCCAAATTCACTGCACTTTGTTCTAAAAATGTCAGAAATTACTACCCTCAGTCAACACCTTTAGCTCTTGATTTCACTGAAGAAAAAGATCACGAGACCAAAATGAGAGAAAGATGGCAGGCCTCGGATACAGGTTACTCCAGACAACAAAAGCAATTATTTATCCTACCATGGCCTACTCAGGAGTCCAAGGAGCATGATTTGCCATTTTAATTTGTTTGCTTTTATTTCATTTTGACCTGGACCACGCCAGGAAGGCACCTTTAGTCAGAAGACAGCATAATTTCCTAAAAGGTAGAGCACATACAGAGCATCCCAAAGGGAGGTGTATATGATGCTTTCCCACGCTTAACACGCTTTTGCTTCCTTCTTGCTTTTCACCCTGCCCTCTCCACAGAATACAAGATTCTGGTATTTACAGCAAAACTATTGGTTCCCAATGAGCGTTCACATAAGGCAATGGAATGAACAAAGCACATCACCTCTTTTTGCACAAACTAACCCCTTAAGTCAGCTGCAATCTGCTAGCAAGTCATTTCACATCAAACATGGCTTCCCAAGGAAAATAGTAACAATAGGCAGATAAGAACTAGAGTTGTCAGAACTGAAAACCTCATTAACAAATAATAAAAAAATCAAGGCATCTCCATTCTACACTGATTGGCGTCTGTACATATACAGTCTGTTTGTAGATGAGCCACACAAACAGCACAGTAACTCGTAGAGTTCTCTTCTGAAGGGCAGGCACAAGATGTTGGCCTCCCGTCCCCTTCAGAAAAGCCCCCCTTACTCTTTAGCTGTTCTAGCACATCTCTTAATTGATCTTTTATCCTATTTAAGTTACAGGTTTTAATCACAGAATTCACAGATCATTAATACTTAAGAGAGAGATTTCAACTCTCCTTTCTCCCCCCCCCGCCCTTTTTTTTTTTTTTAGAAATACATAGGATAGCAAGAAAAAGTCTTGCTTTAGGGCAATAGGCCCCAGTAGAGTCATTAGGGCAAATTATTTTGGTTGGCTGGGAAAGTGTTTTGCTTTACATCTTTTGACAAAAAAAAACCACCACTAGACAAAAAAAAAAAAACAACCCAAACTAAACAACACCCTGGATGAATGCTAGTCAGTAGATATTTTATTAGAGGCCACTCGATAAGTGGCACAAATAAAACAGTTACTGACAGCAGAAACAGATGCACATATGTACAGTCCAACCCCTTTAGAAATCCATCTGCCTTGCCTTGTGGATTCTATTGAATATCAATAACTTTTCTAGGTTTTATTATTATGTAGCACATCATCCAAACAATATGCAAACAGTCAGTATCGATAGTCCCCAAAGACTGGGTGATATTTAGGTGTCAAGAACATTTAGAGAATGTTTTCCACCACAGAATTGGAAAATACTAATGAATTCTTGCAACGCAGAGTTGTAGGTAAGTAAGTAGGTATGTTGTAAGTAGTAACCTACACATGTAAAGCAGAAATCATTTTAGCTCCAAATACAGACCAGATCCTTCTCGTCCTCAATACTGGATAGACAGAGCACAGGTTTTCTAGCCAAGACAGGTTACGTTGCTCAGAAAACATCTTTGCTCAGTATTGCCCTAGTGAGAGCCATGGCATATTCACTTCATGTGGTGCCATACAGGGCCATACAGCTTCCAGTGCTCCCAAACCCGCTCGCTCAGGAGATTTATAGTACCAGACAAATGTATCATAAGCCTAAGTAAAGCACACCAACTAAAAAGGAGACATCAGAGAAGTAATGGGCATCACCTTCTCACTGCCATGGAACCCGGCAGTGTCACAGGTATCACACATTGCACGAGACACAGCTTCTTACCAGCTCAGATCTCCCTCTGCAGTCACTCCCAGACTTACCCACAACCAACCAGCAAACATGGTCTCAGTACAGCTCCTCCAAGCCAGAAGCCTCTATGCAGGGGCCTGATGGAGGAGAGAAGCAATTCCAAAGCAGACTAAAGAGAATATTTCATGCATGAGGGGCAATTCAAAAGAAGGAAACGAAAGCCGGTATCTGTAGAACACCTGTGCTGATAAATGAGATGGGATAAAAATCACATCTTGTCAGGTGGTAGATAGCTAAGCAGTTTACAGCTGATGTGATGAGTAAGGAGAGAGCTAGAGAAAGCAAGGCACAGGAGAGTCAAGTTACTTATGACAAGAGGTGGATGCAGCACTTTATCCAACAGGTGAAGCTATCACCATTGCACAGGTGTAGCGGCATCACAGCATACAGGAACATTGGCCAGTACTAACACTGTGAAGGATAAATCAAATGCATATCATTAGATGCTATATAATGAAGGATGTTAAAACATCTTGGCATCTCCTTTTAAGTACTAGCAGCTGGAAGGATAGCCTCCAGATCAGGGGAGATCACCTGTTTCTTGGTAATGAGCTAACTGGGGTAACAAGTGCCACCCTCCTCCTCACCCTGGCACATGAGCTGCTTTCTCTGTCCTGAGCGGCTATGAGACAGCAGTGCTGTAAAGCAGCAGTGGAGATGGAGCAAGGGCTTTGTAACACACAGCGTTGTTGTGGGCAAGATGGAGTTTTGAGGGAACCTCTGCATGGCACTCCAGAACAGGCACTCAAATTCCTGCTTTTCTTTATTTGTGGCTTGCATTTTCTGTTGTCATTCAAAACTGAATGATCTTCCAATAAACCGTTGCTTACAATTACTGCTTCCAGAATGACTACATTTAATGCTTTCCTGACACACTATTAGAGAGATATATATTATTAGTTTTTTCAAATCAATGCTTAAATGAATAATTTCTATGCACCAGTGAGCTTTACTTGAAATCTAGCAACATGTCTAAAAATAACTGTTGTGCCAATGGGTAAGTTCTGGCAAGTCATTGAATCAAAAAGAGTGTGACAGAGGATATTGGAAGATGGAAATAATTAAGCTGGGTTTTTTCCCTTCTGTTTTCACCATTTAAAAAAAAAAAAAAAAAAGCATTTCACAGAAAATTTGAAGTATTCTGTAGGAGACACCTTTTGTTTTCCTCAATAACGAGCTGATTCCAACATCCAAACCAACATACCACAAGAATAAATGCATGGCTTGTATGCATTTTTGGTTTACTTCTAGCTTTTTTCTTTCCAGAGAGCCTGAAATGCAGAAGAGAGAGAGTCTTGAAGTTCCCCAAGGAAATTTGCACAACAGATGGTAAGATAGTGTAGTTTCAGAGGTTTGATTAGAAGAGTCAGTGATATCTAGTGGGTTGAGTGAAGGCTTGAGAGCCAGGATTTTTCAAATTTTAATCCCCACTTTACGACTTGCTCAGTGCCTCGCCTGTGGCAAGTCACATGGTGTCCTCATTTTGCATTACTGCAAAATGCAAACATGGGTAATTCTCACAGGATTGCTTAGAAGGATTAGTTTAAGGTTTTGCTTTGCTTAGAAGATGTTAAAGGGTATCCAAATACTAAGAATTGCTTTGCCATACTGCATAAGTGAGATGCTATTGTTACACCAAATCAAAACCTGCATTGTCTACACAACCCAAAATAGTACTTCTGAAGAAGTGTGGTTCTTACACCTTCACTCTAAGCAGATCATCCAGAAAATAACTGGTAAATGACTTAACATACTGAGACAAATTCAGTGTGAAATTTTTCATGTGGTACTTCTACAAATGTCCTGGTTTAAGGATTAAGTTTATAAACAGAATTCTGAACAATACAGTAAACAAAAAAAAAAAAAACCACTGTAAAACTTAATGCAAAGACGTCATTGGGAAGAAGTTAATCTTCACAGGAAGGACTTTGTTCTATTAAGAGCTCATAAACTGCCTTAAAAGCATGTCTTCAGTCCTGATGGGGACCTGAAATACTTAATGCTTACAGTAAGCATTTGCTTTTGCAATATCTTCTCTCATACTTTTTCCCTTCTGAGTTTGGAGGTGTAATCCAGATATAATTATTTTTAAGCCAAAAGTTAAATAGCTTAATGAAAAAAAAAAAACACCCTGATAATTTGGTATAATTTTAATGAAAGCTATACCTAAAAAGCTTTTATGCATTCTGTCCAGCACCTTTCTCTTCCCCTACCAGATGTGAAAACATCTTAATTTAGCATAACTGAAAATTCCTTCAACATCATGCCAAGAGGTAAATAACTTCTATTAAGCGGCATAGCTTCTGGAGAAAACCAAAATTGTAACCCTTAGCATCAGTGGCCTGATTCTGCCTATTATAAGAAATTCCCAAGCTTTTTTTTCCACTTACCAGACTCCTCAGCTTGTCCTAATTGGTTTTATCATAATCCAAAGCATTTGGTGCACATCCCTTACATTCAGTTTGTAGAGGTAGTCTGAAAGACCCACAGGTAAAGCATGACAGAAGCAGCAGAACATGAAGCCCAACAATAGTCAACGACGTGACTCAACCATAGCTCTCTTGCTAGGCTGGTCAATGTGTCAATTCAGTAATAACCATTAAACACTGAGGAAAATATCATCAAAATAAGTTGCATAGAGTCCAGCAGTCAACTCCTACAGCTTGAAGTCATTAAATAGTCAAACCCTAGAAATTGTGTTAACAAAAAAAACGTCCTAAGAATTTGCACACAAACCACAATGCTTTAACATTTGTTACTGGAAAGGGCAGCGGGGGGTAGGAGGGAGCAAAGGGAAAAAAACAGTCCACAAAATAAAAAGGTTCAGACATTTTTCACAGGATGAAACGTTCCTCCCACATCCATTCAGCAGCAGTTTGTTGCAGGTCTGTTATATTCCTTGGCTCACTATCTGCTATGTCACTGCTGACACAAACCTACACATTCCTCCAACACACCACGGCAGTAAAGCCAGAGAGAAATAATTATGGCCATCCACAACGCTCATCTGTCTGTGCTATCTAGACGTAGTGATAGAAGGGATGCAATGCACATGAACTACAACTTCTGTAAGGCAATGCAGAAGCCCAGGATTCAGACTCATGTTAGCAAACGGTATTTATTTACTCCTGCTTTAATAAAAATGAAATTTAAATGTTTGATTCAGTGTATTCTTACAGAAAAAGTAAACAGATGGAAAGATGCTAAAGAGCTCAGGGGCAGCAATCTTTTTGCTTACACATCCAGAGATGCCTGGAATTCAAAGTTCCAAGTTTAGAGTGGAATATAACACTTCACATTTCAAGTGTGTATAGATATTAAATCAGCCAAATCCTTGAAGCTGAGTGGTTATGGTTGTGGTCCTTAATCAACAAGAGTGTTCATGCAGTGCTGTGCCCAAACCAACAAACGAGGTCACAAAAGAGGTATAAGCAATTGTCAGAGTTGTCAAAAACATGAGTAAGAGACACTAAAACTCTCCCAATACCCCCACAGACTTGAAAATTTTTGTATTTGCATAGCCCTGACATCAGAGTGAGTCATTACTCAAAATCAAAAGAGATTAGAGGGTTTAAATGTATTGTAGACACCTAGGGAAAGGGCTTCGTGCAGCACTTTGTGAGCATGACTTCTTGTTACCTGGCTTTAAAAACCAAGATATACTATGTTCACTTAAGATTTGCTCACTGTCTCTTTAATTATTCATGTCCTTTCAAAATCTTTTTACCTTGGGGAATGAAAGAAAAATAATTAAAAATGAGGCAACCTGCAACAAACTCCCAATGCTCTATTTGTTGGACATATGAAAAAGTGCAGCCTTCTCCCAAACCAAGAACTGAATTTAGATGCTGCTTTGACCTTATATCTCTTTTGTACAATTGCATGTAAACTGTGCTATTATTTCCAAGTACTTTATCATTTGTTCTGGGCTATACCTATGTCCACAGAGATGAGTTGTATTTTGATTTTAAATTTTGGAGCATAAGGTCAACCTGCATCAGCAAGAGATAGAATTACAAGAGGACTGAAACTGAATGGGATCCGATTTGTTCAGAAAGTAAATACATAGCTATACAAGAACTGCCTTTTCATTTCATTTCTGTAAAGCAATAGCATGAAATGCAAGTCTGTTTTCCCATAATGAAATCATTTTGCTGATGCATTTTCTCATGCTTAGAATAATTGTTCAAACTTTTTTACTCTACCTTTCAGATTAATTCAGGGAAATCAAGGGTGCATCTCTCATCGGTTGAGTTGAGCAGCGTGGTTAAGATTTATTTCACGTTAGCCTGCTGTTTAGTTAGGATCTACATCACCACTCACAAAGAAAAATGTTGCATTTACTCACAATCCTAAAAAGAAAAGAATTAAAATAACTACAATTACTTAAAGAAAGTTCTTCTAGAGGAGAAAAATCCCTTCCCTCATGAGTTTCAGCATCCCACTAGCTATTTCAGATACTTCAACTGCAGTGTCAGTGGGGCTGTTTCTCTAATTTCACAGAAAGAAATGGTAGGCTTAGATGGAGACTCAACCATGTTCATAATAGAGCTCAGAGTTGAAAAATTACAAGGGTTCTGGACAAATCTCGCCACCCTTTTACACTGCAGAAAAGCAGAAGCAAAGCCTTTCATCAGGGCAGCCATAGTCATTACAAGGGATTTCGTTACTGCACAGCCTTGTTCACACTTTTGGCCACCCAGGACAGTTAATCTATAGCAATAACTTGCAATTCCCCCACCTTTTCTAACAGCTTATTCTAGTCATGTTTTCTTCAATTACCTGAGTGCAGAAACGAGTGAGGATATTAATTAATTCTATTCACACACATACTGAATACAAAATGATATTCTTTTTTTGATGATAGGAAAGCATTTTGTCTTTCCAACTGACAGCAATAAAAGGCTTACAACCAAATATCCTCGGGTATGCAATTACCCTTAAGAATAGCATTCCTTTTTCTATAGCTAACAATTCACATATGTTTACGAGATACCTTGGTTTATGCCAAGAATTTTCTTGTTAGAAAGTCAATGAAAAACAGAAACCACATATACAGTCACCAGCGAAAGGATTGACACCAGCCAATACTTAGGACAGATCACTTGATGCTCTTTGTTCTCAGAACTGCTCTTGATTCACTCAATAAGATCTTCAGGCATTAGTTCAGCATGTCTGTTTTAAGGCAAGTCAGAACTGCAGCACTACTGAGTGAACCCTCAAAAAGCTGAAGTTTACTGACTTAAAGTTTTTCTCTGGACTCAGGAATTCCCAAAAATCATTAAAATCTCTCTTAAGGAGAGACTCTATCAGACAGGGTCCTTTGGGGTAAATTACTATGGGTTTACCATTTCCCACAAACATTACCTCAACTAACAAAGTGTTAAAATCACTCTTTCCTGTTTACCCAGCCCTTATTCTTGTCTGGCTCAACGCCCTGACTGCAAGGCTCAGAGAAGTACGCTACAATTACTGAGGACTGGATTATTTTTAACAGTTCCGTCCCTTTCATTTCCAAGGATACATTGCTTCCTATTACTTGACAGGCATTTTCTAGTACAATTTATCAGAGTAATTGGGGGTAAAAAGGAGTGTTGCTTTTCTAACCAAATAATAACAGTAATCTAAGACACTTCTGGACAGTCTGATGTAATGGGAGGGTGGAGCATGCAATTCATGGCACTGAAAATGGAGGAATAAGTTCTTCTCCAATGTAAATCCTTCAGCTGCATCATAGACAAGCCTGAAAACGTCATATAAAAGATAATACAGATGATCTCAAAGCCAGGAAGATCCACAAAACTCCTATAAACTTATGCTGAATCAGCGAGTAACATCTGCAGCCTGTTCTGTCATTCAGCTTGAAAACCGGATGCAATGTTAGACTCTAAATATTGCACACTGGTAACCTACAGGGCAGTCAGCAGTATCTTGCTTTCGCTCTAATTACAAGAAATTAGTTCTGGAGCAACTTACTGCATTTTCTTAAACTGCAAAATCTAACAGAAATTTCCATCAAAGTGTAGGCTTTAATTTGTTAATCCACCCTGTCTATGCCTTAACTTGATGTCTACTTGCTGCTTGGATCATTCTCCTCGCTGCAACCTCTGTTACTAATGCAAGAAGAACACTTAAAGAAGTAACTCAATGTGAGAAAAATGCCCATGTCCTATAGCTCTTGATCTAATGTTTTTGACATCATTTGCTGCCCAGCTTCATGCGTATCTTTTTATACCCTTTGAAGACTTTTTTTTTTTTAAACTTGGATTCTAAAACATCAAAATTTGGTATAATAACCTCCACTATGAGAACATGACATCGCACCTAGGTTTTGAACCCAGCATGCACAGCCTTGATACCAGCAGAATTTAATCAGCTTCACTGCCAAGCACAGGTTTCAGAAATCAAACTGATTGAGCCTCTAAGGGATTGACTTAAAAGCAAAGTATGCAGGCCTTTTTATTTTAGTATGGCCGCAGGACCATGGGCAGTAATTGAAGCAACACAATATCAATATCAAAGGTTTCCAGACTCTCTTACAAACTGAATTAATGGTCACTGAGAAAGGTGTCAGTTTAAATTTAACTTTGAAAGATATGTTGCAGAGGGGCTCATAAGAGTAGCTGGATATACTGCACAAAGAGATATTCCTAATTATTCTACACTTAAGCAGAAAAAAAATATTCAAAAAGAGAGAAAAAGTTCATCTTAGTATTTCCTAACCCTTAGTTCCCCTATTTTTTTAAAGAGTAAAGTTTCTACTGCTATTTCCTGACAATAAAACTGAGCTCTATAAACTTTTGTTTGTTTGTTGTTTTGTTGGGGTTTTTCTTAAGGAAAAAAGAGCACTGGTTTTTTTTTTTCTTTTCCCATTGGCCCTATCTGTGAGCGGATGTTGACATTTAGGTCATTGATAACTTATTGTGGCCGGTGTCTTCTGCTCTTCTGGAGATAAGGCAGGAGATCACTTCTAGCAAAAACAAGGCAAGAAAGTTCACAACTTCAGAAAGCCAGGACCAGCGCAACAAAGTGATAGAATTAGATCTAATGCATTTTACCCCCTTCTCAATACAGGCAGGATTTAGGTCCTTAAATACCAACTTTTAACTAAAAGCCAGGAAGTAGCTATGTTTAACATAAACTCATCAGTTGTGAGTCTGCTCAGAGGAGTGAGACCACCACCCATGCAAAGTCCCGGTTAAGACCTCCACTTGGAGCACAAAACTTCATTTTGACCTTGTGTTTGCAAATACAAAGACACCTTATTTTAATCCACTGAGTTTCAAAACTCTACTTCAAAATAAAATCTACTTTCAAAAAAAGCACTGAATGCATCTTATCCAAAAACCCCACCAACCCAAAACAGCTTTTACAAAAAGACTCTACAGACTCAGAAACGACTGACCCTTATCTTCAAAAGTATTTTGACATCTATCTCAAAGGTACAAGCTAAGAACCTGCTTTCCTCTGACAAGTCCTAACATCCTGTCAGGCTGAAGACCCAAGTCCTGTTGTTGGCTAGACAGACCTAGTTGTTTAGACTTTCCTATACTTTTAAAAGCCTACTTGTCACCCACATGCCTAAACCCTGAATATTTCTTAAATTTGACCTAGTAAGGCTAAGTCAGAAGACAAAAATCAGTGTGGAATTAGCCGTTAACATTCATGTGGAAATTTAAATTTCTCACATTTCTTAAATTATCTTCCTGAACTTTTACCCCCTTGTTGAGCATTTTCAAGTTGAGATCAGCTCATATAGGCAGGCACTCCTCTAATTTCCTTGCCATTGAGCTGAACGTTTGATTGAAGATGACAACTCTACCAAGGACAATTTAAAACTGACACTTCCGGCCAGCAATTGCCAGTCACCCCTTCAGATGCTCTAGTCATGTATTCTGCAGAGCTGGGGGGGGTTGACTTAACCTCATTTCACTTCTGACAATCTTTACAAAGGAATTATTTGCAGTTGCTACGATGTGTGATGGGTTTGAACTTAGGTCAGGGAGATTGAATTAAAGCAGAAGGCATCTTCATGCTGAAATCATACCAACTTTTCCAAATAAAATGACTTACCCACACACCCCAAAGGATTGAATAATGTAAGAGGTGTCTATTGTGATGGGGATTTTCTTCCCATGAGAACAGGTTATGCTTTACTGTCAAAAATATCTAAAGGTCACGGGCATCACAACCTACAGCAATTCATTTCAATCTATGAAAAATGCTTTACAGTCTCCCCCTGCTAAACTAATTTGGCAGCTTAAATTCAGCTGCTACTATTCCAGCTCATCTACTCACTTCATAGACTATACATGTTTTGTGCTGCACCTCATGACATTGCATCACACAACCCCAGGTTCATTTGTATACTGTTAGGTGGTGAATAAAAGGTTAGATGGCTACAAAGATGTGTTTTCTAATGGTTCGCATTTAACATGCTGCTCTGCTGGTATCATGTAGACTCAGGGATACATCATTAGCACTTCTTTGGAAAGGGAAGCAACTGTCATATGAAGAAGCATCAAAACAAACTGAATACTATCAGATTAACCACAATAAGGTCAGATCAGTTCAACCGTAGTAGGAATCAAGGATGTCATTGTCCATATCAGCAAGGGCAACAGTGACTGAATCTACAACCAGATACTGTCATCAGCACACCCCTGACACCAGAAGTAACACAGTGGAAACCCCATTTAAGAGGGTGTAAAACTCAGCACCACTGAACTGCAGACCTGTTCGCTGCTTTGAGCTGATGATCATATTTGAAAGAGCACATATGAAGAGTTAAACTCCTGCTAAGCACTGCTGCATCCGAGATTGTTTCCTCTGCCTCTTTGGCCTGTGGAGTGCCATCTCTGGCACACAACCACACTAGCAGAGCTGTAGGGCGTCCCCTCCCAAAGCGGCTGGGTATGGCTGCTTCGCTGTCCTCTGCCTCCTCTGCTACCTGTCCTCGGCAAGACAGTAGAAAACACAATAGTCCTGTGCAGAGCCCCACATGACCCTGAGGACCTGGTGTCACTCAGTCTCTGTGAGGACACCTGGCTCTGCTTTCCTCTGCCACCAACACAGAAACACTTGATTGTACAGTACTTCAAACATATAATGTTCTTCCCATTACATCATTCTGTCTTTTAAGGGCTAGCCATAGGTGTTTAACACAGAGATGCCACACTAATGTGAAGCCAAAGTTACAGAAATAATCCAAGCCTTCTATTGGCAACAATGAACCCCCTCACCCTATCCACAAATTCAACACTTTTACAACAGGCTATAACGAAAGCAAGATATACGCTTCACTAACCACTTTGCTGACAACTACTGCAAGGTGTAGGGTGGGGTCTAAGCAAAACAACCATTATTGGATCTCTTCTTTAAAGTCGCTATGCGCATTGTTTCTTTAAAACACTGTCACAAATCTCTAGAGCAGAAAAAAACCAATGTTGGAATCTCAAGTAGAGCAGAGGGAGTGACTTTAAAAAGTAATAATATGCCTTTTTAGAATAAGCTGTTCGGTGTTACAAGATGACGACTCACTCTTTAGCACTGCTGCACACAAAGTGGTGCAGATTTCAGCTTTCTATCCCATACAAAATGGAGCCTTTAAGTATGAATATTTTGCCTTTAATTCTCAGCCTGCAAGGAAGAATGTCATTATCAATGTGACTATGAAAAAAAAACCCCAAACCCACATGCGTTGCATTACTCAGATTTGTTCTCTATGTGCATTCAAAGTTAAACAAACATTTCTGCATTTCACTCCTGTTATCTCAAAGTCACAGCAGTGAAATCTGGAGTCTTCTCTGGCTCCTCCATCAGCAATAGATATACAGCTCTTTATTGCACTTGCTTAACAATGAGAAACTTTACTATTTCCAATAATGCACAAATGAGACAACTCAGCACCCAGTTTACCTGCCCGAGAGTCTTTTTTTATTTTCCAAAATTAATGTTTATTTATACCCAATTTTTCTTATAAAACAGCTACACAATGCAAAAATAGAAATAATAATCTCCACCTCATACATATTGCAAATAAGCATTCCAAATTCTAAAGATTCCACTTAATCTAATTAAGTATTAAAAGGGATTGTTCCACTTTAACTTGCAGAAACTACTAACTCACATTTTCTGTTTAGTCTACTTTCTTGTGAATACCAGAAATACTGTCTTACAAAGAACAGTACAAGCTCATCATCTGTAAAAGGCACAATTTCTTCCTGGTGTAAAAATAAATCTGACAAAGGAATCCATTTTTTAAGAAATATGTCACTAAAGGATTTATCATTTTGCTCATTCCCCACCCCTCCTTCCCCCATAGCTAGCATGGATTTCTCTCTCTCAAGGTTCATTTCTAACATCCCATGTAATTAAACTCTGGGGACTGGGTTGTGTTCTGTTTTAGTTTTTTGGTTTTGGTTTTTTTTTGTTTTTTTTTTAAACACTAAAGCAGTTTCTTGTAGTAAGTAATATCAGCCTTGGGTGCAGACAAGAATTAACAATACCCCAAATACTGCATTTTAATAGCAATCAAATTAGATTGGTCTCATCTTAGGTGGGATTTGTCAATATCATGCACAGAATGCCCACTGCATGCGTTGTCAATTTACCTAAGTTTTCTTCATCTCTCCACAAGCAAAAGCCTTTCTTGGTCACCTAGCAAAGCAGGAGAGCTCTGCCTACCCAGGAAAGAATTTGCAAATCCTCTCATCAACAGCTGAAACACTGATGAATGTTTTACCTGTCATTATATAAAACTGTTAACACGTTTCCATGCTACTTATAAATGCAGATCTACATATACAGACTAAATTAACATAGTCTATAATAAGCCTTACTAATCCACCAGCTAAGAACAGACTGACATTTAAAACTGTCATGAAAAGTCAATGCCTGAAAAGGATTTATCTGCAGAAGCCCAAACCTTTTCAGTTGCTCAGGTTCATAATAAAAGGCTATAAAAAGGAAACAAAGACTTGGGAAACCCTGACTCAACTAAAGCTAACATGAGAACTACAAAACCTCAGAGGAGCCAGGATTTCATTCCTGGTACTTAGGGCAGTGCCCTGAGCTATACACAAGAAGTTCACAGTCCTCTGCTCTCTCCCATCTCATTGCTTATTTTGCTGTTTTATAGCAGCATAATACACATGCCTGTGCTTAGACATATAAATAGTCTTATTGACTTTCAGGGGCCATGCACCTGTTTACCTACAGCAGGTACATATGTGTTTTGCTTGCTTGAGGACTGCTCTCCCTTCAAGGCACACATCTTACTGTACACTCATACAATGTCCTTCTGAGACCATGAAGAGTCCCACGGGGCCAATATAAAAGCTGCATACATAAGAAATGCCACTGTAGTTTCCCTTCCCAGCAAAGATCTTCAGTGTAAGGACTGCCTTTGAATTGTGTGTGCATAATTCCCTGACCCAGGCCTCTACACAATGCTACAATATAAATAATTTAAAAACCCGGGCTGAGCTAATTAGACTGCATCCTGGGGGCAAGACTTACAACACAGTTACTCCCAACAGTTTAAGCTAACCTTGTATGACCCAAGAACATCCCTGACTTCTCACACTTCTTTGATTTCTGGGGCTTCTCCCCCCTTCTCCTACCTCCCCCCATCACTTCAACCAGAATTATTCCTGAAGAGCAGTTCTCTCCATGCACAGATCATACGTTAGAACTGACTTACAGAAGTTTGATTTCCCAGTTAACCCCACAGCACTGAAAGAAGCTTTTGCTATTGTTTTCTGAAGTATTCAGTTGAGCTCCTTGGTACTACTATGCTGCATATAGACTTAGATTAATGTCTTTTCTACTTTTTCACTGATGAAGGAGTTGTCAAATAAACGTGCCCTTTAGCTAGCTGTCAGGGAAAAATAAAGCCTCCTGTGGCATTCAGGAAAAATAGCACAGAGCAGAAAGCAGGATTTTGTATCCCAAAGTGGATAAATCTATATTAGCTGAAAGCTGACTTCCATTTGAAACAAAAAAGCAGTTCCCCACTGAAAACCTCAAATCCTTTGCAAACACATTATTATTCACAGAAGGTCCCACTATCCAGTAGTACTAACCTTAACTTTTCTGCTCCCTTCAGATGCCTTACCATTCCACATCCTTTGCAAAGGACACAGCACAGCCTCCAACAAAAACCAAGAGATACACTTCCATGCTGAGTAGGCCCTAAAGCCACCACAAAGAAAAGACGGGCTCCATGCTCCCTTCACTACTGTGAACAAAGCAGAAATAGCAGAGTGGGCAGAGCAGCTGAACCAGCTTAGCTCTTCAGCAGGTACAATGAGCCCAGGTGTGCATAGGGCAGAGCACACCCAACGAGCCCCAGGTGCACAAATCCCCACTGAAGACACACGCAGGACTGAGTTGATCTACGGTTATATTTTATACCAAAGAGAAGCAGCATAACTTGTCTTTTGCTGCTCAATGAAGTTTAGCAGAAGCCACAATGCAGAGCTTACAGTGGAGCTGACTAAGGAAGAATCATGAATTTTGGGGAAAGGAGCTAAGAGTACAGGGGACCACTTACCCATGGTCACCCTGTTTCTTGATTGGGGCTTGGAGCCAGGACTCCAAACACTGCAGAACCGTTTCTTTGAAAATTTCCATATCCTGCACCACTCATGTATTGCTAAAATCTTCTCCCTCATCTTCGTCTGAAGATAAGGACAGCAGGAGAGTTGGGTACTTTGCTTCTGCTAATGCAGCCTGACCCAGCCTCGCTAGAGACCTGTAATGCTGCAGAAATGGACTTCTCCAAGCAAAGTAGAACTGTGTAAGGAAGGGGAGAGTTACAGACCCTTTGTGAACTACCATCAGGAAGTTGAGTCAGACATTTCACACTGGTTCTCATAATAAATAAAATCAGCTGAAAATCAGCTGTGTCGACCTGAAACAATTTCATTATCCAACTCACACCACCTAGCGCTAATTAAAAAGCAAACCAGGTAACTGCAAATGAGGGAGCAACAATTTTTTGTAGTGTATATTCCCCAGTGAACATAAAAATTAGCAGATGTTTTCACAATACTAGCTATTTCTTTATCTACAGCACTACTTCATTGCTGGAGGACATTCAGAATCAACCTGTGTTTTTACCATATGTCTCCACAGTAGTAGCTACTCCTTGATCCACTTGACTTCTTTAATGTCTCAGGATACATTCAGCATATATTTGGTAAGAGGCATTTTTATTGGTTCTATGGTTTTAGGCTGATCATCATCCTGCTTGTTGTCATAAATAATAGGGTACTCTATAAGATATGTGATTCTGGGTAGCAAGACCAAGCAACTGGAAAAGATTCTCCCTAGAATAGATTTTCAGATTTAAACAAAGATATTGGTTAGAGTGTATGTATTTGCAAACCTATTTCTTTAGGCAAAGATTAGAAAGGCAAGGGGAATCACAAAGTCATTTTTAACGGTGAATGTGCACTTAAAAAGCATGTTAAATTGTATCCTTGTCTGCAGCTCGGGCATTTCTCCAGTGCCCTAGAACATGCTCAAGAAGACTGAAATCTGGATGAATTATTTTAGAACTTGAAGGAAGATTTTAACTGCTAGCAGATTTCAGTGAAGTTCTCATCTGCACTTGCATCACACATGAACAATAGGGAGGGAGATGGACTGAAAGGATTGTACCTTTAACTTTGTATATTGAGCCCCAAGCAGAAATACATCCTAAACAGATTGCACAGATCTGACACTTCTCCCCTGAACTCTGCTCATTTCAAATGCAAAAAAATATCTTGAGAGCCTCGGTTAAAAGCATTACTATGATAAAAAAAAAAAGTGAGGAAAAAAATACAAATGGCTTGAAATCTCCCAGGTTAACTAAACAATTGCTTGAGCCACAGACCAGCCAAAGTGCTTTTCTCTAATTTGAGAAAAAAGTTGCGGCTTTTGTCTAACACTAGAAAAGTCTGGCCGCTTCACCCCTTTCCAGACTCAAACATTGAATGCAACATCTGACAACAGCTGTGAAGCTCTGCCAGAGCCAGCTTCTAGCCTTGAGGTCAGGCAGTGTGCCCCAGCCAGCAACCCTTGGGTACCACACACAGAGGAGCTGGAGCTCAGGCAGCAAAGCACTTTGAGTTCAAAGGTTATAAAGCATGTATGGATTCATCAAAAGCTTCATTTCACTGAATGCCCTGGGAGACACTTGTCACTGTTTTCCTACCTCCCTTAGCGAAAGAGAGGGTAAAACATCAAAAACCCAGAGGAAAGAACCAAAATAGCTGCTTGTGTAAGTCAGCCTTTATTTTTATTTTTCAGACTGCTGAGGAGGCCAGGGATGGAGGTGAGTATATTGAGAGGCCGTCCTTTTATGCAGCTGTGTGTTCGAATTGATGAGATAGGCCTCAAAAGGACAGATGGATGCCTATAGCAATTTGATACATTCACTGAATGAATAAAAAATAAAATGGCAATGCAGTAGCATTTAAAGGGCCTCGGACTCTACCACCTCCCAGAGAAACAGGCTACCCAACTTCAGATGTTTCACAACAAAAAGCTTTAAAATTCTCAAGGTGTTGTTTTACTGTTAGGACTGGGCAGAAACTGATGAAGCAGAATTTCGAATTCTGCTGTTGAGAAATGGTCCTTTTTTTTGCAGGGATGTGCTCACCAGAGCTTTCAGGGGCTTTATAAGCCCAGAGTTGGTACTGCTCTAGTTGTAATTAACCCAGAATACATGTAAATGTCCTAGATTTGTGCAATAATGAAAAGCTGCAAAGAAAAGCCACAGCAGCTTCACCAAAGGCCTATTCCAGTGCAACCAGTGGAATAATTCAAATTAGATCTTTAACACATACATGTATTATCAGAGCTGCTTTTCTTCCACATGGTGTAGGAGGATGGAGCAATGACCATAAATACAAGCACTAAATGGGCTCCTTTCTGTTACCAGAGGAACAAAATTATATCAGCAAGTTGGGTCTATTTAATATACATCATACTGTCTGTAATAGAGCCTGGTAAATCCTAGCCAAATACGAGCTCATTGTTCTCCTCGACTTGCCATCCCCTTAATATCAGAGCAAACATCCTTCCAAAGAGGCTGCAGCTGCTACTCCTGAGGTGGTTCATAAAAACTCATAGCAGCCTGCAATTGTAAACACAAACATGCCACTTAGTTTTGCTATAGATTTACTCCACCTCCCTACCCAAGACATTTGTTGTGATGACAAATGCCACTGTCTGATAACAGAGTCATGGCACCTAACAAAACACAGATGTGACTTGCCAATTTCATTTAAAAAAAAAAAAAAAAAAAACAACAAACCATATTGACACTTGATTTTTTTTGAAGATATGTAAATGAAACTTTACAAATGAGATCTTATTTAATCTACATTACTTCCTTCACTAAATTGCTGCTAATTAGGTTTGAGGTAATAGCTGTGATACACCACAATACTCATGCTATTCCAATTAAACGCAGGTATTTTTGTAAAAATGGATTGGTAACTTGCAAACCAGACTAATTAAGAGGCATAACATCATCATTCCCCTTTGCAGAAGCTGGACACTGCCTGGTACCTGCCTGCTCATCATTCCACGACAGAAAACAGGACATGCCAGCTGGTCCTCCGACTTGGATTACTCTCCTTTTCCTATGTTTTGCACATCAGTAGAAAGTTACTCTGAAGTGTGTCCCACTGCTCTCTCCAGGGAAGGCCTGCACTGGGCACTGCAGCAGGAGGCAGCAGGACCCATATGTGACAGCTCTATGCACGGCCAGCCAGTGTCTGTCCCCCAGGGATGTGACCAGGATCGTGAAGGAATCACAGGGCATATATCACAGGAAACTGGCAGCCCAAAGTGGTGATTTGCAGAAGCTAAGCTTGATCTTATTCTCAGCAGTCAATTAAACAATTATTTTTGCTTTCCAAGGGAAGAACAGGTACAGCAGTCTACTTTGACTACACTGTCATGGTGAATAGAGAGTATATTTGCAATACAGGGAAATATGTCAGATTTGCTTTGCCAAAGCTGCTCCCAACAGATATTTCCACCATCACCAAACAAAAATGTACTGGATATAGTATCTCTTCAAGACTTGAAAGATCTCCTTATTTTCTGCCAGAAATAACTCACTTGCTTTTCTGGAAAGCAAAAGGTTATTGAGACCATGGATCATTGTACCTGACAAACTTCCTCCCAAACACAAAGCAAACACAAGCCTGTCCAGTTTATGGCCCCTGGACAGACACCTGGCCAGGAATCTGCAGCCAAAAGCACATCTGTGGGTAGATATTAACACAGTGCACACAACCACAGATCTCATCCTACTCTGCCTGCACCACTTTTCCTGTCAAAATCTTTGAGACATGCAGTCTTTAACATGCATGGTAACATACACATCTGCAGCACACTTGTGTCCCCAGGAAACTTCATCCTGGATGCTAGCAGATATAACACATAATTTCAGGTATGACAAACATTATTTGAAAGAGCCATCCTCTTAGATACTTCAACATAACCCGATGTGACTCAATTCTTCTTCAGGGAGAGAGGGCTTTGCCCCTGGATTTCTCTTTAGGAGATAGTGTATATAAATCACTTTGCTTTTGGCATAAGTGAATCTGCAAATTCATTTATTCTTTCTTGAGGAGGTATTCTCCACTACAGAGAATCCCAAAAGGTCAGCCTAGCAGTAGTAACTGGGAAGGCAGCTAGCTGGAGATGACCTAACATCATAGGAAAACCTGCAGCACAGAAGAACACTCTTTCTCCTTAGCCTTCCAGAAACTAATCCTAGCAGTTTCGCTCAGATCCTCAAAAACTGCCTGACTTGGCAGTATTTAGCAAAATCTTTCCTAGACATTGCATCTTGAATGAGATGAAACTATACAACTATTTAGATAACAGCACGAGTCCTGGCAGTGACTTAATACCTTATTGGGCTGTCTGCCACAAGTTACTGTGGTCCGAAACGGGATCAAGGATTTCTGCCACAGCTTCCAACACCAGAAACCTGAATAAAGAAAATTAGACATGAAAAAGGAAACCAACATCTCCACCACAAATTCTTAGGAAAGATCCAGCACCAAAGGAGACCACCATGTGCCTTTCTGCCTTCTCTCCTGGGAAAATTTCCCCATGCTTCACCTTTAGGACTAACCAATTCTTTATTTAACAGAAACAAAATAAATAAATAAATAAATCCTTCCTAACAAGTTATCTTTTTTTTAACCCAGAGTAACAGATCAAATGAAGGTCATAAATGTGCAGAAACCCCAGAGAAAACTCAGAGATGCACACTTATCCCAGTCTTGGTGACCAGACCAGAAGTCTTCACAAGAGAGGACTTTGCAGCAGGGGCCACCAGCAGCCCCAGTGCAGCATGTTCACCAGGACTAAGCCAGGAGCCGTCCTAGCCCTGTGTGACAGCCAAGACCTGACTGGTCATGGGACCAAGGTCCCTATGCTGACCACACTCATAGAGCCCCACTAGGCGCTGCTGACCCCTTCAAATTTGCATTCAGAGGTGATATAAATAAACATACCTGCATATGGACATTCCTAAAACTGGACTACACATGATGTGTCTTTTGCACACTAATTCAATAATTGCATTACAAGTTTTCTATGGTTTGCTTCCTTTAATATAAAATCTGCCCCTAAGGAATTGAAGCCTGTATAACTGAAAATGTGCAGTAGTATCTTGGGAAGCATTGCAAAAAGTTATACTGATAGCTTTTTTTAAAGGTCACTGTATATGACACCAATACCTCTGCTTTGATAGAGTGTTTGTTGCTTGTTTCACTGCTAAATTAATAATCATCTCCTACATTGCTTCAGGGATACAGTGTCACAAGGCCCACACTGGCTTTTCACTACTGGGGGGATATAATGCAGATCATTAATAGCCCAATATGCACTTGGACCTGCCTCTGGATCTCCAAGACCCACTGCAGCAGATCCCTAGCTGGCAACACGGACTGGTGACAAGCAAGCTCAGTGGAGGGCCCTTAAATCAAGACACTTTGCACCATGGGCTGAGACACATCCCAAAGTTGGTTCACCTTCAGGGCACAGCACAAAGCTCATCTGCTCAGACTTCTGCTGAGGGCACATATATAAGGGGAGACATATATATCTGTTTACAGAAGAATGTCTGGCTATATTTGAGTTACTCTTAAAGCCACTGAACTAAGTGTAGTATCTTTTGTATTTAACAGAGTTGTTTCCGAAATTGAAAAAAAGACAATCACCTTGAATATTAACCCTGGAGTTAATTTAAACCTATTAACAACAGACTTTTCTGCATGCTATGAAATAAATAATACACTTAAAGTTCTCATTCCTATTGACTTCAGTGAGCACTTATTTCTATGGATCTAAATGCCTAAAAAGTTTTGCAAATCATGTCCTTTCACTCAGGTTATACAGTTGAAGATTTTGGATTCAACTATCAGACAGCAGAAGCAGAATTTTTAGATGAAATCACAGAAGTTATTGAAGTATAACAGTTTGAAATATTAAAAAAAAACTTCCTATAATATAATTTAAATGTTTAACCACTCTAAAATGTAATTTTTTTTAAATTCAGAACTAAGTGGAGTCATCTGGCATTTCAGGTGGCTGCAGGACTTCAATGGATTGTACTGAATGGCTCCTGCTGTAGCTGTGTTTTCCACAGAAAAGTAGCGTTTGTGACATTTAACCTGCAGATATTTAGCCTTTATCCCTTGGAATGCACAGTCATCATTACTTACTGCATTATCCATGCCAGGAAGTTTTATTATTACACAAATAAGTTTCTCAGTACTGTTGCCAAAAGTCACCAAACACGCTTCACAAACACTATGGTTTCTCCTAGCAGTCATGCAAAGCAGCTGGGATTATCTTTTTTTTCACAGTACAACCCATTGGCCCAAACAGCTCATTGGCCACAGAAGAAACATAAATCAGAACTTCTAACTCAGTCTGCTAAAGCCTTCAGTAAAGGATTACAGTCTTTCAGCAACAGAGTAAATGCACATTCAGGATTGGTGGGCTTAACTCTTCGCTACAGTCAAAGCTTTGCAGGTCATAGTGACCAAAACACTGAAAATACTGCAGTTTATTTCACCTTCCTTGAAACAGGAGCAATATCTCTCTACGTTATGGTCTTTCTACAAGAAGCTTGTTAGCTTTTTAACTTCTTTAATTAGAATTGTCAAGATTTAAAAGCTTCGCCATACCAAAATCCAACACTGAAGATATTCAAAGTCCTATTCAAACAGAGAAGCTGAAAATTTATTGTGGAACAAAAATGTTTTGATAATATATAAGTACCTGGTAGTTGGGGCTTTTTTAAGCAAGCAAAGTAATATAATGCAAAAAATTATTTTTTTATAATTTTCACATCAGAACTGTTTGCTGAAATTGGCATAGCTCCATGAAATGCATGATTAAGTGGAGAAACACTTAGAAAAATTTTCAACCGCATCTGTGCACGAGTGAAGTAACTGAATATCAGTTACATTCAGATATGTCAGCATTCAGATGCTGCTCTTAAGGAAACATATTTGGATGGCTTGTTTTGAAGCCATTCAATAGTAGAGTTGCAAAGAGATCGGTTTCAGATCAAAACCAACCCAAAATTAAAAATTGAAAATCTTGTCAGAAAATCTGCCATGTTTAGCAGACTTTAAGCTTTTGATGGAGGAAAAAATGCTTACTTTTACAGAAATAATATTTTTTGCAGAGTGGCATTTTCTTTCAGAAGAATTTCTCAGAGGGAGGGTCCCAGCCAACTGCCTTCCTGACATCTAGCTGATGATTCCTCTACAGCTGCAATAAGTATTAAAACTGTGACTCCCAGGGACTAGCAAAGGTACTGCACCTTCTTGTTCTCATTAGAAAATCAAAATAAAGAATAAGAATGGATTTAAATTCATAGCCACTTTAAAGGTCACAGAAAGTATTATACTATTACAAGATTAGCTAATTATATTATTTATGGAAAACATTTGTTCAGGGAACAGAGATTAGACATAACTACAATTGGATGTGTCTGTGACAAATCTAGAAATTAAACAAAGCTCCCCTAAAGTCAAAGTCAAGATACTTTTTTTCAGCATAAAACTACTCTGTACATGCTGCCCTGGCAGAAAACATCTTTTCCATTACGTATTACCCTGTGAACTGCTACTGGTAATGCTAATAGCTCTCAGCGTCATGCCTATAGCTGAGGAATTAGTGGATGCTGAGATTTAAGCTGAGTTGGTGTCCAGTGACGAATTCAGGCTCTGTGTTTATAGATGAGCTGTGACAAATAAATAAATTATTCCATTTGAGTTAATTTGAGAGATGAAAGCTCCCCAAAGGACTAAGTTGGGAACAACAGAGAAAAAAACATCAGCTTAGATTAGGGTTAGTAAGGAATTTGCAGCTATTGTGTCCTGACAAAGCCTCATGTGTCCATAGTTTCAGAAGTGGATTACATGCTTCTATTTGAGCGGGTTGGTGGGAGAAGCTACCATAATTTCAGGTTTCTTCTGATTTCTAACTGAACATTTCTAGCTGCTGATATTCATTAAGTGAGAGAATCTACAATTATATAAGTAATATGATACAGGATTCTGATTACATGTGGTTTGGTCACCAAAGCATTCAGGAACTTTGGCAGTGGATGCAGAAGTTTAAATAAAAATGTCATGGCTTGTGTCAGAAAAGCATCTTCTGCTAGATTTCCTCTCTTTACATAATTTAACTTCAAAGCATTTTAAAGGCCAAGCTTGTCAGAAGAGGTTGATTTTAAAGGTTGAGGGGGAAAGGTTGATTTTACAACAACAACAAAAAAATATAGCTATAATTAGGCATTACACTAAGCCCATTCTTGCTTACAATGACCGATAAAAAGCATTACTGATTGTTGAAGGACTGAGTAATCCAAAGGGATCTAATGAAGGATCAACTTTATGTATTGGGGGAGATGAGATTATATTAAGCAGCCCAGAAAATTAGGGACAACTGAGAAAAAAATCTTCCAGAGAAGGTATAAAAGTAGCATGACACATCTAAACCTAGTTAGTCCCTTCACCTGCTTGCAGCTGGTGCAGTCATTTACGCTGGGCAGAAGGGATACACTGTAGCAACTGCTCTATCTATGTTTTATACTCTTTTTCACAAGCACTATCAAAAAAGTAGGAAATAATGCAAACCATATCTAAATCCAAATCTTCAGGACTTGGTAGCTTAAAAACAAAACCAAACATAAAAAAAGACCAGAAAAATGTATTCTTAAGCTTAATCAGCAACTGAGGAAGTAAAGAAGCCCCTAGGATTCTGCCCCACAGTGCCCTCCACTCAGCCTGCAACACTGCCCCGAAGAGAAAACAATTGCCAACAATATTTTTCAGATCATGTTCTACAAGGGGAACGAGGCCAGAACAGATGCCACTTGGCTCCACGTGCAGCAAGGCTACTGTCTTTTTAGCTGATCTTTAGCTCTCCCCAAGTAAAATTCAAGTTTAAAAATGACCCTGGCAAATCCTGATCACCTTAAAAAATTAATACATAGTCTCAGGGAAAACAATAGTTGCAGTGTCTTAATTACTCTGTCATAACCTTTGCCATATCCTACTCACTTTGTGCCACTCCAGTAGTCCATTACCCATAGGGGAAAATTTTTTTGGCTGAGTGACAGATGGACTCTGCCTGTGCTGCAGGTGAGAGATGTTTCTGGGACCAAAGCAGGGATAACCTAAACTTCGCTGCAGAGCCAGGCACAAACAATCCAGGATCTTAATGTCTACAGTTCTCCAAACTCCATTTCAACACATGTAACTGTAGAGCAAAAATCTGGCAATTGGGGCCTGCTTGTAATATGCTTTCTTTACATTAATGAGATCTGTGTCACCTACTACCTTCTCCCCTACAACACACACGTTTTCTTCATTGTTTCCATTCTGAGCCAAAACAGTTGAAGTCTGAGCGTGTTGCTTAGCAATACAGGAACAGAATAAGGTATGCTTAAACTCTTCCTCCTCTGTTAGATGTCCTGTAGCAGCCATTACTAGAGAAAAATTGACTTTTCCATTATCTTCTTATATCTTGTTGCTATCTTGTTTCCATAGCAGTTTCTCCCCTGTTCCCATGGCATTTGCTTTAGCTTCCCCCACACCCCAATATTCTCACATTAACCTTTTCTTAGACACAGCATCTACTTTCACCCCTCATATATCTAACAAATTTCTCCGCTGTAGACTTCTTGATGGGAATTTTCCACGTCATTCTCAGATTAATTAAATTAATTACAGATGTAAGCAAACAAATTCAGAATTTTGCAGGACAATACCTGCAGAAGAAATAACCTCTGCTTGAGTAAAATACTTCCTTTATCTCTTTTAGCAAATGTTCAGTTGACATTGTGGTGAAATATGCAAACAGAAAGAAAAATAAAAGGTGCTTGAATTTCATTTTTGCAGTTCAGAAATGAAAAAGCTTTCTTTCTGAGCAAAATCCCTGACTGTTAATTTCAAAGGCACAGAAAAATGAAATCTGTATTGTACTCTCTCTCCATTTTGGTGCCTGATATTCATATAAGGTTCACAACAAAATTAACAGAACACGTAGGAGTTCCTGAGACTAATCTTTCTTGTACAGCATTAGCTTCTGGAGACTTCTCTCTGAGGACTAGGGGTGAATCTTTCCGTCCATTTTTTGAGGAAAGCCATGCTGTATGTCTGTCAAGATCTTGTCTTGTTCTTTCTGAGACATGCAATAAGAATTTGTAGGACTGATGTTCTGAGGTTTGTTACCAAGTGTAGGGGCAGAAATAAAGCTATAACTTAGCTGCAAGTAAATTGCATAATGCATTAGCATATTACTTCTCACTCATCATCATAAAACAGACTGAAGACTTTTGTTTCTGCATTCAGGCTGCAAGCCTTCTTAAGTTTCTGTTGTGGTGGTGATATTAGATTTGTGGTGTCAATAATCATGTTAGTGCAAATGGTTAAGGGACAGTTTCCTCAAGAAAGATCACTGTTCAGGAGGGAATTATCCATATCTAATTACAGTTCATGCTGCTGCTGGACATTCCCCGCTCTCTGCTGTCTGTCCACTGTCATCTTGTTCTAAAATGTCCTGACTATGCTTTAGGCATTGGATCAAGTGTTTGGAAATCAAGACCCCATTTATGAGTTTGACAGCCTATGCAGTCAAACATGTGTTGCAGACCAGCCATGGAGATAATGGGCACTGAACATATTAGATCCTCCTGGGGAAACTGGGAGCCATATGTGTCACCAGAAGGCTATCTAACAGCAGTCCTGTATGTTCCCTGTTAGAACATGGGTCACCCCTGTATTTCCTCCTGTGGTACCTTTCCCTTTCCGGCTCTTTGTCCTGCAATCAGCTGCAACCTGCTGGAAAACAGCCTGCACTGACCCTCGTTCCAAACAGCATGATTCTGCATGCAGACAAAGTCCCTAGCAGGTCGTAGGCCATGCAGTCTCTGGAACGAGTACTGGCTTTTGCTTTTTAAGTACGTGCACATATTACAGTTCATTCTTTGCACAAAGTGGGTGTCACTGGATTGCTAATAACAGGTAATGAGTATGTGGAGCAGTCTGGGGATGCAGCAGAGCCTGCTTCAGCTGCACAGTGAATAGTATCAGAGGGACTGGTAAAGAAACACAGATCTCTGCAACTGTAGTCAGATAATCTGAACACAGAGTGGTATATTAAGATCCTTCTGTGCAGACTCCTATAGCAGTTTTAATTGCAATTGCTTTAAATTTTTGAAGAGCCTGGAGGCTTAAGGTCCTACTCATTAAGATTTTGGCAAAATCTCCCAGTCCTGGGCTACTTCCAAAACACTCACATCTCTGGCAGAATCAGGTTCTTAGCCTGTATTCACCCTGACTCTAACCAAGAAAATAATTATATAAGATTTATTTTTTTATATTGCAGGCATGACACTTAGATCTAAACATTTTGCAGCTTGAGATATGTTTTCATAAATGCATCAATCATCCAAATATTTTTGTCCAAGAAGTTTTCAGGAAATTACAATGAGTATCAAAGATCACACTATTCAACAGAAATCATTTTAATATTAAGTCTCATAAATCCCTCAATGAGTAGTGCTGCCTAGATTAAAATCAAAACCCAGAGGAAAAAAAAAAAATGTATTCACTTATTTATTTCAGCAGACAGAATGTGGAGAGCTGCCTCCTTCTGAAACCACTGGTTATCCGAGAACAAGCCTGTCTGGGCTTCATGATCCCACATCACACAAAGCTACAACACCCTGAAGCACCAGGGCTCAGCACACTTAAGCCATCTACCTAATGGAAATAGAACCAATAGGCCAGGATCTCCTGCCCGCTCCATCTGTAATCCCACCATCCCACCAGCCACATTGCCTAATTCCTGATGGGCACAATTATGAGGTGAGAGTAAGATGCCCTTATTTTCCTTTGACTTATTTTATAAACCTCTCTTTTTTTTCTTATTCCTTATGATGCTTTTTTCTCCCCACAGTTCTTCTAATCATCGCTGTTGCAAATTTTACCTGTCAACTCTTGATTTGTGTTTTTCTTCCATCCATGAAATAGCTTCTATATCTCCAAATCAACATTAAAATTATATGGTCAATGTCTCTATGCAGAAAAGATGATTCAACAGGGGAGATGGCTTTGCTATCCATAATATGTGCTCTGGCACCAACGTCATTTATGCATCTGCTTAACCAAACAAGACAAGTTTCAACATAGAAGATGGGAAAGGATAGAATATAAAAGTAAAGTATTTTAATTAAGCTACAAAAAGCTTGCTATCTGATCACTTTCTGTGATGCCAGTATTAACATCCCTTTTCAGTCAGATGTGGCTGAGGGACAGCACTGCTGCCTGTGCAATTGCAACCGCAAGCTCTAGGAATATCAAGAGCAGGCAACAGTTTACCCAAGGTCTAATACTGCATTTTGCCTCATTTTAGGAGATGTCTTTATTGCAGCTACACTGGAGCATCACCATAATGCAAATGTAGGGGTAAATGCAGGGCCACAGCAAACTCAAGTTTCTGCTACCTGGAATTTACCTTAGATTTCAGTTTCTCCTCTTTACCCGAGGTTTTGTTGGGAATTTTTTTCTGTTTGTTTGTTTTCTTGCTTGTTTGTTTGTTTGTTTGTTTGAGGACATAGAGACCATTTGAAGGTGAAATGAAAAGTTGGTGCTGCAGGAAAATTTGAATATTTAGATGCCTTCCCTATATGTAAAAAGGGAATGACTGCTGAAACGTTGCTGATATCACTAGATCCAGAATAAAATGTTAAGGGTCCCTATGGTATTTCAGAGGAATAAAAGGATACAATGAGCAGTTTGCAAGCTAATTCTCCATATGTAACAGAGCATTTGTCCAGATTTAGACTACGATCTTCAGGGAGACAAGGAGAGACAGGTTCCCAAATCCCATTGAAAAGCAATGAAACTTCCCTTTTTAAGGGAATTCAAACTCATTCAATTTGTTATTTCTACATTTCATCCTTTTAGAACCTAAAATTCACAAAAATAGTGAAAATATCTAAAAGTTTAGTCAAACAGTTAGAATTCTATTGACGTATTCAAAAGGATTACATTATCATGAGTACCATTCTGGTGAAAGGGAAATATGAAAATAACAAGACAATCTGGATTTTCCATGTGTAAAGTGGAGGGGAAAATAAACTATCTACTAACATGTTACTAATTCTAAAACATCAGTGATAGGTAATGGAAGTTAAAGCAATGAACTATGGCCAGCCAATAGGTTAAATACAATACAGCAGAACTTGAAAACATAAGAGGAAAAGAGAATTCTAGATGGAAAAAAAAATCCATTACTTGGAGCAGAGTTTTATATTTTTTCAATCAATGTAGAAAAGTTGAGCAGATGTTTCTGGTTTATATTTGATAGATACCATTGTGAATGAAAGTTACCAAAAAAAGGAATTTTCCTGAAGACATAAAGGAGACAGCCCAAGCTGCTGCTGTTTCAAAATTAACAGGCCCAAATATTGAGCAGAGAGCTGAAGATCTTTCTGAACCACTAAGGTCTACTTTGAGCATGTCTCAGAAAGGAGGAAAATATTAAAGGTAGGTAGGACTGCCAGCTTAGTTTCCGTGTTTAAAAGGGCAAAGGCAACGCAGAAAGGGCAGCAATGACTAGGCATCTTACAGATCAACAGATGGTATAAACTCGATATTTACTGCCAGTTAACTGCCGTAAGTAAAACACATTTTAATACAGCACTCTGTCATGTAATACATTTGGAGACAAGTCATGATGTTCAATCAAAAGCAGAGGTACAGAGAAAAGCTTAGGGACCATCACAGGTAATCGCCTCAAGATGGTTTCCCAATAGTCTGCAGTGGCAGAAAGGACTAATACCATCCCAGAATGCTCAAAGAGAAGACAACAGGAGAACAAAATCAGTATCACCTCTAAACCCAACATCAGTGAACCTGTTATTAGGCTGTTGCTCCCAGACTCATTCCAGAAGATGTGAAAAAGTGATGAGCAGTTTAAAGGAGGGCCACAAATGTGATTCACTAGATGGGCAACATGCCTTACAATGCAGGGCTTAAGGCATTAAATATATTTAGCTCTCAAGAGACGCTTCAGCTGTAGCTTCTTCACTGTACAATCAGGTGAAAGAGGTAGTTGCAGTGGCAGCTTTTCAAATTTGTTGACAAAGAAAAAACAAGACCCAACAGATGGGAGTTGAAATCATACAAATTCAATCTGGAATAAGAAATAATGTACCATTACCAAAGCTAATTAAACACTGGAACAGTTTTTCATTTAAGGTGATAGACTTCTCCCAATGTAAGCCTTTAAGATGAAACACTTTTTAAAAGTTGCTGGTTTGTGATTTGAAGTGCTGCACAAGATTAACCCTCAATAGCCTGGAGGAATTACATTGCCCCTGAACTGACTTCAGTTTCTGCGTATTACTTGCAGCTTGGCATAAGGATATCCTACCTATTTAAATATTACATTGAAGGCCAATTCAGACGCCTGTAAGGAGATATTGGTCAGATTCTGGATATTTTTTTCTTTCCAAATTCTGAAATTTCAAGAATTTTCTACAGCTAGAGCAAAGGCTGCACGTGAGGTTACTCAGCACTCTAACATGGTGCTGAGAAGCACCAGTGTTTCTGTTTCAAGGTTAAAATACCTAGCAAAACTGAACTCAGATATTTAACCTCAGCAGACAAAATTTTTGGCTCATTATTTTACCTGCACAGCTGCTTTGGGTTTTTTTGCCTACTCTGCAGAATTATTTAGGCAAATTTCCCCTAATGAAGTCCTTACTGGTTAACAGAGCTGGTGTTCTGGGGACAACTCAGTCTCTTCTAATTTCTTCTTTCAGTGCGCAAGCTAAAAAAGCAAAACGCTCAAATTAACGAAGGCACCAAGATCAACCCAAGCATAGTTTGGTGAAATGTAAGGAAAACATCACATAAAGGAAAAAAAAAAAAAAAAAAAGTGGGAAAAAAAGATATATAAGTCCTTCCTGCTTTGAAACTGCAAAATAAGGGTGCTCATACAGAGCACTGAAGGTTTACACACACTTATAAAATGCATCTTTATGAAAATAGGAAAAAGACAAATCTTTTGACCCAGCACCTCTGTGAGCCTTGCTGGAAATGTCATGAGAATGAACATTCTGTCAGTGCTGCCCCTGAATGCTCTAATTATGCACTTTCAGCATGTTATTGTGTTTTGACAAAATTTAGGTTGATGGCACCAAGGACATTTCCAACGCTCAAAACAGTTACTAAAATAATCTTGAGCAGCCCAAACCACTGGGAAATATAGTCCATAAGCTGGGTTCTCAAACAAGCTTAGAGTGATCTTTTATCCTCTCCTTTCACCAGATGAAAAAAGACAGAAAAGACACAGTACAGTAGGTCACTGAGATGTGTGCAGAACTTGACAACCTGGCCCAAAACCTACTTTCATTTCCATGGCTAAATAAGCGCAGTAGTCCTTCCCCCAAATCTCAGATGACTCCCCTAAAGCCACTGCAATCTGAAAGGTTAATGACTGGAGATGTATTTTCTTAACTCAAGCAGAAAAAAAGGAGAGAAAAAAGGGATGCCAGAGACAGAAACTGCACACACTTAATACACATTCAGTGAATCCTATATGCAAAAAACACTTTAACTGCTACTCTCTATGTTTAAATATTCTAAGTTGGAGAAAGTCAATATGTTTCTGCTTATCTCATTCTTATTTATAACAGCTTATTACATTTTAATTAGTCCAACTGTTCTATTGGATTTCTAGGCAAAATGTGCTAAAAAAAACATGTAAGCAATATATATTTTATTAATGAACTGTGATCTGTCGTCATGGAAGAGAACATTTGATTTCTCCATTTTTGCCACACTGATACCACACTACCCTTGTATTCTGGAGGTAGGTTTATATCCAGATTTTCTGTGCTCAGTCCTTTCCTATTTATTAATAATAAATAAACTAAACTACCTGCAGACACCATTAGAAACTGCGATTTTCCCCAACCACCTCTTCCTTTCATGACAGCCAACACAACTAACTACAAATGAAAATCATGAAAGGTAAAGAGATAGGGGAAGTGGAACAAGCACAAGCAAGTCAGAAGCATCAACATCTGCAATTAATATGAATGAATGAAAACCGCATGGAAAAACTAATTATAGGATCAAAGCTGAAGTACACTGAAATCAACATAAGTCTTTCAACCTACTTGGAGGTCAGATGCTATCATATCTGGTCTGAGTCCAGAGCTCAACTAAATACCCAATTCAACCAAACCTATATTATGTGTAATGATAGCATATAGAACCCATGGGTCAACACAATGTGTACCCCTCATCTTTGACGGGTGTGCTTCTGCATGGTTGGTGTTTCCAATACAAAAATAACCAAGGTCTGGAAACACAATCTTATTCTATGGGGCAGCAATTTTAACTCCTCGTCTTTTCATAGGAAAGGAGAAGTAAATAGACTTTTGAAGTACGAACATCAGCATCAGGCTACAGCAAACTAAAGGGAAAATCCCACAAATGATGCTTTGATGGCTTGCAAATACCTGTCTGATAATCCTGTCAAGCATGTTTGAAATTACCTACAGAATAACTTATTTACAAGCACATAATACAATGAGTTCAGCCCTACATCTGCTGCAGAGTTGTGATAAAGTTAAAAGCTACAACTCTATTCCTGCGGGATAATCTGTTTCTTCATAACATGCCCTATTAGGATCAGTTTCCTTTTTTAAATTCCCTGCTCTTCTTTTTCACTGCTGAAATTATAAATAACCAAGATTGTATCTATGTTTAGTGACCTACCCCACAAATGTGCTACTAAGCTTAATTAGGTAATGTTTGTTCAGTGTTATATAAATTCTAAGCAGCAGTTTTAAGACCAGTGTTAAAGTTGTAATTTGCTGGCTAATACCAAATTTCTGCAAGAGTTGTTATATATGCAAAAGACATTCTGCTCACTACTCCCAGATCTGTGGTTGTCACAGTGATTAAAACTCCGTGTTTCCTAAACAATTAACTAACATAGTCTATTAAATCTCATTTTATTACTTTGAATGGATTGAGATGCTACAATAATCCAACTCGGAAGCAAGACAGAATTTACATATCTTTTTCAGAAAATGGATGAGACATAAAATGAACAACACAGTGGATAAAACCAAATCTTCACATGTTCTCAGTCTGTTTTCCATTTGATTTTTCTCATCTGTACTATAAACAAGTTTTAACAGTGATAGACGCATATTATCTAGAAACCAAAGAGAGAGAAAGTTCTCTAGGCTACCAAAACAATTCACTTTAAACAGAACACACACATCGCTCAGTATGTTTTGACAAATTTAAATGTGCTATCGGCTCAAATGTTTGTTTTCTTTGACTAGTACTGCTGGAGACAGTACTGCACATTTTGTGTCCCATACTGCAACTTAAATTCAATTTTGTGATTTGGAAAGTTTTTTTTTAGTGTTTCAAATGGAATATATGACCTGCAATTCATTTATATTTCCTATGTAATTAGTAGCTGGCAAGTAAAACAAATTAGGTGCTTGATAAACACACACAATTATATTTTCAAAGCAGTTGTATTTATGCTTGGAAGGAAGGACAGTTTTATGAATATGTAATCAAGGATGTAAAATTGGAAAGAAAACAAAATAGAACATAGTTAATTTGGTGGTAGCGACAAATTAACAGTATGCCAAGCCCCCTGCACGTGCACCGCCCTGATAAACTTGTTATTGGCAAAGGTTCACTCTAAGACGAGCTTGGTAATCCTTCTTCCGTGTTTGCTCTTCTTTATTACTCCTTTGAGAAAATATTGTTTATAAAATAAAGATCTGCACAAGCAAAGATAAACAGAGTCCCCATTCCATGCCTAACCTGTTTAATAGCTAAGAAGCTTGGAATATATAGCTCTTTCTTTCTGTTTCCTTTATATATTTGGCTACAGGTGTGTGCTGCGCACCAGTGATTACCAAACATTCATGAGCAGCTGCACCTCCAAATGAAAGATGAAACTGAACTGAAAGTTTGTTTGAAATGGAAGTAAAACCTGGCAGATGGCAGCATCCAGAAATAGCACCACTGAAACTGAATTTTTTGTGCAGCTACTGCTCCAGAGCACTAGTGAGAATGGGAGGGGGGAGAACGATCTACAGGGGTAAAAAGGGAAAAATAAAAAGTAAAGGCAGTTTTAGGGGGAAGGAAAACCACAGACAGAATGAGAAGAAAAGAGGAAAATTAGCTTCAGATGCCAACACCTAAAAAATGAACAGAAACTTAAGAAGGATGTATCAGTAAAAGGAAAGCATTAGGAATTTCTATGAGCTGGGTTTATCCCAAGAAAAAATAGTGGAAGTATATGGAAAAAAGAATCTTTTAGAGAAAGATGATGATAACTGATCAGCTGTCAGAATCAAATAAAGAACTGAAATGTTAATATGCTTTTGATATATTGTGGAAACTTTCTTTCCTATATTGTGGAAACTTTCTTTCCTATATTGTGGAAACTCATTATCCTGAAACAGATGTACATCTATGCTTTCAAAGAGATACAAGGGTAAAGACATATGCCCAAAGGGACATTCAATAGATTAATTTTAAGTATTTTGCAAGAAAACACTGTGACCTTAATTTTTTTATTATTTTTTTTTTAGCAAGTTTAAATTATCACTAATGTGAGAATGAGGAGAGGAGGAATCCAAACACAACATGCAACTTTGTTGGGTAATTTTCTGTGAATCACAGAGCACAACAAACCACACTGTACGGGCAAAGATGCATCTCCAGAAGGGTGTTCCCTCCAGTGAGCGGGCTGCAGGCTCCTGGGGTGGGCTCTGGCACCGAGGCTGCGCATTGAGCTGCCACAGGCACAGAGCTCATGGCCAGCAGCTGTGCAGCGCTCTCTGGGTAGTTTATGCCAAGTTGGAACTTTTGAGGTTACAGTGCCACAAGCAGAACCTGTATTTCCCTTACACAATCCTGTTTATGGCTGACTACAACTTTGTGTAATTATTTGAGCCACAATTTCCCATAAATAGCCCAAAGCTGACTTTGAGAGGAAATGCCAGCTAAAGGGATTCAGCCTTTGGCCAGTCCCCATTAGACTGAAATCACACCTTCCCTCCAGTGATGATATCTCTGAACATCACAGTGGTCTTGTAAGAGCAATTGACAATAAATACCTTGATGTATTTCTGGATAGCTCCACTCTGCAAGGCCTAAGTAATTCTCGATAGAAGGATTGAAAGTGTCTAAACCACTTCTCAAAATAGGATTTTGCCCAGGAAAGTCACAGAAACCTCCAGAAAAAAAACATATAACTGATTCCAGTTTGATTGATTGGCATTAAATGAATCCTATCACCGCTTTCTAAGTAAGGATGCCAGAAGAAGTGAGTTGCTCTCCATACACTCTGCAACACAGAAGGTGGAAAAAATATAATGTGACACAGTAATTAGAAACTGTAAGTTATGATCAAATCTGAATGCAGGGATAACCTAAAACTTGAAAGTTCCACTTTAGAAACGTCTTTTTCATTTAATGTTATCTTTTAGATGCAACTAATGTCAGACCATTCAGCAGTCTGAAATCAGCAAAATCGTAGGGCAGATTATTCTGATGACTTTAAGAGATCTCTAATCGCACTGCTGCTATTCTGCATCTTCTTGTTAAGGGAAAGCTGACAACCTCGCCTCCCTGACAAAAACTGTTACAGATGATTCAGACAAGTTGCTTGTGACAACCACTTTGCAAAAATCTTCTAATATGAGTCACTTTATGGTGATTCATTTACTTTTTCATCATTTTAAAACAAACTTGCCTGTGTGAAAAAGTTTAAAGACCTCATTGAAGAAACAATTTGCAATTACAAAGCTCTATTTTTTATTAGAGACAGAATTGCTACTTTGCCAAAACAAAGCTTTTCTGAGCAATTTTCATCTATTTCTAGTATTGTAAACCAAGCCCAATCTGAGTACAATGTTGAAAACAGTGACAACAGATATTCTGCAGCATGGGTGGGTTACCAAGCGATGCTGCAAAGTTCTGCAATGTTATACAAAATCCCAAGACTTCCCACAACGACAATCATTATATTGTATTCACACATCAAATAAATGCCTGGTGCAATGAAGTAAAAAAACTTGTAAAAAGTTTCTTATTTACATCAATAGATTTTCTTTAAAAGTTAAATCTACACATCCTAAACAGCAACTGAGGTTTTCCTGTACAACAAATATTTTTTTTGCTGAGGAAGTGTAGGGTAACTGCTTTACAAAATTAGGAGCTATTGACATCTATCGATTAGGGATTCCTATATTAGACTTGAGATATAAGATTTTTTTTTTAAATGTCCCCAGAAGACCAGAACTCTGTTCAGTCCTTAACAGAGAGCTACACTGGAAGTGACACACACATACTTACAAAAAAAAAAATTGTTAAATATATTTAATCAGTTGCAGTGGCTGTGTGGAAAAGTCACAAACATAACCAAGGGAACCCCCTGTAATACTGGGAAATTTCACTAACGTTTCAGCTCCCTGAAAGCCAACACCTATGATTCCCACATGCATGGTCATACACAGGTTAGCAGAATTCTGTAGAGACCAAAATCAAAGGAAGTTGTCTTGCTGCCACTATACTGATGGACTTTTGAGTCAATACCATGGATTAATGGGCCTCTGCTAAATACAGAGAAGCTAAACAGACAGTCCTAGATTGAGGGAGGAAATTAAATTGCTCCTTACAATCAATTAACAATAGGATTGTGACAGGAACACCCAAACCAAGGCAATACAAAGCCAAATTTGAAACTCTGTCCTCATCAAATGCTGCTTTCCCAAAGGATACATGATTGTGAAACAGCAGAAGATTTTACAAATTGGGCATGCTTTGCTCTGCAGTTATTAAGTCTGAAGGCAACTGAGGATACTCTTTCAGGAGCACAGATTTTGCGCATCATGCTTGTAGGTTAGAACTGTGATACCCAGGTAGAAGAGCCTGAGGCTTCTGATGAGGCCAAAAGAAATTTCAGATACGCAAACATCATTCAGACAAATATTTTTTTCTTTTATATGTTGTTATTTTAAAACAAAAAAATAACTCAATGTCATGCAATGTTCAAAATATTCATCAGTGACCTGGACAAGGGGCCAGAGTGTATCCTCAGCAAGTTTGCTGATGATGCCAAACTGGGAGGGGTGGCTGACACCCCGGAGGGCCATGCTGCCATCCAGTGATACCTGGACAGACTGGAGAGCTGGGCAAGGAAGAACCTCATGAGGTTCAACAGGGAAAAGTGGAGGGTCCTGTACCTGGAGAAGAAGAATGTCAGGCACAAATACAGGTTAGGCATGGATCTGCTGGAGATAAGTTCCAAAGAGAAAGATCTGGGGTAGATCTGGTAGACAGTAAAATGACAATGAGCAAGCAGTGTGCTCTTGTGGCCAGGAAGGTCAACGGAATCCTGGGCTGCATAGGGAAGTGTGTGGCCAGTAGTTTGAGGGAAGTCATTCTCCTCCTCTGCTCTGCACTGGTGGGGCCGCAACTGGAATACTGCATCCAGCTCTGGGCTCTCCAGTTCAAGAGGGACAGGGAACTACTGGAAAGAGTCCAGCAAAGGGCAACGAAGATGATTCAAGGATTGGAGCATCTCCCTTATGAAGAAAGGCTGAGAGAGCTGGGACTCCTTAGCCTGGAGAAGAAAAGGCTGAGGGGAGACCTTATCAAATATTTATAAGTATCTAAAAGGGTGGGTTGAAGGAGGAGGGAGCCAGACTCTTTTCAGCAGTTGCCAGTGAGAGGACGAGGGGCAACAGGCATAAGTTGGAACATAGGAGGTTCCACTCAAATGTGAGAAAAAACTCCTTCCCGGTGAGGGTGACAGAGCCCTGGAACAGGCTGCCCAAGGAGGTTGCAGAGTCCTCTTCTTCTGAGATTTTCAAGCCCCGCCTGGATGCAGTCCTGGGTAACATGCTCTAACGTGCTCTAGGCAATCCTGCTTCAGCAGGGGAGTTGGACTAGATGATCTCTACGGTCCCTTCCAACTCTAATAATTCAGTGAAAATGTGCAGATCTATACAACCAATCATTTCAAATGAATGACCACACATACTAGAAAGGGAAAAATCTCTGTCTTCCATTATACATAAATTAGTGTTTTGTATTTATCCAGTAGAACAAGACTGAATAATGTATTACTATAATGAAATTGTTGAGAGAAGATGCTCTGGAGTAAACTCTCTCCCCTGTTATATTTGTGCCATTCTATCAGTTTCACAGTATTATCAGTGGGTCCTCATTTTCTCATAAATTTGGATTTCAACTTGTTTGTGATATTTTATTAAGAAAGCACAAAGTTTTCTGCACCTTCCCACAGTGGCTGAACTCTGAGCTTAAGTAAAACTCTCCAAGTCTCTCTCTACTAAGATCAAAGTTACACTTACACATTGTACCTGTTTAGGAAAGAAATGTACATAAAACCTATGAGTGATGTGAAAGAAGAACGTTAGCATATGGTTCTGCAGATCTTTGCAGCAAAACTGCTCAGCTATTCCATAATTGCTATTAAGGGCAAGTACTGTTCTTTCATATTTCAAAAATATTCTCAACTAGAGCTTGCTTTTTGCCTCCAGGACCTTGTTTCCCCTCAAGCCTGTTGATACAAAGTGCTCTCTATGAATATGCAATTTTTCTTGGGATCTGCAATACCTGTGCTAACGGCCTGAAGCAAAAAGGAGCAAAGATGATGAAGGTGTTTCAAACATTCTCCCTATGGTCAGAAGAACCAAGCAATGGAAGAATACAGCACTGCCTAACAAATGGGACAAGGTAGACACCCATGAATACAATGAAACACAAAGGTAACTTTATTTGGCACACACATATATGCTTCTATGATATGTTACCATTAATCAAAAGCAGAATTATATATCTCTTTAAGTTCATTTCTCATTTCACCTACACCAAAAATATAGGCACTCTTGTTCATTCAATGTCACTCCAAATCTTTAACAAATTTAGCCACAGTCAGCTTCCTGTCAAAACAAAAATGTTTACCTCAAAAGTTTTTTCTACATCTTCTTTTCTCTATGCCTATCCCATTAGTCTCCTGCCTCCCAGATGTAGCTGGAGTAATACCTATAAGCTCCAGCCCTAGGATGTATGGCAGCCATAATTTTAGGTATTGTTCAAGAGCAGTAACGTTCTCATAACTTAACCTTAACGAAACACTTTGCTAACACTCTCCTTTATTTTGTGTCATACATCAATTTATTGGTAAAGAGATACCTAAAAAAGCCCCCCTCAGATAAATCAAATAAATTTCAACTTTCTGTTTGCTCAGACATACTTTATTGGCTAGGTACTAAAAGTTGCAGGCAAAGCCTAAAAATTGCAATGGGAATTAACTCAGTGTGCTAATCTAAAAATATTTACTTCTGGCTTCACCTTATATAATAATTCTAAAAGACAATTTCAAAATACTATATTTTATTACTATGCCCCTCTGTTCCTTACTATTTTATTCATTAAGCATCTTCAGTGTCGCTTCTAGGTTGTTGAACCATCAACCTGTAGAATTCTAGCAGTCAAATCCAAATTTGAGATTTTTGTGAACAGCCGAGGCTCACCCATTGTAAGGTACACTCTGAAATCATCATACACAACTGAAACACACTGCGAATTCGCATGACCGCAATCCAGTATATAAGCTGTAACAACCTTTAGGCAACCTAAAACTTCCTAAGCTCCTAAGTTTAACAGAATTTTTAATTTCCTCTTCTGAGTATTGATAAATCAGTATCTGTTACAGCATCTGCTGACCTGCTGCACTATCCCAATTACCCACAGCTACTCCACACCTGATGGTAGCATTCTTATCTGCTGCTAACACAACACAGTAGTACATTAATTCCACCTCCAGACAATTGACCCCCTGTCTGAATCATATTTGCCAGACTGAAATTTCTCAGGGACTCAAAATATTTTATTAAAGGCTTCACAGGCTAAAAGCTAACAGCCCTAATTCCCCTTTTTGTTGAGTGCCCCCAGGGAGGAATAAAAGAGTCAATTTATCTGACTACACTTTGTTTTCAGAAGCTGACAATATCAAAGAGGGCTGTAGATAGTGGATATAATCCTACAATATGAGATTTTTTGATGTTCAGCTCTAAGTGAAGTGGATGTCTAAGTTATTAGTGTACATAACAGTTGCCCCTTGAATTGAACTATGTAATTAATACAGAAATATGAACCCAGTAAGTTAAAACTTAAATAGCACCAGCATAAAGCTTGATGTTAATGTTGCTTTCATTAAACATCAAGAGGAAGAAAAAACATATAGAGGCCCTTCAATTCTCTTTAACTACTATGATTCTCTCAGTGTCTTACAGTAGAGTATTACTAACATATATGATCTGGTACACACCGGATTTGCTATCCTTATACACTGTAATATATTTCAATTAATATGATAAGCATCTAATTTACTTTACATTAACTTTATAAATAGCAATACTCTCTGATAAATCCAAAGAAGAGCTGGTAGAAATTATTTCAAACTGCATGAATTATCTTGCAAAAACAGGCAAAGCCAAACCATATATGCAAATGTCTTGCAAATCCCATCTAAAACCACTCCGAACATAGAAGCTTATATTTTATTACCACACTTTCATAGTGTAATATGGCACTTTCACTTGCCTAATTCATTTAAAAATGTCTTGAAATTAGTGCCTTAGAGAGGTGCCTTTAGCGCCTTTCAGAGAATTTGAACAATTCACAAAGTGCCATAATGAAAATCTACTTGGACACCAAACTTTACATATTCAGTATTGGGAAGGGAAAAAGATTCACAGTGGAAGATCATTTCTCATGAAAAATGCCCTGAAAGAAGAATAAACCTTATCTGAACATCATTCATTATTCTCTACATTTGGGGTTGACAGCACTAGCAGCCTAACTAGACTCAATTTAGAATCTCAATTCATTGAGATCTGTTCACAGAAAACTAGCGAGAAGCCAACAGGATGGTGATCAGGATCAGATTCTGTGTATTACATTGCACAAAATGATTCTCAAAAGTACATCGAAATAAAAGAAAACTGAGAAGGCGACCCACCTCCCTCTAACCACCTGGTCAGTATAGTGCAATGGGAGCATCCACAATGGGACTCATCTGGGCATCTTGAAGGTGCAGCTCCCCAGAGGATGAAGGCCATCACCAAAGAGTAGTCTAGCAGAGTCAAAGACATTTTTTATTTCATCAGTATTGTAAAGGGTTTGTGAGTTTGTTTTTAACATAATCCTTGAAAACTGATAATAAAGGGAATAAATAAAAAAAAAAATCCATAAAATAATACACAACACCTATATGCAAATCTAAACACAATCAAAACACAATATCTAAAATCATCTTCAAAAGGTCCTGGAGAACAGGCGAGGTGCCTGAGGACTGGAGAAAATCCAATGTCATCCCAGTCTTCAAAAAGGGCAAGAAGGAAGACCCAGGAAACTACAGGCCGGTCAGCCTCACCTCCATCCCTGGAAAGATGATGGAACGATTTGTTCTGGGCATCATCTCAAAGCATATGGAGGAAAAGAAAGCTATCAGAAGTAGTCAACACAGATTCACCAAGGGGAAGTCATGTCTGACTAACCTGAAAGCCTTCTATGATGGCATAACTGGTTGGATTAATGAGGGGAGGGTGGTAGATGTTGTCTACCTTGACTTCAGCAAGGCTTTTGACACAGTCTCCCATGGCATCCTCATAGGTCATTTTAGGAAGCGTGGATTAGAGGAATGGACAGTGAGGTGGATAGAAAACTGGCGAAAGACAGTGCTTAGAAGGTTGTTATTCGGGGCACAGAATCTAGTTGGAGGTCTGTAACAAGTGGAGTCCCCCAGGGGTCAGTACTGGGTTCAGTCCTCTTCAGCGTATTCCTCAATGACCTGGAAGAAAGGATGGAATGTACCCTCAGCAAATTTGCTGATGATACAAAACTGGGAGGGGTTGTTGACACGACGGAGAGCTGTGCTGCCATACAGTGAGACCTGGACCAGTTGGAGAGTTGGGCAGAGGGGAACTTGATGTACTTTAATAAAAGCAAGTGTATGGTGCTGCACCTGGGGAGGAATAACTCCCTGCACCAGTACAGGATGGGGGCTGACTTGTTGGAGAGCACCTCTGAGGAGAAAGACCTAGGAGTCCTGGTGGACAATAGGATGACCATGAGCCAAAATTGTGCCCTTGTGGCCGAGAAGGCCAATGGCATCCTGGGGTGCATCAGGAAGAGTGTGACCAGCAGGTCAAGAGAGGTTATCCTCCCCCTCTACTCTGCCCTGGAGAGGCCTCATCTGGAGAACCGTGTCCAGTTCTGTCCCCAGTTCAAGAAAGACAGGCGACTGCTGGAGAGGGTACAGCAGAGGGCTACAAAGATGATTAGGGGCCTGGAGCATCTCCCTAACGAGGAGAGGGTGAGGGACTTGGGTCTTTTTAGTCTAGAGAAGAGAAGGCTGAGGGGGGATCTGATCAATGCTTATAAATACTTAAAGGGTGGGTGTCAAGAGGAAGGGGCCAGTCTTTTTTCCGTGGTGCCCAGGGATAGGACAAGAGGAAATGGTCACAAACTTGAATATAAAAAGTTCCACCTAAACACGAGGAGGAACTTTTTTACTGTGAGTGTGGCAGAGCACTGGAATAGGTTGGCCGGGGAGGTGGTAGAGTCTCCTTCTCTGGAGACATTCAAAACCTGCCTGGACAAGTTTCTGTGCAACCTGTTCTAGATGGACCTGCTTTGTCCCTTCCAACCCCGTGTGATTCTTTGATTCTGTGAAAATATAATATTTAAGTAGTCACACAGTAACAGATTACAGCATTGCAGGTGAAAGCTCTGGTAAGCCAGGCAGAGGAGGTAAGCAGGAGGATTGCAAAGTAACAGGCAAACGGATTCACTTGGGAGAAGAATAGAGGAGGAAGGATCTGCCTCTAATACACCAGTTTGATGAAATCTGTTCACTACAGTCATTGTGCTGGCAGACTCTGCTGTGACAGCAGAGCAGCACTAACCGTAACCCAGTGAGTTATGAGGCAAGGCTGGCTAAGAAGAGTGATTACAATTGTGTCTTCCAGTGCTCTAGAGATGCTTCTTTATCAAATTTCTTTCAAATATCTTGTCCTAAAGCAACTTAAGAAAATTGAACACACTAAATAAAAATATTGCGACTTTTAAATGGATTGTACTAAACGTCAAATGCAATGACTGCATTTAAATGCACAAATGTTTAATTAGACCTATGTTACTTCCACCTGCTAGTCTCCATTGGCAGAATTTTCCAGAGAACAACATTTTGTCTGCTTCAGGGAACTCAGTAAAACCCATTTCTTTGTTTTTACAGTACTATCTTGTAACATAGCAACATTACTCTGCATGTGTGAGTGTAAACATTGGGCAAATATATACCTTACCAGATTCCCTTCTCATGTAATTAGCACTTTATTAGAAATTAGCAATTAGCTTCCTGGTAATGGAGCAACTCATGTATTAAAGGAAACTAGGACGTGATATACATATTATATACCTTTATAGTATAAGATAATTAAAACATCAGACATGGAGTTTTCCTTTTGCTGAATCTATTTACTAATACTGTGAATGAGAGAGAACAGAGAACTGATAAATTCTGATTGATTATTTCTACTGTGTGAAGGATGTTGTCATCCCGAAGTGCTGCAGTTAACACATTTCATAATACTTTTTCTCACGGGATGAAGCAGTTTCCTAACATTAAAAAGGGAAGCGATTGTTTTAATTAACCTGCTGCTACTAAAATTTTAAGAATATTAATTCCACTTCTCGAACTGCATATAAGATAATAATTTTTTTTCTCATTAGCAGAAGAATTCTTCCTGATTTCCAGTTTTTAATGCATATTCTTTGCCCACACAAGGACAGTTACAACCCTCCAATATAAACATACAACTTTTCACAAAAACTGTCTCACAAATAAAACCAGTGCAGAAAAACAAACAGAAACATTTAGATTGTTGCTCTCCTTCAGCTAAAGTATGATGACAGCTGTAGCCACTGAGTAAGAAAGAAATGCAGAAGAAGAGAAAATACTTTGTCCATCTTGATATGACCAGGGAATTGAGAGAAACGGAAGAGTGAAAAATATATGACACAGTGTTCATGTGCTGACTTCACAAAGTGGGCATGGAATCAATTTCAAAGTGAAAAATAGCCCTGAAATTATTTTAATCTGTTTATCCACATACCTTCTCTAGAACACTCAGAAGTGATTCTGCACATTATCAGTTATGGAAAACTCCCGCTAATTTCAAAGAACATTTAGCACAGCAAAGTAACTCCTTGAGAATGGTTAGGAAAGTCTTTTTTAAATGGTCTAGGAATTTTCACTAAGCCGGGTTTTAAAAGTCAAGTTTAGAAGGAGTTGGTAAACTTGCAAAACGCCAGCCAGTGTTACACAGCTGTAACCAATGCTATTAATCTTTCATTTTCAAGAATACTAATTTATCAGAAAACCTTGTAAAAGGGAATTTAAACAACATACAACTCACCTCACTTTTTACTTTTCTACAAGAAGATCTTTAACACACTATATATAACTAGAGCTAATAGATATATACTACAACACTACATACTGTAAGTTACTTACAGCTACATGCTATAAGTGACTTCTAATTTCACACGTTCCCCAGTGGCAGTGATGAATCCCAATGTGGCATAGACTATCAGAGCAAGACAGAAAGATTTGATGTGTCAGAGCTAAGGGATGAAATCAAAGAATTCAGTGAAAATGTGAAGTCTAAAAGACAAGTAAAAACAGGAGGCACTTCCCACTGAAGTTGAAGGACCATGCAGAGAGAGAAGTGTATGTCAAATAGTCAATTCTTGACTTTCTAACCTATTGTTTTCTTTTCACTCTTTGCTTTCCTTCTTGAAATCTATTATAATGATGTATTTTTAACCTGGTTCTTCAAGAAATGAGGCATATGTCGTTGTGTTGCCTGGCCATCTGTCAGTTTGCTATTTTCCCTCAAGCACATTTTGAACCTGTTGAACAATTTCAGCCAATCAGACAGAAGGCTAAAGGTCTCAGACATACAAAGTTCTGCATATTTCATCAAAAGCTATAGCTAAAAGACAAGAAAGACCCAGCATATCGCTGCATGAGATAAGCATGAGACGCTGCCACAGGCCCCCTCAGACAAACGGGGGGTGGGAAAGGGAGGCTGCAGACCTCAGAGAGGAGATGGAGGTGAGCTCAACTTACACACAAATGTGTTGGAAGCTGTGCTGCCTCCTGCTTACCAAGGTAATTTTACTACAGTTGTGTCTTCAGGTTTCAGCCAAAAATCAGTCAATATTCACAGAAGGATATTTTTCTCTTTTGAGCATTTTTTTGTTTGGTTGGTTGTTTTTTTCTCCAAATAGTTTACAATCCAAGACAAAAAGGGAGGAATGGGGCACATTAGTAGTAAGAATAGAAAGAAGAGCAGAGGTGGTATAACCATTTCATAACTATGTACTGGAAATTAACACAGATGACCATGACAGCCAGAGGTCCAGAATTACCAAACACCAGATTTTCTATCTAGCTCATTCATCTCTGGTTCAGATTCATAAACACTGGGCATTATGAATTATTCAACGGCACATAAAAATCTTATAATCATCTTGAGTTATTGCATGCTAGTTTTCCAGATGAGAATATTGGAACCTCTGTACTAGGTCTAAACAAAAGTTACTTTAGTGTTAAGTATAATCGTCTTCAACCGTGACCAGGAAGGGAGGTATATATATATGAAAAAAAAAAGGAGTGATACTTCCATTGATTCAAATACTCATAGCTCCCAGGTATTAACAATTTAGGTATTCCTGACCCAAACAGTGGCTGTATCCAAGCAAGTGTGTTTAATTGTCATTGCTGTGTCTACTCTCTTGAAAGCTACCTAATTATTTTTTACACTTATTTACAGTTTTGTACTCAAAATCTTACAGTAATAATGAATTTTGCAACTGAGTATATACAAAAAGTACACCTTTTCATTTGTTTAAACCTTCTGCCTATGAGCTTAAGGAACTTCCAGTTTTCTGTTATGGGAAACAATAAATGTTTATTATCTTCCTGCATCTTCACGTTGTTTGTGATTTTACAGATAACTATCATTTTTTCCCTCAATCATCTCTCTTTCTAGACGGATGAATCCAAATACATTTAGCACCTCCTCTCCGAGAAACCCTTTAGTGCCTTTGACCACCTGTGTTACCCTTCTCCATGCATTTCCAACACTGGGTATATCCTCACTGACAGGGCAGAGCCATAACTGTGCATTCAACACATGGGCAAATGGGGAATATATGCTGGCTTTAAAATGTTCTCAGTTTTGTTCCTATTTTCTTCACTAATAGTGCTTCAAATTCAATTTTATTGCCAAGAAATGGACTAATGCTTTAGGGAGAGGTCCACCTTGACTCCAAGATTTCTTCTCTGAGCAATAATAAAGGATTTAGAGTCCACTGTTGTGTATCTGTAGTGCAGTTTATTTTTCCCATGTGCATTAATTTTTGAAACACTAAATTTTATATCTTTTTTTCTTTCACTCATTCAGTATTGTGTTTCTGTTAATGTTTCTATCTCTCTTCCACTGCCACATTTTTTGTTAACATCTCCAACATATCTTCTAAATCTTTTCTGTATTTCAAATTCAAAAGCATATAAACTTACCTCTATATCTTTCTGACTTGCATCTTGAAGTTTTACTAGGGACAATTAAGTAGATTATAATAGTGAAACTAGTTTGATATTGCCAAGAAAAATGTCAAATTAGCTGTAATAAGACATATTAAAAGTCAAATTAATTGCGTTAATTTTCCTATTTAACAATTCAATAACATTGTCAGTGCTTTCATCTACAGTCTCCTGCAGCTTCTGGTCAGGGATTTTGTGTACCTCATAGATATATATAGTGTCTATATCTTTACATAATATATATTTTGAAGACATTTCCTGAAGCCTATTGCTCCCAATCAGCACCATGTGGAATTATCAAGATTATTTGTAATGTGATTAGGAAGTCTTAAATACTGTTTTGTGCAATGAAGATACACTATGACAATATTTGAACGGATACGATGAGTCATCCAGATTTTGATTTTGTGAAAGCAGGAACTGCATAACAAAGTGTGAGGCAGCAGTCTCATTGACAGTAAAGTCACATACTGCCTCCCTCATTGAAAATACAGTCACATGCCATTATGCTACTTTTTATACAATATGATATCCACCTATTCTTAGCAAGCATCATGTTGAATCCAAGTAGAATAAAGTATGGTATGACTGCCCCTTGTGCTATTTTAGACAAATAGAGTGAAAGCCAAAGTGTTTTAACAGACAGTACGTTTAGGCAGAAGGGTATTACATTAGGATTCATAAGTACTCTGCTTAACCCAGGCTGCATTATTACCTAACAACAGCAATAACTAGAGGTGTGCTGTTCAGTGGCACGCACTTTTACCAGTAAATAGAAATGAAAAAAAATAATAATCTATGTTTCACCTCTTTGTTGCAGCTATTATTAGTGTGTGAGGTTTTGCTTCTGTGTTTTTCAACACAGTTGACCATACTAATATGGTTGAAAGAATTCTGCCAAGTTGCATCAAATCATAGGAAATAATGTAACTAAAGGCAGGGTATTTTGAAGGACTGGGAACATATTGCCATCACCAATAAAAAAACTAGCCCACTATCTTTCTTAGAAGCAAGCACAGCTTGCCTATTTGCTGGAGTTACAGCTGGCAATATTAAAAGGAATTTGGGGAGAATAGAGGATCTTTCTTTACTTCAATCATAATAGTAATAAAAAGCTAGCATACATCTGAATCCCCATCTCTCTGCAACTTCAATAAAATATCCACTACCTTTATATCTTATGAGCTCCAATCTCCAGCCACAGAAAAAAAAGGAGATATGGATCTGATACTTTGTTAAGATTACAGAAGTTGCATCTGTTTACCCAGTTATCAATTTAAAAGAAATGATAGGACTAGAAGGGATGGTTGGAGGTCATAAATCCATCTCATTGCATCAAAGCAGGTTCAAGCACCTCTATATCACTCCTGACAGATGTTTGTCCAGAGAAGAATATGGCATTAACTCTCAAGGAAATTTATTTCAGTACTGGAACTTAAAATGTTTTTTTCTGGGAATGTTTCTGAGCCAAAAAAAAAAAAAATGCAGAGAAAGTTGATAGGAGTAGAACATAACAGTTTAGGATAACAATTCTCCCTGAAGGAAAGTTGGAACTGCTCTGTATCCTCCAGCAAAGCATAGGACAAAAATCAACAGAATGCAAATATGAAGCATCAAATAAAAGCTGTAACAAAGTCCTAAAATTGAGCCTAAAAATAAGCAACCAGAACAAATATATATGGGCTGTTTACTAAAGACAGTTCAGAATGAAATTCAATAAAATGTATCAACAAGGAACAGAATCCCTATGGATTACAACTGCAGTTCTCAGTAAAAAAGGAGATATTATTAAGTTTATGTCACTGATTTACCAGAAAGATGACAAAGACTGTGAAGAGCATTCTTAAGGACAAAAAATACAACAATATTAGAAGATTTCAACTACACTCATATCAACTGGGTAGGTATCAATGTAGGTGATTCTGAGACAAAATACTTAGATAATATTTGCTTTGTGGAGAAACTTGTTAGGGATCAAAAGAAAAAACCCAACTCTTGACTTCATACTGAATGGTGCCTGTTACCTTATTCAGGATATTACTTTCAAAGGCCTACTGTTATGGAAGAGTCCCATAATGTAGTCAGATATAATATTTCTCATAGAAGAAATGGAAAATCTTTTGTACCTGTTCTCAGTTTCGAAAAGGGAACTATATAAGAAGCAACAGACAAAACCATATATTTTTAAAGGTCACAGATTGTATACTGACATCAGCTAAAACACACAACATATCAAAAAGACCCTTTAATAGCTCAAAAAGATCAGCATAGTTCAATAACAGAGGCTATCAGAAGCAAGAAGATATGCTTCAAAGAGTGCAAAATTCTCCAAGAAGGAAAATAGGAAAGAACATAATATCTAGCAAGCTATATGAAAAAATGAAGGAAAAAAAAAAAGGAAAAGATCTTGTGAACTTTTGTTGTGAAGCAACTTAAAGAAGACACTAAAACTAACAGTAAATCTTTAATGCATAGCCTAAGCACGTAAACTATCAGTCTTTCTGCATGACCATGACTGTAGCTGGGATATACACAGCCACTTAGACTCAACAACCTTTGGGAGTATATGGCAGGATTTTTCTTAAACTGATGTGTTAGGAGAAGGAAGCATAAAAAAAAAAAAAAACCCAAACTGGTAAAAGGAATAGTAACACATTATAAAACACAGAGGAGCATATAAATTCCCGACCTGCTATACTGATCACTTAAAATATCATTTGCATCAGATGAGCAAAAGATGGTAAATATAAGCCAACAGGTGCTAAATTTAAGATTAGTTTTTAGGAGATCTAACAAATTACAGCAAATATGTCTGCATTCAGCTGCATTTAGCCAAATCATAGAATAATGAGCAAAGGAAACAGAAGACACAGGAACAAATCTGTTATAATAAAACAGTCAACACAGTTTTCATACAGGTAAGTCATGCCACTAAAACTTGTTAGGATTCTCTGTAGGGCAAGGACAAGACAGCTTATATGCTGTACTTGAATTTTCTAAAGCTTTTCAGCAGGATTTCTCAACCAAAGGTCCATAAAATGGTATGGGAATGTCTTCTTATGGATTAATAACAGATTAAGAGATAGGAAGCTAAAGTAGAAATAAATGGTAAGACTGCAAATGAAGCCTATGCCCTGAGGCTTGTGCTATTTAGTATTTTCATAAATGATAGGGAAACGGCATGGCAGGAGAAGGTGGCAACATTTCCTAGTGGTGACAAATTATTCAGGGCAGTAAAAAGACAAGCAAACTGCAGACCTGCATAGGAATTTCATGATACAGAATGATTAGACAACAAACTTACAAGCAAAATTCAGTGTAAATAAATGTAAAGTAACACACATGGAAAGGTAACCTTAACTACACATATTGAGTGACTAACTCTAAATTAGCCATTAACTTTCAGGAAAGCTATCTCAGAGTTATAATAGGTAGTACCGTGAAAACATCAGGTTGGTACTCAGAAGCACTTAAAGAGGCAAATAAAACATTAGGAATTATTAGAAAGGAAGAGAGAATGAAAGAAAAAACATCATTATGTCATTTTATAACTCCGTAGTGAGCTTGCTGCTGCATAAAATCTGATTTCCCCATCATGGAAATCACCAAAGACCAAGAGAACTGCAGCAACACAGATCAAAACTCTTCAGGACACAGAGACAACAACATCAAGAAAATTCTAATATTTTAGGATCCCATAAAGTGGAAGTCTTAGGGTAGAGGAGAAACTAATTTTGGAAATGCCAGCATATGTTGATTCTGAAATACAATATGCTTCTTGGGACTCTAACAGCTATGACTAAAATTACAGTTAAATTACTGAAGTTTCATGGTTCTAACACTGTAAGGACAGCCCTGTTACTCAGTGTATCTCAAGGGCACCAATTACTTTGGTTTCCTTTGTTCATGGGCTGCATGGCAGCCCCAGCCTCTGGCTACCCTGAACGGATGTGATCTGTGCCACTACAGGAGCCTGAACCTAAAGATTCCCACTGCAGGCTTGAACCAAGGGTGTGGAAAGCTCCAGCTTGTACTAGGATTTCCAGGGATCTCACACTCAGGTACCTGAACAGAAAAACTTAACAAGGCTCACACGTAACACACCTGTGCAAATGTCTTTGCTTTCATCCTCATCAAGCATTCAGCCTTCCCTTGAAACTCAGGCACTCATTTGTCAAACAAATATCATAAAAGATTTAAAGCTTGAAAATTATTTTTTTGACAGCCTCTGCACAGTCTAAGAGATAAGACCACATAAAATACCATATTATAGTAGAAGACCTCATATATGTACATATAGATATGGAGAGATATAATTTGGTACAGCTGGGTCAGACTCTGCTCATTCAATTTTAAGTATATAAAATACATTTGAGAACAATACATATAGGCACACAGAACACAAAAAACCTGTTCCTTATTCATGGGAATGACAGCTCTTCTCTCAAGCGAGTTCAACACATGAGATAGACCTGCTCAGTTCCCTTACTATCTCTCAATTTAGAGAAATAATCTACAGTTTCATGGATTAATGATTATAGATCCATCAATGACAAACTGTGATTAGCTACCTCATTAACATTAATGCGCTACCTATCTGGAATGCTGTAGTAAGAAACATTCAAAACCTAATTATACTAACTCACTTTTTCCTCTCTTTAGTATTGCGGTAAATGTAATTACTCAATTGTTTTTGTTCCTGTGGATGGGCAAAATATCACTGAGTCCTCAGATATGCTAGCCATTTGTATAAGCATGAATTTAAACAAGTAGATATTCTTTTATATTTCTTGAAAGAAAAGATAAAGAGAAGGGTCTAGACAAACATGCCAGGATTATAGGAGATATGTCATGACTTAAGATACATCATGTATGTATCTAAAAGTATTAGGACCATGAGTAATTTAAAGATGCATCGTCAACATGATTTCTTAAGCAATTGAGGCAGATGGGTGTAGGTCAGTGGCCATGGGGGTAGACAGATTTCATTGAGCCCATGACATGTGCCTTGCCTATCTGCAATTGCTGTATTTGAGTGAACTTTCTGCTGTGCCAGCAGTAATCCAGGCATATAATTACAACATCTTTGAGAAAACTCATCCGAGGAACAAGTAAACTTACTTAAAAAAAAAAAATTCTTCATATTGCCCTGACTCATAAATCTATGGTGCACTTAATTAAATTCAATAGGCAATTTTAGAGAGAGATAAACAAATTAAAGAACCTCTACTAAATGACAGACAAAATTCCAAATAAATATAATCCATTTTGCATTTTAATTCCAATATTGCTTGTCCTTGTCAGGGCTGATACCTGCCTTATTCATCCTTTTTCTTCTTGAAAACAGTTCTCAAGTAAGGATATTAAGGAAATGTACTACCAAATACATGATTTTTTGTTTTTAATTAGGTAACCTAGCCCATCCTCTATGGACACACAGAAGAAGGTTGGAAAAGACAATCACATTTTTTTATTATGCCAAGGAGCTTTTCTTTAATGATTCTTCTCCTCCTAACCCCTCTGGAGAACAGCAATTAGCATGCTGCTTGTCCAGATCCATCAACAATGGCACGTATAAAGCTGTAAATATGCCACGCATGTGTTAGATTTATTATAGTATCTTCTAGTCTGACAGATTTATACATTATCTTTTTTCTTGTAAAGGGGAGAACTGATGTACAAAATAAAGAAAATAATTTGCAAGCAGCAGTCCTTGGCTACCTGTAAGAGCCCATCTGAACCTACTCAGATTCTCATGCCAGTCCCATCACCTTGAAATCCCCAATCCCTACACTCAGTCTCTCTCTCACCACCTCTAAGGAAGACCATTTCTTGCTGTTGCATCTCACCATATGTGTTTGTCATTTTTTGGAATCCTGTTTAACGTATGATTGGGGAATAGAAACCAGTCAAGGCACAGGTTCTGAATTTCGCTCAGGAGATATCTTTTCCATCTAGGTGCCACAGAAAGTTTTCTCTGTGCAGACTGAACCATCCCTCAAGTCTGTCAAGCCTGAGAAACAGCAGACACTTCCCACCTCCCCTTTTGTCATGCCCACATTATTCTTCACACATTGTTCTTCCAAACACCAAAAAGCCAAGCTTTCTGTCACTCCTGTCCCTATTCCACCGCTGAGCGCTGCACAGAGCAAGCGTGGTCTGTAGGCGGGGGGGGGATTTCTGTCACCGGCAGCCAGGAAGTGTTACCCAGGGCCATGCCGACTTACTGCAGCTGCTGGGAGAAGGCTGAAGGTGGGCAGAGAGAGCTAGCAAAAAATGACAGAAAACATTTGTCTTCAACAACTGAAAAAGTAAAAGCAAAAAAATCTACAGAAGCTGACAGGTGGTAAATCGTGAAATGGTTCGTATAGATTTCTTAAAAGACATAGGAAACCACCATGTGGTGCTCCCACGCACCGTTTTATAATATATGTGTGTCTATCAATGAAATAAGGAGCAATGGAGGTATGTGCACTGCAGAAATGTTATATGAATGCTTGTTATTGGGCTTCTTTCACTCCACCTGATAAACCTGGAATAGCATACTGGTTTCTTCAAGTCTGGCATCTTCTCTCTCCTTTCAGCTCACAGTCAACCACTCACTTCATTTCTCAGCTCTTTGCTCTTCTCCTCCCTGGGCGTCTGCCTCCCCTCAAGATCTGTGGTAGTTTAAGACCCAATTAAACCCTGCACCAAGTAATTCTTTCATACCATCTTTCACCCTTTTTTTAATTATCTTGCTAGTTTGTCTAAATTCTGCACAGATTAAGACTACTTTCTTGATGTCTCAGACATGACATATCTGAAAAGGGAAATGTTATTAATGTTTATAAATAATAATTGTGTTGAATAAGGGCAGGGCCTGCTACTTTTAAGGGGAAAGTCCATTTCTACTTTAGACTCTGCATTTTCCAAGGCCTTTCAAAGTCTTAAATGTAGGGCTACAATTTCCATTGCTTGGCTCTATACTTTGAACCTACTAGACAGATAATTACAGAGTCTCCAAATGTAAAGATGCAGCTTGCTGATGTGCATTATGAACAGGAAATCTGTATGGAAACGGAAAAGGCTAGGTTTTTTTCTTATGAGAACAAAAGAGAAAGTAATTTGGGAGAGAAACAGTTATTCAGACTTTAATATATGAGAAATTTTGGTGATATTTTGACCATATTAAGTTTTTGACCTGTACCTGACAGACAGGTAGCTCCAAGTAAATTCCACATGGAATTTTTACTCTTCGTCTTTTTTCTACAAACATGGAATTAAAATAAAAGGGAAAAAGCAATGCAAGTATGGCTTTATATATTAAGAATATATTAAGGATTTATGCACTTGGGATATAATATTAAGAATAAACAAATGATTAATGGTCATTGATTAAAAAAAACAGTAACATTTTGGGTGGTGTTGGTTCAGTTGTTGGAGGTACTATGTATATCCTCAGCAATACCTTGAATTTTATTTTTTCTGCATCACAAAGAGTTAATATATATCCTGGAGTGTTAATATGAAACTAGGGTGTCCTGTTCAGTAGGCAAGATACTGCACTGTCAACCAACTGGAGCTTTTGCCTGATCAGTTCAGCTACTGAAATTGCTCCTAGCCAGGATGTTGTGGTCATTTTTAAGATACTTCATAATGAACAGGCATTTCACATGCTTACATGTCAGCACAGTTGGTTTTTCATCTAATAGGACCTCAGGCTCTGCTATTAGAAGGAACCTGGTGACTGTGAGATGCAAGGCTCAAATGTCAGACATATAATATTTATCAGAGGTAGCAGAAGAAAAGGTTGCAGCCACCCTACGTAAAATGACTTCTGAACTGAACAGAAAGCACCACTCCCAGTGGTAGAAAAGTCAGCAGTTACATACTGTAAAATTATGAATAAAATCCTTAAAATATAAGAAAGCCTTCCATTTTCTCCAATCAGAACCTGAGGCTATGGCTGAGTGGAAATCCAAAGAAGAATGAATGACTGCAGGCTATTGCCTGAGATTCCAAACAAACGATGCAGTGTCCAGTACAGCAAAACATCTGTAAAAGTATGCACTGAGATGCTTCCTAGTACTTCCCGCTTCCCAAATGAGGAATATCTGAACACAGTCTTTTTCATTATATTCTGCACTAAAGAAAGCAGGAAGGTAGGGGAATCACAATTGTAAGTCAAAGTTAAATGGCAACACAAAGAACAGAAGTTTCCTAAACAACCTACTTTACACTCATGAGAAGTCTACTGCAATAGCAGAACAAGATTATGGCTGTGCAAAATGACACGATAATACACAGCTGTTACAACTTTTTCAGGAGCATTTTGAAATCTTGAATATGCTTGTGAGAAAGTATATTTTGATTGTTCCTAAAGAAGGTAAATCAGTGTCTGAATCTATATTTATGGAATTTTTGCAAATATTTTATCACAAGATATCCAGACCAGTAAATTAGATCCATTGATTATATTAGATCCATATTGTTTCGCACTCAGATCCAAAATCTACATTTGGGATAATGGTGTCTGATTCAGATATTCATAAGTCCAGTTTTCACCCTGAAACATCAAAAGGATTAAGATTTAAAATTCCAGCTCAGTTCACCTCTGTTAGATACCAATCCTTATTGTTCAGTGGAAAATTACTTTGAATCCTGCAGCTCTCTGCCTTCTGTTCCTTAGAATAATTTCTTCCATATGATATTTGCTGCATGTGTGAAAAACAAATTTATCACCCAAATGCATATATTTCCAATAGTCTCAGAGAACAGTGATTCAAACAGTGATTCAAATTTTCAGCAGCAGTAATACTACAGAGATTGGGAAGAAGAAAGAAGAAATATGTGACAGAATAACGAAATGCAAACAATCCTTCCCATGTGAAACATGCAGAAAACTATTAGTGATGGAGAGAAATCTGCGGTGCATTTAGACAGCTTAATTCATGAGGCTTGCCAAAATAATTAAAAGAAATCCCACAAACTTTTCAACCCAAGTGGAATCTTTTCATTTAATGAGTTAAAGGAATGACAAATGTCTTGATGAATGTGAATTTTAACTCCCCAAACATGATAACCTATTAAGAATCTTGCCCACACAGTCTCTCACATGCACCAGTACTGCCTAGTCCTTGTTCAAAGCAGGGACCCTCTTCTTGTGTGTGCTATCAAATTCTAAGTGTCACACTGCCATCACCATGGTAACTGATGGACCACCAAAACTTCAGCGAGCAAACTGCATACTCCTACTTGCCTCATTATGCACTGAGAAAGACAATTTCTTCTTCCTATGTTATGATGGTATTGGAGAAAGCTGATACGAAACACAACTACTGGCTCATCCAAATGCTAAGTAAATTCAAGACAACAACTGAGATCAGTCATCCCTTGTAGGAAGTGTTGCAGTAGTTGACAGTGGGGGTAGAATAATGTTGGAGAACACTGGAGCTGGGAGGCTAATACCTTCTAAGAGTATTTTTAGCTATATTTGGAGACTTGAACCAAGAGTCCAGAATAATCAGGAGACAACTGTGACTGATTAGGCTATAGCACGGGTTACTTGTTAGAGCTGTATCATTCACATATTTTCTTCATTTGGTTTTTCATAGTTGCAGGCAGCATCTTTCAGAAGACAGTACAACATACATGCCAGAACTGCAGCTGGCAGCTGAGGAGGAAACGTAAGATAAAGTTACCACGTGTACTGCAGCAAAAGGCTTTTGCTCTAGAGAGTCAACATTCATGCAAAATATGATAAAAGACAATATAATGCTCATGATTGCTCTGAAGGCAGCTGCCATTTGTGGGTCTTTGCTGCCTCCCTATAGGGAGAGATCAGACCTCTAAATCAGTTCACTCGTGAGGACTCAGTAACACATCAGGGTTCACTATACCAACAAGCACGTACACGTTTGCCTACTGTCCACAGCTAAAAGGAGATATTCACCAGGTAACCTGCTCTGCCAAGATACAGCTGTATCCCAGCCTGAAGACCAGCAATGATGCCTGAGTGTAGCAAATAGAGTAAAGCTCTTATCTACACCTCTAAATCCATTTATATTCTCACTTGCACATGACTTATGTTGGTTTCAGTGGGTGGCAATTCTACTTCTCTGACAGTGTTTTATAATAAGAGATCTATCTAAAGTAAAGAGGGAAATACATTCTGATTCCAACAGTGCACTCAGGATGGAAACAGACTTCCAGCTGAAGATGTTCTTGTAGATGTATTTTATTGGTTTGATAGAGCATCAGCAGTAAAAAATGAATATGTGGAATTTATCAATTAACTGACATCAGCCTAAGACAAATCTTCAGCACGTCATGACAGCCTGCAGTGGCTGCCTCCACCTGCCGTGCTGTTGGATGCACTCTGCTAGCTATACACCAGTTCTTTTCAAGCTATTTTCATTTTTGTGAATGTAAGTATTTTTATTCTCAATTCTTATGCACAAAGGCTTTTAAGTAGGCAAGAGAAAAAACATGCCAAGACGTACTTGTGTTATATTTCTATTTTTATGGCTTCTCTTTGTAATGCCAAAGTACCACGCGTATATTTGGTTTGACCCAATTAAGCGATACATGAAAACCTACTTCACTAAAGTTCACTGATGCCAGCCACTGCTGCAAATGACAAACACAAGGAGTTATTGGGTTACTGCTGCACATTGAAATGCAATCAAAGGCTGAAATGTAAAAACATTCAATGAAAAATGCAGCTGTCTTCCAGAAATAACTTCCTACTAGTAAGGATTTACATTACATTCCTCTGAATACAAGAACGATATATTTTCTGGTGAAATTGAAAAAGGTAATGAGCTAAGTTATCCAGGAAAAATCACTCCTTATACAATGAGGATACGGTATTAATGTACTGTTTGCAAGCTTTGGAAAAGGTATCTTAAAATATTGACATACTAGTAGAAATTGGCAGAAGCAATGACATGTATAATACCAGGATCTAAACACAACATGCTTACACCTAAAGTTTGATCATCGGCATCAGTGAATGTGCAAGGGCATCAATGAGAAAATTTTGTTGCTTCGTAGTTAGAAACTCATTCTTGAAAAGCCACTCTCCCTTTTCCAGATTATTTCCATCATTTTTTGCTAGTAGAGTAACAAATGGAAAAGACATTGATGGCAATTAAACATTTTTCTGCATAATTTACAGGTGCCATAATGCTTGTTCCCAATGAACAAATGCACTTGCATTTACCTGCATTTACAACCTGCAGTTGTAAAACTGAAGCCTCCATACAGCAAACTACTTACTTTCACAAAAAATAGGCCTCCACTATGTGTCCTCTCCTGTGCCAGCCCATGAAAACCTCCACGCTCCTCTTTAATTTAGTTCCGTCCCTTTACTCTGAGTTCCAAGGGCTGTGCCAGGAGTGAATATGCTTGGTGACATGAGATGCTGTGATTCGCCACCACAGAACATGCTGAACAGCATGAAATTTAGCTTGAATAACTGCAAGACAACCAGTCCAAATAGCAGCAACATATACTTTAGCCTTTGCTGTGGTCGTGCTGGAGACAAGCACAAATATCCCTTCTTAATGCAACAGAAAACTTCCTGCTATGTGAGCACGGTGGTGCTAAGTGGAGGGTGGGATGTTGAGCTGGAGTACTGTCCCCTGTGCCTCATCTCTCTGCTTGGCCAGTGTAAAGACTACAATCAAAAGGAGCTTTCCAGAGCCCAGGATGCCAGAGCCGGTGTGCAAAAGCTATAGTGTGCCACAAAGAACTGCATCTACCAATACAGCAGCCATAGTTCTGGATGAACTTCCATGTTTAAACATAGGTTCACAGTCAGTCATCCACAACAGTAAAAAAGTTATTCCCAAAGGAATGAGATGGATATATCACACCATTGCAGCAGAAACGTATTATTAAGAAGTGGAGTTTGCTATTCTTTCTCTTTAAAACAATAGCAAACTGTTTAAAACTTGGGCTCCTACCTCCTGCTTCACTTGAAATTCTTTGTAGGAGGCATGAGTCATGCAAGATATGACAACCACCGTATCTGTAGGTGTAGCTCTGGGCTTTCCAATTCTCAGCACAGAATGTAATGATGAGAATATTGGCAAAGGCTAAAAGCAGGCAATTGGGACTGTGAGTATCTAAACTTGAATTGGGATTACTGCCTGCCTAGTCTGCTCTCCTCTCCTTTGTGTATGTGTGGATTCATCACTTCTGAGACCATCAGCATTATCCAGATGCTCCTGTTATTGATGACAGAGTGGAAGTCAATTGAGAGGAATGTCTCGGAAGCCCTTCACAAATGGGTGAGGGTCTCCCAGGAGATACAACAGCATTATTGTTACAAAGCACCAGGGATGTACTCAGTGCTTCCCTTTCCCCAAAGGGCTTAGTCATACAGGATTGCAGATAAGGAGAGCACTGAACCATCTTAGGACTGCTGACTATACTGCTTTGCTAATTGTGATTCAATGAAGATGAAATTGATGCTGTCTGTTGGTCAACAGCAATGCTGAGGCCAACAGACATGAGCATGTATTGTGCATATGACCTGATAGGTTACCTTTTTTTCCACAGAGTCCTCAAACACTCATGCCAATTACTGTTTCTTTCACTGGTCCTGCTTTTGCTGCTTTTCAAAGCAGCTCCAGAGAGTGCTGACATGAGCCACTAGTCTTAGATATCAGAGAAAGTAACCAAAATCCCTAGAGAAGGCTGACCATCC
>JAOQGH010000062.1:10178843-10222897 GCA_025769975.1 Gallinago jamesoni | reverse complement strand
CAGAGAGTGCTGACATGAGCCACTAGTCTTAGATATCAGAGAAAGTAACCAAAATCCCTAGAGAAGGCTGACCATCCTGACTCCCAAGAAAGAATCCTGCCAGGATGTGGTCAGGTTGTGTGGTTCATGTAAATGTATGGCCTTGCAGGGAGATTGGAGAGGAGGCATCCTGGTAAAATGATGCATTGCTGAACATACAGGAGAAAATTCTGGTTAGTTTGCAGGGTTTTTTACATATTAATATTTAGCAAATTTTATTTCTGAGATAAGTGTGGTCTGACTATGTCTTTATAGCTTTTCCTTGTAATGTCACACTACCATGCATTTATTTGGTTTTACCTAATTAACTAATATATGAAAGCCTGCTGGGGTCAAAGGAATTGCAAAGAGAGATTCCTGCATCTCTGAAAACATTTAAGTCTTATATTTGATGTTGTCAAATACCAAAGCAAAATCAGAATCTCTGAACAGTATTATCCATTTTTCTACCTTTATTTCTCTTTGTACTGACATTCACAGTAGTAAATGCACAATGATATTATATCTCTGTCTTCAGCTGATAATGAACAATCCACTAAGATATACAGCTGTCACTTTGCTTCTAGGATCTATGGCATACATTGAAAGGACATTACAGGGTTTCAGAATTGTTTGATATATGTAAATGTTTTTAAAGTTTTACTGACAATGAAAATTCATTCTCTGAACTATATATCACTAGACTGATTTTAGAGAACATGATATTAACTTTCAGTCATTTTGGCATGCCATTCTCCTAGTGATGTAGCAAAGAACTTGGTAAGCATTCGAGCAGCTTCTAATTTAATTTACAACAGGTCCTTTAACACAACAGCAAACTGAGCACATCCCAGTTAAAAATACCATATGGAAGTTCATTTCCCAGTTACTTTGGTGACATACAGGAATACTTATGAGCAGGTTTCCTGATTCTGCTCTGGAATAGATTTATCAATAAATTTCAATAGAAACAATTCAAAATCACATATCTGTGATCTATTCTAAGATTTGTTACAAATGTGAATCCTTTATATCACAGCATATCTTGGTATCCTGGTATTCTTCTCTGGAGTAATCTTCTCAGCTGTGCAAATTTGAATTACTTCATCTTTCAAGTGGCAGTTATATCAAAATTCACTAATTTCATCATCAAAAATAAAAGTCAGTAATTTCAATCTTTGCATTGTTCAAAATCACACTGACCAATTACATGGCAGTGATTTTTCTAGTGCTGATTAAAAATTTGTGCCTCCGTTACGCAAAGCAGATCATACAATAGTCATCAGTCACAGACTTTCCTGCTCCCCAGACCTCTCCCGAAGAGTGTTAAGCAATTACCCTCCTATCATGCTTGCATTGTCTGACAGTAAAGCTCGACTTTCACTAGGGAAAAATGATAAAAACATCATTGCCTGGTCCAGATTCACAACTCTTGATAAAACCCCATGAAGAGTGAATCACTGTAAACCCACAGTGCTGCAGGACAACAGCACACACCGCTCCATGGCTCGGGATGGAGCGGGAAGAACAAAAAACTTTTCCCTCCTCAAGTATCATCAGCTTCATGGGAAGGGCATTAGAGTCTGAGATGCACAATGAAAACAGCTCAGTTTTACACAAAGAGTTAAACTCACAAAATCCTAACATAAAACTGGAAAAAGTTTTAGTAGAACAGGCAAAGGCTTTGATAGCAGAGTAGGACAGGGATGCGTTATGTGTGCTTTAAAATCACTGTTCAGGAAACAAAGCCCAATGCAAAATACATTCTGAGTTGCCATGAGATCTTTGGCAAAAATTCAGTAAATTTGAGCTAGGACCTAAATCCATTAGAGGCCCAGTTTCACACATGCTTAGATTTTAGTCTGTAAATGTCACACAGCTCATGCAGTCATTAGTCATCCCTATGCACAATACATACATACAGAGGCAAAATGAATGCGGTTACTCACTTACAGCAAAGAGCTCCTGTGAACACCTATCTTGAACATTAATACTGATAAATGTATTATTAATAATATGGGATAGCAGAGTAAATTGGTTTCAATATATATAGGAACCTCTCAAAATTTTTTCCTAGAGCTGGGGTAGAACCTCTGCTGACATTTATATAAATTCAATTTATTTATTTTTTTAAATCTTGGTGATTTTTCTTGCCTCTGTACTTGAAGAGTCCGAATAAACAGGGACTCAATGCTAAAATGCTTTGACAAAAGCAACTGACATAAGATTTTCAGCCTCAGGTTGAAGAATGAAAAGGGCTGGAGCACCAGATTAGCATCCAGAGGCTAATTCCCTGCCTGCATATATGAGCACAGCTCCACTGGGCAGAGAATTTGCCCCCAAGTCCTGTGACCGCTGATGCAAACTGAATCCATTCTCCTACGGTCTACTGGGGAAATGTCCTGACAGTACCTTGCTGTTGCTTTTTCAATCTCACAGCTAACAGTGAGATAAAAGAACACACCAGAAACCTTCACATTCTGGTTTATCTTCACAGCCAAAGCTGCACTGATAGCTACTACCTCTGTCTGCTGTGTCACATCCTCTCCCACTGTCCTTGCATATTAGCTGCCCTTTCAATGACTCATCCACTTCTCCATCTGGAACAAACATCTCCTTCTTTGTATTCTTTCGAGGAGAGCTAATAAACTGCCTGAGTCATCATCATTTTTCACGTGGTCTGACCTTAATGTTTCAATACTCCAGTTTAGACAACATCCACTTGGAGGAGGTCTTTGTTCAGCAGCAGGAAAGAAAATAACTTGACTCCCTAATGAAAACCTCAAAAACATCCCAACTACTAAAGGGTAATGAGACATGGCCCTGATTGATTGCCTAATAGCCTTTATGTAGATACTAATAAACGTAATAAATTGTGGGATTTATAGGTAGCCCCTGCTCAAAGACCATCTTTTAAAGCACCTCTTGGAAAACACTGAGTTGTGAATTGACTTCCAGCTTCAGTTTTACTGGAAAAAAAAAGCCTGTGTAATGTGTAGACTTGAACTGACAATCAATCAACCGAGATGTTAAAGTGAAATAGTCTAGGATAATAAATTATCATTAATCAAAGTTTGAGTATTATTGGGGGAAAAAAAAAATTTAAAAGTTCAGGCATACAGTGAAGGCCATAAGGGCCAGCCTGAATATTAATATGATTTTATCATTATGGTTATTTATTACAATATTTGATAATTAATTAGTATCTTATAATCAAGTGCCAGGCAGAAAATCTTTCTAGCATGTCAGAACTGATTGTAACATTTGCAAAAAACCTCAAAGCAACTTGGGATACTAAGTCCCAATTCTGAAAGTTACAATTTCTCCAGTCTAGGTTTCCAAAGGTATTTACATATCTAACTCTCATGTAAATCAATAAGACTTTAAGACTTCATAACTGAAGTGCTTTCAATATCACTTAAACTTCCCAGATTTGGAAAATAGGACTTTCAGACCCACTTTTTTTTTTTTTTTCTGCCATTTATACTCTTATACTTTTGTTATAAAGAAGAAAAATTAGTAAGAGATCTAGGATAAAAGCAGGGTAAGCTATACAGGAGCTTCCATTTGGATTTCCGGTTCTCATGTTGGGGGGTAAAAACAGAATCCTTAACATATTTATTTTGTGCTACTTGGCATCTCCAGGCCCATTTTTAACTCCACTTCTTTAGGTCAGGTACTTCTGGCCAGTTTTTAAGGGGCTTTTGACACTAGAGGAGGACTCCTACATACAGCCTGTTCTACGCGTTTCTCCAGTTCAGAAAATACAGTCAGATCTCAGTGTCTAATTGCAGCTGATCATCACACATGTGTTGGAATGTACATTGTGTTCTGGCTCTTTCCTCTCCAGCTCAAGGACAGTGGCCATGCCGGAGGAGCACCTGGCAGCTCCCTCAGGCAATGGGCTCTGCTCCAGTCTCATTAAGAAAGCCAGTGGGTAGGGTGAATCCAGCAGGATAGAATTGGGTATAAAATGCTTGGGGGAAGACTGATGTAGAGCATCTCACAGTGGGACAGAGCACAGCCCGTAGCTCTTGACATGATAATCTAAGAACAAGCATTACCCCATGATTGCCTTGAATGGATTCTCTGTATTTGGGGAACAGTTTTAACATTAGTTACCTCCAAAAGAAACCAGATAATGCTTCAGCATGTTCATTGCAAAAACAATTTTCCTCTACTCTTTACAAAGCTGAGACAAGTCCTAAGAGCTCCCAGCAAACCAAAACATTTCATATAAAGGCAAGAACAGTAACATCAATAATGCCTATTTACAGCATCACTTATGAATCATCAGTGACTCGTGCTCAATTTGATTGTGCAAATATTAATAACCTTTTACCTCTTTTTATTCTAGCATTGCTTGCCACCCAAAATCAATGTCAGTACAAATGAACAATGTACAAGAGAAAGCTTCCAGTACTGTCTCCATTTTAAGATTCCAGTGTTGGTTTTCCAACTTTCAGAAAGATTCAATATAAATCGGTAGTATCTTTGTGTCAATATCAAAGCTTGTGATTATAAATATTCATAGAAACAGTAAGAGAACGAGTTTTACTTTTCCCAAAGACAATTGATCCTCTTGTAAAATTTACTAATCTGTACTCTAGACCATCTAGTTTTTATTCTTTGCGAGAGAATATTTAACTCTTAGTAGGTGGTGCCCTCTGCACGACTGCCCATTCCCTGTATTGGGAAGAACAGTGTTTCAGATGCTTTGTGTGGTGTTAGCGAACACTGTCTGCTCGAGACTGCAGAGAAAGCCACAATCCTCTGTAATGATAATTTACGAGCAAAGTGCAGTCATGCAGTTTCACCAAAAAGCGCCGCTGAATGTGCAGCACTTGGTCTTCTAGAAACAACTCTGCTTGCACCCTGTTTTTCCTGGTCCCTAAAGAACTTAACCTACAACTAGTCCTGAGTTCAAATGCTGCTACTGCAACATTACAGTATCTGCTGCATGAAAATAACAGATGCAGCTCCAAGACAGGTCTCACAGGTGTATCTGGGACTGGCAATACATGAAAAGCTGCAAAGCTAGCCAGTATCAGCAAAGTTACAAAGGAGACCTTACTGAGGAAGGCAAAGCTCATTTATTACTTCTTCTGGCAAGCTGTAGCCAAAGGTCCAATTTTTTCCAATTTGTTTTTTCTTTTGAAACCTTGAATAGCAAATAGTATTTGCAAGCCCTGTAAAGTATGAGTTTCCAAGGAGAAATTTCAGATACTAGGCGGAGTGAATAACATTATTAATACTATTTTTTAAAATCCCACATTAACAGCTATTTCCAGAACTAGAAACCTCAGGGGGGTATTTTCTGGAGAAATGCATAACGTACAAATTAAACAAATATAAACATTATAAATTTTTTTTTACAGGTAAAAGCAGAGCTAAGGTTCAATTGTTAAGATGCAGATACTGTCCTCTCAGCACTATATAATTCCAAACTACAAAATGTTCTTGTTTATATTTTTCTCAGAATGCAGAGGAGGGAAGAATAAGAACCATATTTTGCATTTTATGGCGTCTAAACACATGCTCCTCCTCCTAAACACAGAGCATAAACAAAAATGTACCACACACTATGACTTTAATTATATTATAGCTCTGTCAGACCACAGAGCTTTATAATAGTGACATTAACAACCACAGTATGCTCTAACTAAATCACCATGTAATTCTACCAGCATAAATACTATCTCCTTTATCTTCACTCACCCTGTTTATACTCAAACTATATTACACAATATCACTTTCCAAGCTGAGAACATTGCCTTTTGTTACTTTCTAGAAATTCACTGACCAAGAAATTAAAATGATAATAGAAAACATAAAAAGGTTTCATATTAACTAATTAGGTAGACAGTCAACTTTTAGTAAAGGGCATGGTAAATTTTCTTTTATGTTGTTGCTAAATATCGGACAAACAGAACCATTAAAATTCTCTACATTTCTATTTATTAATACTCTATGTGAAAGAAAAGAGTTAAGCAAGCAATCCTGGTTTATAGATTAAACTGTGGTTCAGTCTTCCTGCCTCATCATATCTAAAATGATTGGTTTAACCTTAACAGCAACCATTAAGTACTAGGAAAGCATTACTGCAACAAGGGAGATACACGTGGGTGCCACTAGTTCAGTGACAGAATGTGCCCTGTATAAATAATGAGATCAGAGCTAGATTCATCAAAGGAAGAATAGGAAGATGTCTTGAAAGGGAGAGGGAAAATGAATTAGATGAATCATGTAAGTGGCAGCCTACATCTTGAGGGACCAGTTCTACATACTGTAATTATGAATGTGTTACATGCAGAGTTTCATCAGGAAATGCTGAAGAGGAAAAAAAAACAGCATGTTGGTGGGTACTCTGCCTGGGTGGTTGCAATTCAGGGCCCACAAACACTTCTGAACCAGGCTGGGACAGGCCTCAGTGGGACTGAGAGTTTGACAGTCTCTTCTGCAAAGCATAATCTGAGAGAAGGATGGAAATACAGGACTGTAGGTGTGCTTTATAAGGGTCATTATCTTGCCCCAAGGCTCTGCTGATCACAGGTCAAAACTGCACAGCCAGTCCTCAGCCAGCCCAGTCCTTTGTGTAATTCAGCAGAAATCTTTTGCAGCTTCTTTCCAGGTCACGCGCATTGGACAAGAAAGCATTTGCATTTATAGAATAAGCCTCATTGAAATACTTTAGAGAACCTATGTCACGCAGTATTTGTGGAAAATATGGTAGTAGGCCAGTTAATACTGATGCTGGCTGAATACGAGTGCATATCTTTCATCTTTCTTTCTTTCAAGGGTGGCAGGGCAGGGAGAAGAGTCTGCCATCCATCCCACAGGACTGATTCCTTCATCACCTAGACTGGCTACTGGAGCCCATCATCTCCCTCTCTTTTTCAGCCGGCCTGGGGTTCCTTCTAGGGCATATACATGTGCGCAGGAGATGGGGAGCACAGTCTCTACATTCACAGCCAGGTCGCATCTGGAGCAAGGATCTAAAATTCACTGAGATCCTCCCAGTTTAGAAGTATCCTGTGGCTACTCATATCAAGAAAGATATTTGGAATCTCAAGAGCCACTGAAAGAGAAACAGATGCAATACTATCATATCACTGATTGTGTCATACGAACAGCAAACTACACAGAGTGAATCCCCACTACAACTTTCCCAGCTAATAATTTGTAAGCAACTGAGTTGTAATTACATACAGCATTCACTGAATAATTTCAAATTAACGAACACGATCATGAGTGCTTAAAGCCCTTTCACAGATCATTCATAAACAATCAGGGCTTCAGAAGCACCACAAGAACTTTCAGGAAATGGGCTTTCACTATGAGTGGCATTTATAAGTTTATATTCTCATTGATGCTTTGCTAAATTAAGAGAAGGTAATTTTCTCAGCCACATTTAGATTATACACTAGGTTGGATTATCAGAGGGTCTAAAGGAAGTTCATGCTATTGAAATCAAGAGAACATCATGTTAAGACACATTTAGTATCTAGCTTACTAGTGTGGCAAGCCTCTTTAGGCAGAGTCACAGGTGTAGGGGGAAAGGGTTTACAATGACCTCCCTCCACAAACCCCTACTTAAGAAATAGCAACTATTTTGGGAAACAATGTTCCATTTTGTGCTAACACTGTATTTGGAAATGAGTTGGGACAAAACTGATTACCAATGAAGACAGTCTTTGGCTTTGCAGCCATCTTAGATTCTTTACTCGGTAGAAAACGAAATTCATGAGATATATGGTAACATTTTGTCGCTACCACGCCATTTCATCCTGCTACTTGGCTGGGAGGCTATGCCCCTTGTTGTTAGACGAGAACTTGATCAAAGAAATGCAATGATATGTAGCTTCTGGAATTGATTATAGTGAAGTGTTACACCAGGACCTAAACAAGAAAAACTAAAAAAGTTGCAGTTGGTGCCAAGGCAGGAAATGGAAGTGTCTTAACCCTTATGTTTCATTCTCTCCTCTGGGTGTCCCAGGGGAAAGTAAGAACAAGTTGAGGTCTTAAAAATACCCTAAAGCACTTTCAAAGCTGTTCCAGGTGTTTCTAGAGGCCACTCTTCCTTCAAATTGTGAAAGAGAGGTAGGTGGGATTAGAAAGGATCTCCTCCTGAATTAAAGTTAATTAATTTTCTGGGTGCAAAGGAACAATAGAAAAGCACACAAATTCACAGATCACAAGACATCAGGAAGTATTTTTTTTAAAGAATCACAAGACAGGAAATGGGATAACCTACATTTTTTATCTAACTTCTTCATATTCATCTCAGAAGATTCCCATGCAATAGACTTTAAGGCTCTGCCCAGTTTTTAATTACTGATACAGATTTATAATATCTGGATTTAAAGATGATTGTTTATTGTCACTGTCACATGGATGCCAATGGACTGCCAGGGGAAGAATACATTATCTTGTAAAAACAACAAAACAGAAGACAAATATTTTTCAAAAACCACTATTTAGGATATATTAGGTATATTTGGTGAACGTACTGCTGAGTAAAATGAGCAAGTTTAATAACATATAGTTGAAAAAGAAATATCGTGTCATCGTGTGTTCAACTTCACCATCTAAAACTGATTTAGTCAATACCCCTAAATCAATCATTTTGCCCTTCTTCACTTTCAATATACTTTATATGTTAGAATAGGCTGCCCCAGGTTTCATAGGGATCGCAAGCTGATCCATTGGTCTCCCAGATGTCTACAAAGGACTGACAGAATTTTTTATTCACCTTGGTGTATATTTCTAGATCTGGCCTGAGTTTACATTACAAGGAGATCCATGAAAACTGCAGTACAAATCAGTGATAGGAAAAGTAAGTGGCAAAATTAATTACATTTATCTCCACTTCTAAAAAAAAAAACATGAAAGAAAAGTTCCAGGAGATAGTAAGCATTTTTACTTACTTTCCTCAGGTTTTGTTTTAACTGTTAACCTATCCCAGATGAGAAGACAATACTCAAGCCCTTCAGAAAAAAACACTAAATATACAAGATGACAACACTGTTCCAACTGAGCTGGAGTTTCTCCCTATGAGAGGTAAAGCAGGGGCAGTAGAACATCGGGCTGACCTGATGGTGCGGATGGGGTGGCTGTTGTCGTCTTCCTGACACATGACTCAGAGCAGGCACCTAGCTAGGAACACTAACAAGATGTACAAGAGTACTGGCTATTGGTAACCTTTCAATAACAAGGAAACAACTGATAGGAAACAAGCAATCATCTTTTCCACTGAAAATTCTTCTGCAAGCTGTAATACTGATATGAAAAAAATATAGATTTTTGGAAACCAGGAAGAAAGCAGAAGAAAAACTATTATACGGATACCATGATAACTACTCTCCAGTCATTTGGTAAACACATTCCTGAGAACACTTGTCATCACCTTTTTCCTTTTCATTTTACTGATCTTACAGTGTGTAGTAAAAGAAACGCCTGTGAAAACAAATGCAAGAATGATTGCACATTCAGTCAGAGAAAGTTACATTTTGTTATCCTGCAAAATCAATGATGAACATTTAAAGCAGAAGGTCAATGAGTGACAGCCACTGCTGTTTGATTGGCAGAGCAACGATCTGTGTCAAATGGCAGAGACACACTACACCTCTCAGCCAAGAGGCGACCCACAACCTACAAATTTACCGTGTAATTTGACAAGTTTGATGTTTTCTTGACTTCACATTCCCCGAAAAGATGCCCTGAATCAACCTTCACATATTTCTCTGTGCAGATTTACAGACTTGTGTGCTCTCCACCCTCTTCAAATCACCTCTTTGGGACAATTTGTTGGTCATGGTGAGGGGATGGCTTTGTAACAACCCTCGATTTTGGCATATATGGATGGATGCGTGGGTACAGTGACCAACTGGTCCTCAATTCATGCTCTTAAGCAAGCCTGTAATATGTCAAGAATTAAGATCTGGGGAAAGAAGACTTAATACCTTTAGCTTCATATAGAATCGTAGAATGGTTAGAGTTGGAAGGGACCTCAAAGATCATCGAGTTCCAACCCCCCTGCCACAAGCAGAGACACCTCCCACTAGACCAGCTTGCTCAAATGGCATACTCATCTCAGGAACTGAGAGCACTGGATCATACTGGCAAAATCCTATCCTAGAGATGCAGAAACTAATCAAAGGAAAGTAATTTTGCAAAGGTCATATCAAGTTCTATCATGTCTCCCTGGATTAAAATGACAGTATCCATGCAAACCCTGAACACTCTTCTTGGAGTAAATCATGACTACATGCAAAACTTCTTTAACAGGGAGATAAAGAAAAAAGTTGAGTAGCATCTAAATGTTCTTTTAGGAAAGTCTGTGCAGATGTATTATGTCTGTTCCTTCTTCCTTCTTCAAAATTTTACACCTATAAAGCAAGTCCTTTCCAAGGCTCCTTTTGCTTTGCATTAGCTGAATTTAATTGTAAGTGCTAACTGACAAGTCTCAGAGTCTCTCAGCTCATTAGCGAAACATGCACCAAAAGAGTTAAGTAGGCAACTGACATTTTATCATTTTGTACCTTTAAGCTTATTTTAATGAGCAGATCCATTTTTTTAGTAAATTCATAAATAACTTTCCTCATAATGAATTGCCTCTCCATGAAATTTTAAGATGGATTTGAATTTGCCAGGAGAAGGATGATTTCCTTTGTAATTAACTAATGTATCAAAAGGGATCATTTATAATATCTGTGGTCAACGTCAGTCAGAACTGTTACAGGGCAGCACAGTAGGGCATGACTAATGAGCACATGATGGAATCAAAACTGACAGACAGAAAAGTCATAAATCTTTAATTTGCATCCTGAATTTCACATTGTAAATGGGCAGTTTGTATCAAAGTGATGTGATTTGTGGACAAGCTACAAGCTTTAAGTCAATGTCAAGCCTGAAACGTGGCTAGCCATTCCTCTCTTCAGCAAGGGGCTGGAGAATTGAGCACTGGTTCTCACAGTGTCCTTAGGTACCCATGTGAACAGAAATGCACCAGGACCTATTCCACTTCCATCAGCAGATTTTCTAAAATGTTGTTTCTCATGAGTGCCCCTGAAAATGGAAGTATTGATTACATAATATACTAAAGTGATGGGTGCTCTATAAATACGTAAGATCGATAGTATTTTTATCCTGCTTATCCTGGACAACAGCAGTCTGTATCTCCACTCTAAATATTGACTCTTCTCTCGTCTTCGCTCCTCTGCCTAACCCAATTTGTTCCACCCCAGCACTTTCTTACTCAGTTCTCCATATAACCACTCTCAAAATAAGGCTGCTCAAGCATCCATCACTTACTCTTATGAAAGTCTTAGTAACTCTTTTCAGTGTCATCCAATCCTTCTATGAATGGTCATGAACAGACTGTTATCTGTTGGAAAAGGAACGTAATGTCCACTCAGTTTTTTTTACTCTAGTTCAAGGAGGGTTTGTTCGAGCCTGTGGTTAGTGCTGTAGCAGATATCAGCCTCAAAGATCACATCTGCCTTTCCAACATTTTAATATCAAACGGGCTTACTTACATCATAGTGTGAATGGGATAACTGTGCAATCATGGAGCTACACCTGTGTCACGTGGCCAGAAAATGCTCAGAGGAGAAAAAGGGGCTGAAATCTCATACTCTCCTCCTCAAATATCACTGGGTTTTTTTAAAAGTGATGACTATTGGGCTATGCATATATTCATTATCAAGCAATGGAATAATAGCAAATCTATTGAGGAAAAAGACGCAGAAGTTGTGATATCCATGATATAATTGACTATTCCAGGGTGCTTCTTCCACTTTGGACTAGTTGTAGTCTAGTCCCATAGACCAAAATCCGATTTGCACTTGCAATACTTCAGCTGTGCTCCTGGAGTATGTCTTCTAGTTTCTTTTCATCCAGAAGGAACCTATATGATTTGAGACTGCTCTCTGGTGCTAACCAAAGTACATATAGAGGGATCATCAGAAGACTAGCTTCAAAACATGCTCCTGATCCAAACTAAAACATCTTACGTAGGCACACCACACATCTACCTTTTATCCAAATATGCCATCAAAAGAGGAAGATGGGCCCTATCTCACCTTCATACACATCACATCACTGAACTCAGTGAATATGAAAAGGCCCAAGAGCTGGCTTCACTGTTAACGTGCATGCTTGAACACAGTAAGCCATACCACATTCAGGACAATTCCTTTGTCCAACCATCAGAGGCTAAGAGGCAGGGCATGGTGCTGTGTTTGTCCAGGGTCTGACCAGCACTGTACATCTCCCCAGCTGAGCATGAAGTCATGCAGTGTCCATTGCTGGCTGTCCAGAGAGCTGCAGACACAACATCAGGGGAAGTAAAATGGTCATAAGAGGCAGGGTCACAGATAACAGTAGGAAAAAAGGGTTACATTTATGGCCTCATGTTGAAATCAGACCAAGTAACTTTTATAGGCCCAATTACTCGTGTGAGTTAGGTGCACGTGAGCAAGCTCTATTGCACTAATTTTGTTTCTAACACCACAGAAAAGGATTATATACTCATACAAGTATTGTAAAAAAGTCTCCACATACATTCTTTATATAGTTTTGCCTCTAATACTTCTTACTCCCCATCCAGCCTGCCCACTCATTCCCGCTTTTTCAGAGTCTTGGCAGAACGTAAACTTTTTATCACAGTCAATACCACTATTAATAACAATATCACTAATAATAATACCATCCAGATTTGAGTAATGTCTTTCTGGCATAAAAGTTGTTTCTAGGACCACATGGTGCTAGGCCTAGCCTATATACAGCTACAGAGGTTGGACAGAGATGTTCGGAGCTTTATGCACCATATGGAAATGAGCAAAAATTAACCAGAAAGCACACAGAGGGCCTAGGAACATTGCCAGTATTTAGGGAAGGCATTCTCTCAAGTTTGGGGCATGCAGTAGATGAAGGAGAAAGGTTTATTGGACCAAGGCCTTTTGTATTGTGCAGCAAGAGCTCATTTTGGGTCTACTTGCCTTAAAGGTAAAATTTTGGTTATCAGCTGCCACTTTGTGTTTAAAAAGCAATTGTTCAAACATGATTTCTATACAGGGATAGAAAGCTCACCCAACACGAGGGTTAAATAAGGTCTGTGATGCAAGAATTCCACTTTGTCAATGTCAAGAGACTACCCGTAGTATTAGAGCAAGGATTTACTCCTAATGACAGCATCTTGTGTACATGGCAATATGCCGTATTTATGAAGCTCTTTTACAAATATCCTCAATGGTTCCAAGCTGGGAGCAACCTAATAAAAATGTATTCTACCATCTACATGCTAAATCATCCTTCTGAAGGTCATGTTTTTCCACCTCATTGTGTTTGAGTCAGCTCCTGGTAGATGGCCATATTTCCTGAGACACAGTGCCACAGAGAGGAAGGACATTTTGGCCTATACTCAGAATATTTTTTCTTTCAGCAGTTTAAATGCTTTAACAGCTGCTTGGAGTTACATAGGGCAAGTAATAATGAGGCATGTAAGGAGCACTCAAAAAAAGAAAAATACAACCAGATATTTGCTGCATTACTCTTCAGTAGAAGATGGGGTGTTCTACCTACTGTTTTGGTAATGTGAAGACTGATTCAGTGCCAAAGAACTCAGCAACATTTTTGAGAGGAAGGATGTATATATGCTCTTCTTTATTTGTCTTTATGAGCCTGCTGAGAGAGAAAGTACACCATCCTAGCTGACCACAAGCTGCTGGCAAGATGGAGGAACCTATGAGCACATGTTATAAGTGAAGGCATTTTAAGTTCTTGTATTTAATACTCATTTCAGGACACAGTACTTAAAACGTTCTGTACTTCAAATATATGTAAACTTGAGTTGATTTTCATTTGCAATGTCTGTATTTCTCATTGTAGATCTTTAAAATCTATTTACCATTGTCTCCAAAAGTACATGATACGTTGTGTGGAAAACAAAAAAGGCACACTGATTCTTTTGGTTTGTTTTTTTGTCTTTTCAGTTCTAACTAAAACAGTATGTTACACTAAGACCAATTCAAAACCTCTGGTAGTTAATAAATACTCTCTATTTATACTTGGGTCATATAAAACTATTTGCAAACCATGCTGAATTAACTGAATTGTTTTGGTCTAAAACCAGAGGTTTTCCATTTTTTGAAGTAAAAATAATATTTTTAATGGTTTCAAATATAGTATCTCTTTTATTGTGTGTCAAAATCAAGCCTACATTTAATTCTAGTGGTGTTTTTTTTAAACAACTTTTTTTGTATTTCAATCATTTTGCAGGCCAAAATATCATTTGCTCATACAGGTCAGAGTACAAGTAATCGTACACAAACCCAGAAGAAAGATGTAATATTTCGCATAAGAGATAACAGCTCCTCATAGAACCCTAACTATACATGCATATGACTGTGTGATCGCTAAATCTAATACAATCTGATTTAATCAATTGAGACAGTAATTACACTTGCTTCCCTCTCCGCTGAACAATTCATCAAACCATACACTAGAAAACATGCTCTCAGAATCAGAGAAATGTTGGTTGGATGGGAGATCCGGAGGTTCACCCAGCCATGTCAGGAGTATCTGATACACTTGCTTTCTTTAAATAATGTTTGTATACAACTGCCTGTGGAATATCACACTGCAAACTGTGACCAAAACTGGGCCCTAAGTAACTGTACTAAAAGTTCTTAGGCTACATTTAGTCAAACACCACTTTTGTCTACAGTGTACCTAACACTCTGTTTGCCAAATACATTTCTCTATTTTCTATTTTTCAAATCCCAGCAATACATCTAATCTTTGCAGTACAATAGATGATTGTCACTGCATTAATTAAAATACTACTGCCCCTTAAACAAGCACAAGAGAGGGATATCTGAGAAATCCATACACACAAACAAAAGGAGGGACAAGTGAACTGACAAGCTCTCTCCATCTTTAGGTCCCATGATTAAATCCTGCCTCACCAGCAAATGGGTGACCTCCACTGAACAGCAGACTGCTCATTGCAATCAGGTGAACCACAAAGCCCAGCTGTTTCTGGTCTAAATTAGAGACAACAGTGAGCATAACAAAGATGGGTTGCTACAGAAGGCTACTAGAGAAACACTGCAGTGAATGCAAACCCCAGGGGCTGCATTTGTCTTGCTACAAAATAGGTATTCTGAAGGTATTTTCACAGAATCCCAGAATCACATGGGGTTGGAAAGGACCTCTGGAGATCATCTAGTCCAACTCCCCTGACAAAGCAGGTCTACCTAAACCAGGTTGCACAGAAACTTGTCCAGGCAGGTTTTGAATGTCTCCAGAGAAGGAGACCCCACCACCTCCCCAGGCAGCCTATTCCAGTGCTCTACCACCCTCACAGTAAAGAAGTTCCTCCTCATGTTTAGGTGGAACTTTTCATATTCAAGTTTGTGACCATTTCCTCTTGTTCTATCCCTGGGCACCACTGAAAAAAGACTGGCCCCTTCCTCTTGACACCCACCCTTTAAGTATTTATAGGTGTTGATCAGATCCCCCCTCAGCCTTCTCTTCTCTAGACTAAAAAGACCCAAGTCCCTCACCCTCTCCTCCTAAGGGAGATTTCTCCAGGCCCCTAATCATCTTTGTAGCCCTTACATATCTGTCTGTTTTCCAGTTGTGATTCAGGTATCACCACAATGTACGTAGATACACCCAGGTCAGGTTTAACATAGCTAGCTCAGGTAGCAATGTCAGTGAGGATGTCACTAAGCAATTAATGGATTTCAGTGCCAGGGTCCCTGGCAGGTTTTGTGTTGTTCATAACAAAGCACAGTCTTCCCTGTTCTGGGGAGCCCATGGCATCTCAATGAAAGTTATCTCAGCTATGTCACCTACATATACCCAGGTACGCATACCTTCCACCTGCAGTGTAAGCAAACACAGTTTGGTTTCATGATCCAGTTCCTACAAATTTGTCAAACCTTCACAGCCCAGCAGAACACTGTGCAGGACTCAACCACAGTACACCATCCTAGCTGACCACAAGCTGCTGGCAAGATGGAGGAACCTATGAGCACATGTTATAAGTGAGACTGGACTAGGTGAACAGTAGGGTCTCAGCTGACCTTCAAATCCACAAATCTATTACTTTAATTATGGGGTCAGTTAATAACAAACTCGTAATTCTGATGCTTTTCATGCAGTTCCAAAGATTATCATCCCTTTGCCATCTATGATTCATTTTGTCTCTTAATTCAATAATTTATTTTTAAAATCCACCAAAAAGCCTTGTAATCATGAGCATCACAGGTAGACTATGTTTTGAAAAGGCTACAACCTATTATTGCTCTTAAATTTCCAACTTTTTCATTTCAAGAACTATCATAAGCATTTTAGAGAATAATGCCTCCTAGAATCCGTAAACAAACAATGAGGTTTTGCACTTATCTCCAGAGTAATTTTGTGGTTGTATTGCTAAGCTCTTTAATTGTAATTGATTACATCCAATTTTCCTTGAGAATTTAATCCTAGGATTCAGCTCAGTTACTCCATTCTGACTGACCTTGACTACATGAGATGCAACACTTGTTGTTGAAATTGAAGAAAATTGGTTCCCTCTTTTGAATGTTTTGAAAGATTAAGTGTGAAATTACAGATTGAATATCAACCAGAGTAATACCAAGGTCACGCAAGTTAAATCAGTTACATCTAAGCACTCAGGATGTAATCGGGGAGCAGACACATTAAAGGCTTTTACCATGCTTTCTTTAATCCACAAAGCACTTGATTATTCTGAAGAAATGGAGAACAGCAAGCAACACCAGCTCCATGAAGTAGTTAAGGAAATTCACTAACCACAAACTGCCAAATACCCATACCATAGATTAAAAATTAGTTAAAGAAAGTTGATGTCTATTATGCACAAACTGACAGTTTTAATTTCAAAAAAAAAAAATAAATTATCACTTAGCAACAGCAATATCAAGAGCCAAACCTTGCATTCCTGAGGCAAGCTCTAGCTTTCATATGCAGGTAAGGATGTTATAGTAGGGCACAGGGAAACCAGAGCATTTAAGGGATTAACACAGAGGGAGAAATAACCTTCACTGCAACATACCCAAGTAGCCTGTAATCTCTAGCATGTGCCAGAGAAGTGATCTGATCCCAGCAGCACAGAGCTGAGTGCAGGCTGCTGTTTCACTCTGCCTTGTCAGACCATAAAGCCAAAAGGACCGAGGACAGGAGGCAGATGGACAGTGCATAACGTAAGGAAGTCCTTACACTGTTACAAACCCTTTCTTGGATTTGCTCCTCCTGCATGTCAAGAACTTCTTTTTCATAGTACAACTAGCACTATATTGATCTCTGCTTCCTTGCATGTTGAGGAATCGAAAGTTAAGACTGTGTGAATCCCTAACCGATGCTGTGTACATCCTAAATCCTGTCCCTGCTAGTCCGAGTTACCCAGATGTCTTTCAAGCCATTCTGACAAAACAGAGGTACAAAATAAAGAATTCTCCAAGGTGCTACTTCTTTCATTCACCTTCCCTGAACATTAATTCCTCACTACCTGCCTCTTTTGCAGGCTTTCTGCAGGCTGCTGCTGTGCTTTGCTTCAAGGAACTTTTTGACAAGAATCCTTGAGCAGCAGGGCTGGGGAGGCTTCCCAGTTGCCATGGCGACTAGTTTACAAGCCACGTTGTTAGTCAGAGGAGTGTGTGCTGTCTTTGGAGAGAAATCTAACCCAGCCCCACCTTGCCTTTTCATTTTCAACAAAAAGAATTAGTGTCCAGTCATACAGGGGGGTGATGCATCAAGGGCAAGCAGAGTCACCTCCCTCACACAGCTCTTGGAAGGATGGCAGCTGCTCCATGTCCCCTGAGCTTTCCCTCCACCTTCAGTAAGGCTTAGCTGGATCCCTGTGCCACTCTCCAAGCTAACAAACTCAAAATGCTAAATGTTCAGACAATACAGCATAGCACAATGCAGAGATGTGCTTTGATCCCAAATAAAGCTTCTGCATTACCTGGATCAATAAAACCAATACTAAATTGCATAACCAATTTATGCATATCTGTACTCTCAAGGTTTATATTTTACACAGATCAAGAGTTCCCTACTAGGCTTCTTCTCGCTTCTGACATTTTCTCCTATCTTTCTCCCATCAAAACTATAACGTAAAGCTCTTTGGCTACTAGCCCAGATGCCAAAGAACATAAAGCTGGAAAACTCCTTGCTCTAAAATCAAAAAACATTTGGTAAGGAATGGTAATCCTTCTTACAGGCAATACAGATAGAGTGCACCTGTCTCAAATTCTTATTTCAGTTCTTTCAGCAAAGTCTTCTCACATTTAATTTCCACTACAAAACTTATTGTACCATGCAGATCTGGTAGCATACATTCTGTCATTGGCAAACATCATTACATCTTTGTAAATAAATCTGTAGACTCAGTTTCCTGCCCTTAAAATGTTTCAGCTGAAGCAATGCTATTCTGAAAACAGTGTAGGGCATATTCTCAAAAATCAAAGACCACCACCATCTGCAGATGATAAAAAAAATAAATGCTTGGTTTTGCATATCACCCAGCTGATAATACAAAGGGCCATAATTCCCAGCCTCTGGATTCTGTCCCTGGTAATTACATGGCTTTTGCCAAGAGAGTTCCCAAGTTGCACACTACCTTCATGTATCTGTCCTCACAGCATCTGTGGTTGTTGGCAATAAGCTCTGGACTCGTTGGGCCCTCGCTTACATCAACAAAACCTCATGGACTTACCTGAGCACCAACAGAAGAATTCAGCACAAAATCTGGCACAGTTCAGCTGTGCTTTCAGTGCCAGGTGGGCCTGTTAAAAGTAGTGCCAATAGTACCAGTAAGACATAATAAATACATTAAGAGTGAAAAAAGCTTTTGGTACATTTACTTTGTAGACCAAAGGGAGTTTCCATAGATGAAGAGTGCAAAATAATTTACAGGAAGCCAGCATTTTCTCGAGATATTTTCCAAACATGCTATTTCCTCTCAAACCTGCTAAAATCCCTGCAGAAACAGGATTATGAGCAACTCTTCCATAACAAATATTGTATATTACAGTTAATACGCAGAAAGTGGACCAGAGTTTTTCTTTTTATTAATTGGGAAAAAAAACAGTATGAAAAATACATACTGTCTTGGTAGGTCAGTTACCTAAAATACAAATTAAGGGTAACATTGAAAAGTATTTATTAGCTAATATAGCACCCATAGCCTATTGTGAAATCAAAAAAGTTTAAAAAAATAGTGTAAAAATTTTGTAATTCATATTTACTTGCATACGCACACATGCTTAATCTTGCATAATAATTTATCTTTTTTATCAAAACAAAATAAAATCTTTTTTAAAAGGGGTATTGTTTTGTTTTTATAAACTCCTGGAAAAACTTTCTTTATTGGCATGTCCTATGGTAAAGTTTATGAATTACTAGTAATGTCCTTCTTGATCTCTTTAATTCAGCATGAAAAACATTCAATTTCTGTAAAGACACTTTGACTCCAATTTATATAAAGTCGTTTCTATTTAGTGATTGGTGGTTTTTATTTCATATCATTTATACTCTAATTAGGTTTTCTTCCCCTTTTGAACAGGGCTTATGAATTCATCACAAGGACCATGGGCAGTTGTGAAAACCCCCTTAAGATAGACATGGGTTAATTACCGTTATGGATGGGTGAACAAATATCAGCTAATTTTCTAACTAAATCATGCTTGCGGAGAATTCATATCTTACCAATTTGCCTTGTATCTATGAAGTATTAGGGAAAACAGGAGTAGCAAGCTGGAAAGCTAGACATGAAAGAAAGCATTCATGAAAGAATAATAAACTACACACCATGATCCGCCCTCTGCTTCTGGCTTTAGTTGCTTTTTGCAAGAGTAAGAAGTTGCAGACTTTATCCATAACTAGAAAAACTGTTCATGGGTAATCCATAGAGCAAGCCAATTACTTGTATTATCAATCTATGAATTTTTAATTTTTTTTTCCTCCTAATATCAGTAAACCACTTTAACTCTCTCCCCCTCCCCTCAGAGCATGCCAGGCTTTTTAAGTACCATTTCCTTACTACTACGTCATTTTCTGATACTTAACAAAAGCATCAATACGTGCTATATATTCTCTATACAATAACTTTATTTTATTTTTTAAAGGATAGCCACTAAAAAGCTTATACTGACAGATCACATACTAGACTTTCCTCTTACCTAAACACTAGCTTTTAACTCTGGAAAAACTTAACTTCTAAAATAGACATGGAATTCTAGAATAGTTTGGGTTGGAAGTCACCTTTAAAGGCCATTTAGTCCAACTGCTCTGCAAGAAGCAGGGACATCTTCAACTAGATCAGGTTGCTCAGAGCCCCATCCAACCTGGCCTTGAACGTTTCCAGAGATTGGGCATCTACCACCTCTCTTGCCAACCTGGTCCAGTGTTTCAGCACCCTCATTGTAAAGAAATTCTTCCTTATATCTATTTTAAATTTACCCTCTCTTGGTTTAAAACCATTATAACCCTTGTCCTATTGCAACAGGCCCTGCTGAAAAGTTTGACCCCATCTCTCCTGTAGGCCCCCTTTAAATACTGAAAGGCCACTGAAGGAATGAAGGATCTTTCTTTCCTGGATTGCCCTATAGCAAAGAAACTAGAAACAACAAAATTCCTTCCACTACAACTGACTGGCCTGTTTGTGCTACATCACTGCGGTGCATTAAATAAGTGAACGTCCATTAAGCTGGCTTAATATGAGTGTAGCAGCTGAAATCAATGATATTAATGCCTGATTTCTACCAGGTAGAAGCCAGAGGGAAATTAACCTTGTAGCTGAGAACTGAAACATAAATCTGATTTCCAAAACTTTACACTTGATAAACTGCCTTGGGGGCAAAAATTAGGTAGGTAAATCTCCAGTGTTTCCATTGCAAATTCCCTTTGACTTTTGCCGTACTGCACACAAAACACATGCACAGAAATTAATCATGAATACATATGTCATAAATTAAACTCCTGCAGATATTTTATTAGACAAACCAGTGAATTATTTTCCCAGTATTCTTCAATAAAGCTGTAATTAGGAGTATATATTCCAAAAGATTTTGATGAAATACCAGGTAACCCTACAACGTGAACACTAGTTGTTCCAAAATATGGCAAGTACCTTTTTTTTTTTCAGTAAAATCTTTTGCTAACTCCAAAAACTTCTTACTATCCAATACATTCCAGTTGTGTTGGTATGGATGACTAAAGAGAACTAGACAGTAAGAAATCAAAAAGATTAGTGAAACCTTCACCCTGGTTTATGGTCATTTAGTGAAAGGAACTGCTGCAATTCCTCTCTTTTACTGGTTCTCACATTTATAGACGAGTATGGCAGTTTTTCACATTAAAGGAATGTTCTTTTATGGAAGAATGAATAAAAGGACTTTTTCCTTCACAGCTAGAAAAAAAGGATTTGGAGGATTTAGAATACTGGAGGAAAGCATTTTTCCCTGACTGCCATTTTTTGAAACAGCCAGCTCTTAGGACAGTTGTTGCATCCAGCAGCAGAACAGATAGACCATGATGAACTGTTTTACTCAATCTGCCAGAATTGGTTGACGACTGTAATATGCTAGTAGACCTCTGAGTTCATTTCTGAGCACCATAAAAAAGCAAGAAGGTCAGAAGGAAGCCCATGGGTGACTGTATAAATTCCATTCCATATGGAGACAAAAATGTAAATTCTTCGAAGTGCTACCTCTTATACTTCTAGTAAAAACACTAATCCCTGTAATTTGAAAGATACTTCACTGTTTTTTCTCCAGGTGAAATTCTTTCAGCTAAGTATTTAGTACAGATTTAGCATGTCATCAGGGCATGAAAAATTTAATTTTTTAAGGTAATTTAGAAAAATTATTTACAACTGAGAATAAATTTGATTATTTCCCTCCAACATTTTCTAATCCAAATTCAATATTTTTAATTCAAAGCAAAGATTATCTGAAATATTCCAAATTAAAATGCAGTATTTTCTTTTGCAATGTACTCCTTTTATCAAATAACAATATATGTTGATATTTGATAAAATAAAGAACTTGAGAGTATCCATATTTTACTTTTAAATGCATCAAAAATATTGATTGGGTTTGGGTTTAGTTCAATTCAAAATTGCATTTTCCCAATTTCAATGAATTACTGGTGACTAGAAGAGCTCAAGTAGTCATCAGCCAAGTAACTTCAAACAGAAATCCAACAACACTATCTATTATCATTAGCTAAGAACACAAGGATATGCTAGAATACTTGGATGAATAAAGCTTGTTCTTAAGTGCCTTGCTAACTCTAGGCTTTAAAAGTAAAATCAACTAAACTAACTAAGATAACTTTTCCGTCCAGTCTGTACTGCGTTGGATGCTTACGCTACAGACACTACTTCCTTGCAATTTGGCATTATAAAAAGAACATTCACATATTAATATACTAGCATCTACCACAGGAAATAGCGGCAACTATTTTTATACTTCAGCAAAAATAGTCAATGTTGAAATAAAATATCAAAGGTATTTAACACTCTTTTGTAAAATGAACCAGGCTTAAAGGACTGCATCACTCTGAATGGCACAGATTAACATTGTATTGGCCTTCAGTGCATTTATTGTTAATGGCATTAGGCAATGACATTAACGTAACCAGGCATGGCAGGTTGAGCTCACACTGGAGTCTGAAAAAATTGTAATTGGGAGCATAGATTTTCAGCAATACACACTCTCAGTGTGAGAAGCCAACTGCATGCTCCATCACACTGACCTTTAGAAAAGGAAAGATTTGGAAAGCTTATGGGAATACACCTGGGTCTGGCATTTAACTCCTCTAAACACATTCTTGTTAAGCAATAACTACCTTAAATAAATTCATGGTGGGACTACCTGGTTTATAGTACTGCTTCTTCATTTCCTTTGCCTTGTTTTCATCTCTCTGTTATAGTTCAATGCTTGTAGGCTCTTATCTTGGTGGTTTTGTGCTTACCATCATCTGAAATATTACTTCTCCTTTGTTTCATCCCAAAGAGTAGAATGAGGGAAAAGGCAGCAGAACTGAGAGCACCAGCTGGAGTACTGAAGAATCGGATCCCCTTCACCAGGCCCAAGGACCTCAAGAAAGGCATATTTCCAAAGAGATACAGCTGCTTCACTTTTTCCTACCCACCTTGCCTGATTTTTTCTTTTTTATGGCTTTCAGTACCATAACCTTGAAGAGTGTCTTCATCTTTAAGCTGATTAAAAATATTTTTCACACCCAGTAAGCAAGAAGTGACTCCATGCTATGTGTACTTAATGGAAGAAATATGCTTTACATGCTTCATTAAGTTATTTGTGAAATTGCATTAGTGCCATTCCATTAGTACACCTCTTTCAGCTACATCTGTGGCCTGTTTTTGACAGGCAAATTACCAGTTTCATAAGTCTATTTTGAGGTAGTAATGATCTTCTAATAAATTGAAAAGTATTCATCTTAATAGCAATTGGAAAAGAAAAATAATTTATTTTTCACTATAATGGGAACAAAACTATCTGCCATGGGGCAAAATAATTATCAGATTTCTGAAAACAAAAAATTATGGGTTATTTCGGATATTTCATTAAAATTACAACCTTATGCAATACAGGTACACTAATCTTGAAATAAGATGTCATAATGAAGTCAATATTGATTGGAAGAAATGAAAGTATTTACTGCATTAAAAATCTTTTAAGACACCTGGGAGATATTAAAATAATAAAAATGATGATATGGTGACTAATTGGGAGAAAATTTTAATACTTTTTGCACTGCACAATAAGAATTCCTTTAAGAGAAGTGAAACATTACTGACCCTGGTATGGGCAGTAACAAAAAACTAAGATTTAATATAATAGTAATATTTTTTTTACTTTCTAGCCACTGTTTTGTATTCATCATACCAAGATAGATGTTTAAGGTGTGAGATGCTATTTTCCAACTTCCTTCTCAGTTTAATGATAACACACTGCGTTCAGTTAGCTCTTCACTTAAGATCAAGGTCTCATTATGCTAAGCATCATAAATATAAACACAAGAAGTTCTAGCCTCTGGCCCAGACAACTTACAGTCAAAGAATTTGGAGTGTACTCATCTACACTGTGCTTTCCTGCTGTGCTGGTACAGAACTAACCATGCACAATACATATTTCAGAATTGTTATTAAATGGGCTCAATGTGGCAACAACCTGCCACAGTGAATGAGGGAAAGAGGATGAGGGCAGCTGGCATATTCATTTTATGTTCCTTTTGATAGCTCTTTATCATCCAAAATGATGACTTTAAGTGAAGAAACAAATACCTACATTTATCATTTCTCTGTCTAAGCTATCGACTATTCCTGTCCTTCTGCCTGGTTGCTGACCTTCAAAATGAATGAGGGAACTTCTGTCAGGTTTTAATTCAGTTATATTTGGTGTGTTAAGACACCGAAGAGATAGTAGCTGTTTCACTAGACTAACAAAGAGTACCGAAAGGGGAAAATAAGCACTGAAATTAATAATAATTGGAATCAGTAAAGCTCGTGGTCGTATAATAATTCTGTATGCCAAAAATCCCAGTTTAGAAGCAGGAGAACATGTCTCAATTTCTTGAGGGTCTTTTGGTGTTAAAGGAATATATATTGAGTGGAAAACATCCTAGAGGTAGAAGTATCAATGACTGAAACAACATGAAGAATTACAGTGTCACTCAGAGGCAGCTTTCTCCAGACATTTTGAGTTTACTCTCAAATGAAAGACTCTTGGCAAGGTTCCGTCGATGACAAAAATACACCAAATTGAATGGCTTTTTAGAGTGCTATGTAGCAAAGTAGGGCAATTAGCCACTCCACAATTAAAATTAAATAGTAAATAGTTCAGGCTTGTTTCATAGATTCTCTGAACATGTTAGTGCTGCCCTTCAATGTGTACAAGTACAGGAAGTTGAGAAGCCCTTCAAGTTAATCAGTTCACAATGCTGACTCTTCACTTCCTAAATCTTGTTGTTTATCATAGAAGAGCAGAAGATGCCTCATGCTGATGAAAGAATATAAATAATCTTGTTAAGCTGAACATATAGCACATCTGTATTTAAAAAGATCTCATTTGTTTTATTTCAACTTATAACAGCCAGGACATCTGTATTTGATATCACAGGGTTCCCAAACTCTCAAGAAAATCAGGCTGATCTTGCACCACCATCAGAAGAAGCTTCTGCTTTTGATTGTATTCCTTCGAGATATGTGGTGTATATATATGCATAATAAAAAGCAAGGAGATTGTTCGCATGCATCCCTGTAATACAAAATATCTCTGTCCTTTACAATTCCTGACATGACCTAACACATACTTTCCTTCAGTCTTTGCTAGAAGAACTGTACCCCAAGCACAATGAGAAAAGCCCGACCATAAAGGCAGGAGTTCTGAATTACTGCCATTCTCTAGTTTTACACCTTGAACATTTTGTAACCTTTCAATATCTCACTTATTCTGGACTGTTTATCACTTCCTTTTACTCAAAAAATTAAAGACAGACATCTGCGGTGGCATATATAAAATGCCTCACTTATTTACAGGCATGTACAATACCCAAAGAATCACACAGCTTGAGCAGCTTTAAAGGACCACAGTTAAAATCAAGGGCAATGCTACTAAGAATTTTCTCATGTAAAGCCATATGTCAAGTTCATTACTATATATTTGCTTCTGCCATTTACAAGCACAACTGTAAATTGCACTCTTCTTACTCTCTCAAATTTTAGAGAATATTGACACAGGAGAGCTTCTGGCCCTAATTACAGCTCACAAAAGTCAAAGCTACAAGACTCATAAACACCTAGGACAAATGAACCACAAGGAAAGAAAAGCACAATTCAAGAAAGCCTGGAAATAAGGACTATTAATAGCTACAGATCCATGGAACTACGAAAGCAGCGCACATGGGTAGACAGTAGTGCTCTACATTCACAAAAAGGTTACAGAGAGCACCATGAATCACCAGAGGGCCATGAATCACACTCACAAATCGAAGGGCTGCTCCACAAATAAGTGGGTTGGTTTTTTTTAACTTCTTTGTGGTAAAAATGTTGGGTTTGCTCTTCCTTTGAGACCTCACCTGGAGTATTATGTGCAGGTCTGGAGCCCTCAATATAAGAAGGACATGGACCTGATGGAGCAGGTCCAGAGGAGGGCCACTAAAATGATCAGGGGCTTGGAGCACCTCTGCTACGAGGACAGGCTGAGGGAGCTGGGATTGTTCAGCCTGAAGAACAGGAGGCTCCGGGGAGACCTAATAGCAGCCTTCCAGTACCTGAGGGGGCCTACAGAAAGGCTGGGGAGAGCCTGTTTACAAAGGCCTGCAGTGACTGGATGAGGGGTAATGGGTTTAAACTGAAGAAAAGCAGATTTAGGTTGGATATTAGGAATAAGTTCTTACAATGAGGGTGGTGGAGCACTGGAACAGGTTGCCAAGGGAGGTGGTTGAGGCCCCTTCCCTGGAGACATTCAAGGTGAGGCTCAATGAGGCCCTGGGCAACCTGGTCTAGTTGGGGGTGTCCCTGCTGACTGCGGGGGGGTGGACTAGATGACCTTTGAAGGTCCCTTCCAGCCCAGATGATTCTATGATTCCATTGAACCCAAATGCACTAAATGTTGTTTCTAACACAAGAAGCAGGGCACACAGGCCAAACCCAACTGCTTTCATGTAGAACGTATAAAATTCAGTATTTAAATAAAGACACTGATTTACAGACTGCATATAAATTTTCATTTCCTCTTGAATTCTACAGGCACAGCAGCTCCATGAAAACTGTTCATTTTACATATAGGATAAGATGAAGATCCTGCCAGCAGTGTTTATTCTGTACGGAGGGATACCTGTCTAAGTCTATGCCTGACTGTATGACATTCTTACTATACAAAAGGCCTACCACTGCTGCTAACTTTTAATTCCATGTTTTAAAGAACAACCACACAGGTTAACCAAGTGTTACACAGATCACAGCAGGCTTAGGTTGCAAACAGACAAAGAGACACGTGAAGGCGGATGAAGAAGTAAGCCTTGGCCAGGCCGCACGGTGGTGGCACCTGACAACAGTGACTCTGCTCCTTGTCTCCACCTTCTGCAACCTGAACTACTCCTGAAGTAACCTCCATAAAAAGCCTGCCTAAGGACACTGGGATCTGAAGCATGATTTTTTTTCACACTACTAAACCTTAAATAGGGTGCTTTTAAGTTTTGTGATATGATTTTTCCATTCAAAGACTGAAGCAGACTGTTGTCAGAAGAGCAAGTACTTAAACCACTGATAGTGTACAGTATATTTTAATGTTCCAGCTCCACTCAGGTACTAGAATAATTACACATATTTATAGAGGCACTTTTAGGGACCAGGGGTTTGGATTTTGGCATATGTGATTAAAGTAATTCTATAAAGAAGTGCCAAGGCCAGAATTTCTTGACCTTTGTATTTGTGAAAGTTGTTGGTTCAGTAAAGGTCAAGATACGTAACAAAATTCAAGCCTGTCTGAGCCAATTAATGACAAGTAACCAGACCATTAAAAATCTCATTTATGCTGAGCAGTCAAGTGGGTTATGTGAGGGCAGTCTATGCCTTAGATAGCCTACACGTTCAGTTGCAGGCTTGCAATAGAATAATAAAGGACGGCAGAAGGCAAATGAAAGAATACTCGAAGTTTTAAGAGGCATAAGATAATATTTCCAAGATAGAAGCACATAAATAATAAAATAAAAAAACCAAAGCATTAAATAGTAGCATGTCTTTAATTCATTGCAAATACTGGTATTTCACAAGAGAAAATGAGAAAAAATTGAACATTAATAATTCATTGATATTTTATATTGATAAAATGCATGAGAATATAATCTTCAAGACAGCTTTATGCAGATCTGCAAGTATCAGTGATATGCAGCAACAAGATATTGAAATACTTTGAAGTACCAAACTGCTCAGGGATCTCTTTCAAAACTCTGGAGAATTGAACAAAGTATGACACTAATCACAAGGAAAATCAGGACCTGAACTAATTTTAGGCCCTAAGAAAACTTGGGCTAACATTGTTATTTTTTTTAAATGGCTGGGAAAATAAAGTGGTGTTATTAAGCATTTCTCTATTTCAAGGTCCTAAACGTTTACATTTAACTAAAATCTTTTGAAAGCAATGGACAAAAGACCCAGCAGGTTTCTTTTATTCAAACACCTTGGATTTTACAATAACATCAAGAATATTTCATTTATTTACATTTCAGTTTCTCCAGCAATCTTCACTTCATAAAAATGTAAGAAATCCTGCTTTTTTTAGATAACTTGTGATGCTGGTAAAAGGAATATGTCCAAAAATAAATGCCAGCTTGTACATATTTTCTGTTAATAGGGACATATAGACTATGGCTTTTATTTCAACTTGGACATAAGTCTCTGTTAAAACCAACTCTAAGTATTGGAAAGTATCAGTTGTATTTCTAGTAAAATTGCGTTTCCAATAGGTACAATAAAAATTACACCCATCACCATCTCTGCAGCTAAAACCCAGCACTGGGACTAACAGCGAAGAGGGGGAGTGCGTGTTGTCATGCCCACAACCATCAAACAACTCTGACTGTGGAAGGACAGGCTTACTCACTCCGATGTCCATGCTGCCTGCACAGACATTGGGCATGGGCTTACACACAGGCAGGAGAGAGCATCTGCCAGGGGTAGGAGATGCAGAGCCGTAAAAACAGACGAGACATGCCCCAGTGCTGTGGGGAGGGAGCAGGAAAGGGTCAAACCAGTATGGCTTGAGGCTACAGAAACCTCAGCACAAGGAGCTGTCAGTCTCAGCCTCAGCCCCAGCCCTAGCGATGTGATAATAGTGGATAACATTGTATTCAAACAAGGAATGCACCTCCAGCAGCAGGAATGGTCTGGAACAGAAATGAGGTGCCAGTCCTCTCTCACCCTCAAAGACACACAAAAAAAACCCCACATTTGCAGTATTTTTTCTCAAAGTTGCTTAAGTCACCTGACAGCACCCTTTCTTTTAACAGCCCATCATAACTTCCCTGAAGGCGTTTAGTTAGCTTGGCAAATTCCAATTTGCATTGTATGTTGTTTTTAAAGCAGTCTGACAGACACCTTTACATAAGGATCAGTATGTTTCAATTTTTATGCAGCAGAGAAATAGTTTTTTTGTAATTGCACACCGTGATTGACATCTGCAGCGCCTCTGGCGCCACAGGAGGCGGGGCTGAGAGGGCTGTGCCCAGGGCCGGCGGCCATCTTCAGGCACAAAATGGATTCCAGTGCCAGACACAGGCCACTTCCGTGGCCTCACACTTTGAGTAAGGTTTCTACTTCTCAAGCACATAAACTTAAGCACAACAAGTCTCTAATAATGCAAATATATGGTGCACTGGTGCATATATAGTGCCTAGTGCACTATATAAGTAGCTACCAAGACGAGGGCCTGGGACCCAACATCCAGCTTTGGTACTTTTTGGAAAAGCCTTTTAAATAAAACTCAAAGTCATCTCCAAGGGCAACAGATATTTACCTCACATTTTCATTTTTCTTGTCACCACATGTGTCTCCAGACCTATTTTAGCTGTAACTCAGCAGCTCTTCTCCCTTCCCACTTCATGCCCCACAATAAAACAACTAGACTTGCTCCTCACACCCACACACCCCTGCAGCCTTTCCTCAGCCCCTCATCTCCTGCTGCCTCCCCTTCCCTCCTCTCCCCTTTCTCCTCACCTCTCTCCAGCGTCCTCTCATTAATAAAATAAGGGTGAATCTGCTTAACCTATTTTTCCGCACTTTGCTATAGCTAAATCAGTGGCATTTAATTCCTAGGCAAAATTTGTCTCTCAATATTCATGAGATTTACAGATTTAAAATAGTGAAAAAAATTCTATTTTATGATGGATACAATGATATTTTATTCTCCATTCCATCTGTGACAGCAAAGCAAGTCCTCACTAAGACAAACACATTCGCCCAAAGTGTAGGAATTTGAAGTAAACACAAGAAACACTTAGTTCCTTTACAAATATTATTTTTGTGAGTGTTGTCAGAGATACACCTAAACAGAATGTCTTTTCATAGCCTTCTGCTAGACTTCAGCTTTCCTTCAAATAAGATCCCGACAGGGCCGTAAAAAAAACCTAGGAGTAAGATGCAACTCTGAAGTAAACTATTCTTCTACTCCAGGAAATCTCCAAGTATCTTTACCAGGAAATCTCCAAGTAAATTATCAAGCTAAACTACTTACAGTGTTTCAGGTTTGGGTTTGGTGGTTGTTTTCCTAATAACATGTGGCAGACATTGCACTTTGGAATTAGGAAGATCTGCAATTTGTATCTACAAAATCTCACATCTGCTTTGTCCAAAGCAGGGTTACCCACAACATTCATGAACTTATATATAGCAATTAAATACTATTGGAAGATAACATCTTAGACAAAAGAAAAATTAAAGATCCTGAACATGCTTCAAATTCCCCACACAACCCAACAGCTTCCTATTCACAGCATGAAAAAAGTCTATATTTCTAGGAATGAGACAGGAACAAATTTATAGTGTAGAAAAGCCACTGATAATTTCAAACACTAGGTAGCAGAAATGAAATTCCATTGGGGTGTTCTTGGTTTTTGTTTGTTTGTTCTCTCTAGTCCGGAACATTTTAGGGACAATACAGCTATGCTTATTTATTTATTTAATCCAAACAACATGTTGAATACTGAAGAATCTGTGGTGTCCAAATTGGAAACTCTGCAGAACACCAGTCCATTCATAAAGACTCGATTCGCACATTCTCAGAGCCTCACTTCCTCTGAATGGTGTGACTAAAAGAACTGAAAATTCTCCATTAGTATTTCTGTAATGCAATTTAAAACATGACTCCTCTCTGCTTTTGTGGGGATTAGATAGTACAATCACTTTTCACACTGCATGCAGTCAAAACTCTAGCTTTACAAATAGATACAAGCCTGAGCATCCCAATATGAAAGGTAATAATGTATTTGTACATCTTTCCAAGCCTAATTCCTTTCCTCATCTAACTTCAGAATGATTGAGGAACAAACAAGCTGCAGGTAAGCTGGGAGGTTTTCAGCTGACTAGTGCACTGCAGTTTTCATATTCTTCACCTTAGCTGGCATTTTATTTTGCTGACAGCATCTTTCAACAGAATGCAGCTTAATTATACCCAGCATTACCCGATCAGCAGGACTTTACTTCTTTGCAACTCTTTTTGTTGGCCACTAAATGTATGAATTAAATCTAGTCCATAGCTACCTTTACAATCTGCAATGCTTCATTAACAGCCTACTTTACATTATGATACTCACAAAGAAATGTAATATCAAAATGATTCATAGATGGTCGCAGTTGCCTACATAATGAGTACTCAAAAGACTAACAAAAATTGACTGTGCATTGGGAATCAGTGTAGAGCATATAAACTCTCCATAAAGTCTGAGTAAGTCTGCGGACTCTCATTTTGATGGCACAGCTCATCCATGCCATCCCTCACTCTGAACTACAGTTCAAAGGATGATGGGACAATATCAACACCACAGAGGGGACATCTTTAGGAGGCTCTGTTCTAACAGACATCTCTCATCATACACAAATCTGAGGTTCTGTTTCAAATTTGAGTTCTATGTGGGTGGCAACTAAACCGAAAAACACCTGGCAAAAGAACTCCTGAGAAGGGATAAGAACAGAAGAGGATGCCACATAAACAAAGAAATAAAGCATTATAAATGGAGGAGTCTCTTGGTACAAAGTTAGTTAAGCAGATTTGCAGCAAAATCAGACAGGCAAGACTCCAGATGTCTTAAGAAACACTGAAGAGGGCTGTCCTTGACCTTTCAGAGGACTTTGCCCTCAGCCCAGGTACTCTGAACAGCATGGAGGTCACAGCAGCTCGATGCCCTGGATTGTCTCTAGCACTGCTTCTGTCTGCGGTCCCCAGAGCAAGGAGGCATTTGCTGTAGAATCTCTTTTCAACTAGTTCTGCTTTAAAGCAGACAAGAGTTATTCCCAGAGCATGGATTTGATCAGATTGTCAAATGGGGGCTAGCATTCTGCTAAAGGCATGGCCTGAGATCTTATCAGCTCTCCCAGAGACCAGGTACAGGATCACAAAAGGAGGTAGGGAGGGTCAGAGCCTCTCTGTCTCCTCTCTCCAGGAACAGAGGAGCCAGAGCTCTCACTCGGGACATGGTGAATTGGGTTCAGTTACCTCATCTCTTGATGCCAACTCAGACACGCATTCCTCTCCAAAAGGGCCTTTAATTGTAAGGTGGGACCTAAAGAAAGCCTGAACTGTGCAGGTAGTCTTGACATTTTGACCTTTGTCTTACGCTTTGAATAATCTCCCCATCACATTTATTTTGCAAGCACCCTTTCCCACTGTGAGGCTATAGCATACCATGATGACATTTGCTTCTTATTGTTTCTATCAAAACTGGTCTACTTAGTAGACTAGAAATTTTTACAGCCAGTGAGAGAGAACAGCAAGAAGCACATCTCTCCAGACCTGTACCACTAAGTGCAGAGGGCTGTAGTTTCTACACCCCACTCCAAGGCCACTTACAAGTACCATACATTAAATAATATTTGGACAATATTTTTGTCATATCTTGGGAAAAAAATCTACATCATTGACTCCAGAACTTCACTGAGTCCTCCAGGACTAGAATACCAATTGTAATACCAATAGTGGCTCCACAACAGCCAAACAATGTACACTTACAACTTCTCAACACTTTTCTGAGTATTTCAGTCCCAGGGTGAAACTATTCAATGCCAGGGAGGATTGTGGTAACTAATTCTAGGTTCTGTATTAATTAAATCAGGCTATTGTGTTTTACTCCTCTTGGGTACATCAAACTTACTAGGAGTAAGTGCATCCAGGCTGCATTAATGCTCTCAATTTCTTACTAATTTGCCTCAAAGGACAGATATACATAACGCCACTGACTTCAAACATGCTCAGATTAAAACAGAGCAAAGTTTAGGCATCTACTTATGGCGCTGATTCAAGAAAGCTTTCCCACATATCTTTCACAATAAACACAGATTCGAGCCCTACTTCTGATAATGCTTAAGTGCTGCCCTAAGCACGGGAGGACCTAACTGCATCTTGAAGTACTACTGTGCTCAGAGGGAGTTTGTTTTCAGACATTATGTCCAGCAGTCCATGCTCAGGACAGTCACAGGTATAATAGAAATCAGCCAACCTTTCCCCAAGTTGCCTGCCTGATCCGTGTGCAGAAGCTCAAAACCACCCCATCTGCCTCACTGGGAGTATAATTGCTACAAATTGAAAATAACAGCATTTCCTTTCTACATTGTTTCAGCCTCAATAGCTGCACAGACACCCGAGATTGAAATCAAGAGTTGTAGATGAGAAATTTAGATATAATTGAGTGTGAAGCATCTCATTTCAGACAAATTGTTTCGCTTTAATACATACAAGTGTACGAGTAAAAGATGTTTTGAATTGCAAAATCCAATCAATGAAAGTGTAAAAGAAATTAGTTACATTTTACAAAACACATAGGAAAAATGTTTTCTATTCAAGTAAAAAGAACATTTCCTTTCTCATGAAATAGGATTTTTTTAGTAACTATTCTACCGTACATAAATCACATTCAGCCTAAAAAGTACATGTATTAAAGAAAGAATTTCAGTAGCCAGTAGAGCTCAAGAAGTTCTTACCTTTGCTGAATAGCTAATTAGAGCAGTCATTTATCATTCAAAAAGGCTCAGAAAAGACAAAAAGGGAGGAAAAGAAACAATAAATACATGTGGTGGCAAGACAACTGAATAAGCTATGTCATCAGCTGAATTTAGTAAGTCTCAAAAATTTAATGTCCGCAGAAACAGACTGAAAACACCATCACAGGGAGAGTCTGCAGCATGGCTGAGGTGGTGCCGGCAGCCTCTTGGGAGCCCATGAGCAGCCTCTGTGCAAAACCACAGTCATATTCCCAAATTTTACACCTGCCATATTAGGATTAGCATGAATTTGTGGTAAGTTGATGAAATTAATGGACTGTTTTACCTAGGGCTCATTTCTTCTTAGACAACTATCCATTTAAACAAAGAGCTCTGCAACTCTTGGTTTGTAACGGTAGGGTTTTATAGAACTTACAGAAAGGCATATTCTTTTCCAATATTTTACTGAAGACATATAGAGTTGCTATCCCTAAAGTACAACAACGAACACAGAAGAAAGTATTTACTGTTTTGAACCATCAATGCTTTCACCTTGACTTTTACCTTCTTCTATGTAAGAAAGGTTGCCCAGCATATCTTTTGGGCAGTTTGTTGTGCAAGCTGCTCCAGTTTTGGTACAGAACAAAAATCAGTCAGTTCATAAAAACCTATCTTTGAGATGCTCAAATCTCACATCTCTCTGTAAAAGTGTCTGTGTAGAAGAAAGGGGTCAGAGGAGGCAGGAGGGGCCAATATATGAAGCACTGGAAAAATTTCAGAGTCCTAGAGCAAGTAAATAAGTGGAAATGAGCTGAAAAGCTGAGAAAGACAAATAAAATAAGAAGTTCAGGTAGTGCCCCATTTCATTTCTAGCAAGTGTCTAAAATCATCGTGTTCCCATCCCCACTTCTTATCAACCGTTCTGGTGGTGACACTGCTGGAAAACACTGATCGAATCCACAGGATTTGCATGGCAGCACAGTAAGTTGTTCTCTCTGATGGAGTTCATTAAAAAAATATGCGCACCTAATCATGAAATTCTGGCTATATCCAACAATCTCTTATAGGAAAAGGTAGTAACGAGAATTATGTACCCAACTGCAAGTAGTCATAGCTACAAAACCTATTGCATTGCAATTGGAGGCTATATAAGTTGTATGTTATCTGAAGCCATGTAAGCACCAAAAGTTATAGATGTAAACCAGCCATTTATATGGTATCAACATATTAAACTCAGGAGTGCTCTTTGAAATACTTATTTAAAAAAGACTGATTTATCTGGTGTGCAAGTAACAAATCAATATAATTGCAAGCAACAACTAACAATGTTATGTAAAATGTACTCTATGTATGACATGATATGGGAGGTGTTGGTTGATAGTGGATAAATACAAGCCAGCAGCGTGCCCAGGTGGCCAAGAAGGCCAGTAGCATCCTGGCCTGTATCAGGAATAGTGTGATGAGTAGGACAAGGGGAGTAATCCTCCCCCTGAAATCAGTCTGGTGAGGCTGCACCTCAATTACTGTGCCCAGTTTGGGGCTCCTCACTACAAGAAAGAAATTGAGGTGCTGGCGCAGGTCCAGAGAAGGGCAACGAAGCTGGTGAGGGGTCTAGAGCACAAGTCTGGGGGTTATTTAGCATGGAGAAAAGGAGGCTGAGGGGAGACCTTACAACTACCTAAACGGAGGTTGTAGAGAGGTGGGGGTCAGTCTCTTCTCCCAGGTAATAAGCGATAGGACAAGAGGAAATGGCCTCAAGTGCTCCAGGGTTGTCAAGCATTGGAATAGACTGTCCAGGGAAGCGGTTGAGACACCATCCCTGGAGGTATTTGAAAGGCCTGTAGATGTGGTGCTTAGTGATAACTTGGCAGCATCAGGTCAATGGTTGGACTTGATGATCGTAGAGGTCTCTTCCAACCAAAATGATTCTATGTAGTTTTTGAAATTTGGTTACCACATTGTGGTGTAAAAATTACACAATGGTAGTTGATTTTGTAAAATCAAAATCTTCATTGTCTTACCTGTTTTTATGTATATTTTCTTTAAAAGGCCAGATAACTTATTAATTTGTCTCATCTCTAGGGGAAAAAGCTCTTGCCTCATAAAACTTCTACCCATAATTTGACACCATTTAGCAATTTCTGCTTATTGAAGCTGAATTAATTCACAAAGTACGTGAATTACAGCACTTGTTACTTGACCAGCAAACATGCCCACATGATCACTATTGAGGTCATTGAAGAGACGCTAACAGTGCCTATAATTTATTAGTTTATACAGAAGAGTTTCCAGCTCAATTTCTTTAAGCTCTCGAGTCTAAGCACACACAAAAGACATGAAACAAAACAAAACAATCAAGGTAAGATGCTCTTAACTTTTCAGAAGTAAAGAAACAGCTGGCTTTGAAAATAGAATTATTTTAGGGCAGACAATATTATTCAATACAGATGTCTTATTCCTTTTTTGGATGCACAAATACCCATGACCATCTTGAGCACAGATCATGTGTTCAAGCACTTGGTCCTAAACTGTGAAGTTTTCTTGTCATCTACAAGTGGTTTATACTTCGTTTTAATTCGCTATTTAGTATAAACTCCACAGAAGTGCCTGAAGCCATTATTTCCTGATATGTAAACTGGTGATCCACTGGCATTTAGTCCTATTTTCCACTATGGTTCTGACAAGTACTAGATGGACCCCATGTGTCCATTTTGTTCTGTGAATGTTGAGCACAAACCTGAACCACCAGCTATTACTACAGTACAGAATTATGAATTCCTGATCTGTCTGAGCATAAGAAACCCCCTCTCTGCTGATACATCTACTCCTGTCTTCTCAAGAAACATCTGATTCTGATCCACAATATCCATGGAAAGATCATATTTATGATGGAGGATGCTATCTTTTCTATCACAATGGCAGATGACAACAGCATCTCTTTAGTGAATGCCACTTGAGTACAAATTCCCCTTTATTTCTACATATTATTTTTTTTTCCTGCTAAAAACTTAGTGCAAGTGATCTAATACTGGATTTGGTTCCTTTAAATATTGTTTAAATGCAATTTAAACTAATTATCTGAACCTAACCTTCCCCACCACCATTTAAAGATGGCAGTTTCTCTATGGCTTTATTTTTCTTAGTTGTAGGTAACAGTTACATCAATGAAAAATGCCATTGTGAATTGAAAAGTCTTCTGTTAGTTGATATAGGTGATACTTCCATCCATCACATATTGTCTCTACACATATAGATTAGCACTTGCATGTATCAACATACCAGACTGAAAGGGGAATGGGAAACGGAGAATGATGGATGCAGGTATACTGCCAGCTAAGAGACAACGCCACAAGAAGGAGCAGGATGCTGCCTTCCCAAGTGAGGGTTGAGGCAAGATCAATCTCCTTGTAGTACTGAGGCCTTTCACATAAAGGAAAAAAATACTCTCAGCACACATCCTGGGAAAATTCCAGACAAAACCTCCCTACAACATAGCAATGCTTAACACATACTCAGTTGAGACAACGGCTGTATCATGTCCCTGAGGCAACAGGAAGTCAGTGAAGATAAAACAATTCTTTGTACACTGTATAGTTTTGCCATGGGCCTGAGGATCCATCTGCCTAGAAGGTGTTTGAGAAATGAAAGCTGTTATTTTGATTGTAATTGTTCTGAATAGTTTTGATCAAACAGCAACCTTTTATTCAACAGACATTGTTATTGCTCTGCAGCTCAGACCGTCTAACTATTCTTTTTAGAAGAAACTTATGCAAAAAAACTTACTGCAAGCCCCCTGATTTCAGATTCAAATGCATCATTTTGGCACACCAGGCATAAACTACTCTTTCTTTAATGACAAGCTCAGCAGCAAAAGCACAAGAAGCATGCTTGAATCTGGATTGTTATAACTCAACAGCAAGCAATGTGCCTTGGGCTGATTCTGCCAGGAGAGGTCATGGACTGGGAAGAATATTTTAAAAAAAAAATAAAAATAAATCCTCTAGGCAAGTTCAAGATGAGTGTAAGGGGAGTAACTGAAAACCTTTAAAGTTTCCTAGATCTATGCTTGTGTAGTAGAGTGAAAGGGCAGAAATATAGATTATTTCATACAGAAGGGGAGTTATAATTGGTTAAGAAGTACCAAAATACTCAATATGAAAAGTATTGAGATCCTTGAACAAGGAGAAAAAAGCAAGCCAGGCGTCACTGAATTTTAAGACAGTTTCTTACACAGTGAAAGGTAGGCAAGCCACCAGCTAACAGTAAAACACAGTCATGAAAACAGGCATTACAGCAATGCCAGCAATTTGACAGGAACTCAAAGGTGCCACATTCCGGCTCCACCATTTTGTGTCTTCCTATTGCTAAATGTAGCAATACCGTGATTCTCATGTCCTTCAGAAACAACTGTGCTATCGGACACTGAGGACAAATGAGCTTAAACTTTCATTTCCCTTCCTTCCGTGGAATTAAATTATGCTACACTGGGGTTTTTTTGGCACTTCTTTCTGTCTAGTTGTTGGATAACTGAGGATCCTCGTATATGGAACTGTTAACCCTAACATGAACATCATTAATTTCAATCTTTTCCGGTATAGAATGCTCTCCCAGTCTTTGTGTTATGCTTCTTCATCTGGGTGTACTTCCTCTATTTCAGATAGTTGGTGACAAAGAGGGCATCTTAGAGCTACTGCAAAGGCCTGGATGAGAATGGTTTTTTACATATATATACACGTGTATGTGTGTACATATATCTGTGTGTGTATATAAAATATTGTGCAAAATCTTTCTGAGACTTAAGAAAAAAAGTACCTGGGGAGCCTTGACTGTTCCACTTTCCTGCTACACTATTTATATAAATAACACAACACCTACAGAGCAAACCACTCTGGCATTTCCAGAGTTTACTCTGATCAGTCAAACACAAGGCAGTCAACAGTGAAAGGCTTCCCCTCCATCTTTTATTCATCTTTAAGTATTGATTTTAACTTAAATCAATGTACTGTATCGGGTTACCTGATGATTGTAGTCTTGCCAACACACAGGCACAATGGGGTAAGTGAAAACCAAGGTAAAGTCTTAATATATTTCCAAGTTATTTCTCAGAATTTTTTTACCTTCTTTATCCTTTTAACCCCAAACTGAGGTCTCTAATTTGCACACTCAGTTCAGAAGCACGCAGCTCACCCTGACTACTTACTAAACCTCAGCAGAGACTTATTGCTTTAGTGCTAAAAGATCTATACAGATTTCAAAGCCTGTTTTTCTGAGCTTGTTTAATGACAACGAGCCTACAGTAATGGGTGAGCCACAACAACTAATCTGCAGTCCACTATCTTTCTTTAGACCATGTTTTCTCCTCACTTTTAAATTTTAAAATCCCTACCACACTGGGGGAGGGGTAGAAAAAAGAAAGAGTTTCCCCTAAAATATAAGAGACAAATTGCTTTTAGTGCAGCACACCATTAGCAAGTTTTTAAAACCTGGACACATCCTCATTTTAAGCAAAGTGAGACCTCCAGCAAGAGCAGCAGGAGATTATGATCCTCTTCATCTACATTCTGTGTCAGCCCTAAATATATAAAGTAAGGGTTGCTCTGAATATTCCACTCATTTTTTACCATTATCCTTCTCTCCCCTTTCAGGAAAGGCTTTCAGTGTGTTGATTATATTTCTGTGCTGAGTTTCTAGAAACATTTAATCTAAAGTGACAATTTGACTAAATACACTAGCTGCCATTTTACATCGCCAGCAGGAGAGGTGAAAAAGTCAGTCTGCTGCTTCACTCTTTGTGAAATGGATAATATAGCTCAGAGAATAGACATATAACATTTTCTGTCCATTAGTCCCCTGCTTTCATTTTACAGTTTTATCTGTTATCTGAAAGCTACTTGTTTACCCAGTCACTCTTATCTTCCTTCTATTTGAAACTTCTTTGCAATAAATAAAATGCCTTGTGTTTGCCATGCCTCCTGATCATTTTGATTTCAAACACACTCAAGACTTCATTTTGATTGCCCTTCCAAAAAATGATATTTCATATTATGCTATAGCATCAAAATGGATCAATATAGGATACTATTTCTAGTTTGTTTTGTTGGTTTTTTTCTGTTTGCTAAACAAAACTAAATATATGGATCTTTTACAAATTTTCACTGAACTAAAATGAACCACTATTAACGGAGCTGCGGGGGGTGGTTTCAAAAGTAAGTAGAAAGATGAACAAAAATTAAGTTAATACCAATAACTTCCTGTAAGAAAGAGAAACTATTGTACTGATTAATCTACCAGTAAGACAGGTCTGAGTAAGATTATTTTCACTGTTCATTGAACCTCATAAAATATTTAGATGATCTCAGAACTTCAGCTGACAAACACACTGATGGCAATAAGAGGAGTTTTAGTCTGATATAATGATGCTAGAAGTAAGAATGAAGAAGTTCCTCTATCGATAGTGTTAAAAATTAGCTTCTTTGCATGAACCTAGGAATATAATTTAGCTTTTTCCATTCACATGCAAATGCACTACTCCAGGTGCACAAAAAATATCCCAAGGAAGAAATTAAAACATTATAGATTCTAATACTAGGGTTATTACATGCCAACCAAGTTTTGTGCTGTGCTTTGTTTCAGGTTCTGTGTGATATGACAGCTGTTTCTATTCAGATGATATTTTAAAGGAAACATTTTCTGTAATTTCAGCTGACTCATTCAAACCAGCAATACTCCATTTTAAAATACCATTGAGAAAATGCAAAGCATTTCTCCACTGAAGACAGCATTTACTGTTCTAATCTAATGCAAATGTTAGTTAGAATCAACAAGCCTGCACAAATGCCAATATCACTTGTCCCCCTTAAGATGATTTCACACCTACCACAGCAACAGACACAATTTGCTGGAAAACACATTAAAAAAACAGTTTAAAATGTATCACTGTGTATTATCTCTATGGTAAATAACACAGTAGGTCCCAGATGGCTGTTCTAAACAAAGAAAAAACACAAAAGCAATCCCAAAACAAAACAAGGTCTGTGATACAAATTCAAGTAGGTCTAATATTCCAATCCCTAGTAGGGACACCGCCTTGACATGAATAATAGTTTCTTTCTAAAAAGGGACAGCCAACAGATTGTCAAGTTAATGCATTATTTTCTTCTGAAGATAGAAATGTTAATTTAAGTAGCAAAACTATCCCATTTCACTAAGCAAAAGACAAATGTGTGGACTGATAAGATTGAAGTATTATTTATGTGAAAATGAAGCATGTGTAGAGGTCTCAGGGAAGGACCCAACACTGAGATCACTTTGCCTTGCCAGAAGTTGCTTAAGCCATGTTCCCAAACAGTGCAGACAGCCTTGTGTCTGTGAAAAACAACAGGCAGCAAAGCTCATTGGCTGGGCAATACACAGAACAGTGTATGAAGCACTGAGGGATTAGCCATATGGTAATAAGAAAATGGCAACCATTTAGGTGGTCATAGAAGGATCGTTTGTTTTGTTGGTAGTCATCAAAACTAAAATGGAAAAAGTTGGAAGACTGAAGAAAGCACCTGGTGCTGCCAACTGGAACACCTGATGCCATAAAACAGGTTCGTGATTATGCAGATGTAATCCTTCATAAATCTGTCCCAGCATATGGTGAACCAGAATATGAAGATAGCCAAAATACCAAAGCTTACTGCCTATCAAAAGTTGCTGAAGGTATCTAAGAGCTATAAGAAGTATGACCAAACATGAATCTAAGACTGGTGAACACAAATTTGCCTTCAAGGTGAGGATAATGAAGGCCAAAACTATAGCTGCTATCCAGGTACCATCTTTGAGAAAGAAAAAAGGAAAAAAAAAGAAAAGAGGAAAGAAAACAAAAAAGCACAAAACCCAAAATGAGGATCTAAATCTATGTTAAATCATGAGCCTAAGCACTGATGGGATTGTTTCCAGAGCCTTCACAGCAGGGTTAACTGTTCTTTATGCACTGGGGGTTTCTCACCTTTTGGACCCAGTTGAGACCCGCAAGTCAGAGTTGTGCAAAGTAAATACTGACATATTGGAGCTCTGGCACTTACATTTACCTAAGCTTCAGTATACCTCTCACCTGAGCACTCCCTGAGCCTTTGATCTTAAGATGGCAACTCCTTCTTGCCTTTCCATCACTCCTGCCTCCTTATGAGAATGCGACCCCAGCTGCTAACCCTCAGCCTGGCATTTTGTACTGCTGCCATCTCTTTTTCAATGAAATAACATATAATTTATTCATCTTGAGACTTGGGACAGGTACCACAGCAAGAATGGCAAACACAGCTGGGTCAGTAGCAGGGAAAATGAGTCACCAGCATACCTGGGAAGCCCCAGCACTAGCTCTTGCTCCATTTAGCAGCCTGGGTGCTGGGTGTCACACTGAAATACTGATCACATTAATTAAACCAGCACTTGTCAGCACATCATTTGGTTACCAACCAGCACTTATGTGGCACTGAACGGAAGATACTCAGATGGGAAATCTTGCCTGGATGAAGTTTTGACATTGTTGGTTTCTATACTATGCATAATTGTGTTTCCTGAAAGCATCAGGCTTTGTATTCTATCATTTCTAGAACACAAAAGGCAGTGTACCCAACAGGAAAAAAAAAAACACGTACTGTAAATTCAACTTGTATATCCTCCAACTTTCTTCATAGAGCAGATCATCATCAGTATGCACAGCAGATTTTGTCCTCCAGGACACAGAGACACTCCCAAGGCTGTGTCAAATCCATCAGTGGTTTTGTTAATTGATAAAAGAATATTTGAGGCCAGAAGCCAGTTGAGGTTCATGTCACATCTCCCTCCGAGACGGCACTGAAATATTATGTTAATGCTGGAAGTAGCAATGACACAGTTCTCCTCAAAGACCTGTTGCCATCTGTTCCTAAACCACATCAGAAGGGGATGACAAGAGTCTTTAGCCCATCTCCCTCCTGAGTGCTAAGTGGAGAGACAGGAGGCAGCAGAGATATTCACAGGCTGTCAACAATTTCAGCAACAGATTAATTGAAACTGGCAGAAAGAAATAGGTTGATACAGACTGACTGGAGTGAAATTACTCAATATTTGGCCAATTCAAGTATATGCATTTTTTATAGACCTTTTTGTGAGACTATTTCATTCAGCTCTAACTACCAGCAAATAGGTAAGATGGATGGGGAAACAGAGGCAGAGAGGTAAAGCTACACACACAACCCAGGCGTCGTGGTTTAGTGCAGATCCTAAAGCAGAACCCAGAGCTTCAGTTCTGTATCTCTTGCTCCAAGCTGGGTTGTGCAGACTCTTCCTCAAGTGAGCTCAGCAGCTTTAACTTTTCACAGGGAAACAGAAATCCATCAAGAACCATCCTGCATTGAGAATACAACTTTTTATTCCACATTCTCATATTTGCTTCCAGCTCAGTTGAGGTTTTTTGTCATATTTTCAGCTCTTATTAGAATATAAAAGTTACAACTTGGCTTTAGTTTGAATTTATTTCTACTCTATTAAAATATTTATCAGAAAAAAGATACAAAGTAGTAAGAGTGAAAAGATGTAGTATTAAAGCATAGGATAAATCATCATGTCAAAAAGCTTGCAAGAGGAATCGAGTATTAAATTACAGTTGGCATCTGTTTGTCCTCTTTGACAACAGAGTTCCTTGACAGTCCCTCATTTATAACAGGCACAAATTAAAGCAAGAAACACAAAGGCAATTTCTTCAGGTGCAGAGGAAGAAACGTTTATAACTTCAGATTACGGCTGGCCAAAAGCAGACACACTCACTAGATTTTCAGTCACAAGGCACTGAAAACTGATTAGCAGAGCCATTACTGCACTAAACGGTGCCTGCTAAATTGAAAGCAAAAGCCAAAATGTAAAATCTTTACCCCATCTTATTAAATGGCTATTAAATAATAGAAATGCACCAGTAAGTATTTCAGAATGACATTTACAAGCAATAAAGCACAGAAGACAAGGGAGACAATTTTCTCCCAAGTGTATTACTGTAACACAGAGACAGTTTTTAGGAAGGTTCCAAGGGGCAGCAGCAGGTCATTCCAGGGACTGTGGCTTTGTACTATTTCTTACAGCTCTACTTTATGCAATTACTCTTCATACATGGTGCCGCTCCAGACAAGAGCGATCCATGGCCCGGCACAGACAAGATCACAAATTTACATCCAGCAAGGCAAAAGGTTCATGATATTTGAAAAGTCATGGCAGTCAGGTGAAGTCCCTGCAGACTGGAAGAAAGGAAACATCATACCCATTTTTA
>JAOQGH010000062.1:10155123-10178743 GCA_025769975.1 Gallinago jamesoni | reverse complement strand
TTGGATAGTAGGAGTAGGTTCTTTACAATGAGGGTGGTGGATCACTGGAACAGGTTGCCAAGGGAGGTGGTTGAGGCCCCTTCCCTGGTGACATTCATGGTGAGGCTCAACGAGGCCCTGGGCAACCTGTTCTAGTTGGGGGTGTTCCTGCTGACTGCGGTGGGGTCAAACTAGGTGACCTTTGAAGGTCCCTTCCATCCTGGATGATTCTATGATTGTCATCACTAAACTGACCGTCCACATCTCTGGCAGTGCCTGGAGGCAGTGCGGGCATGCCAGTGCTCTGTCCTGCCCTCCTGCAGGAAGCACAAAGTCTGAAGGATACTTAAGCTACCCGTAATGAGGGATACCCTGAAGCCCATCGCAGGTCATCTCTGGAATCTTCTCCCACGTGCAGCTATTTTGAGGTCAACTCATAGCCTAGCTCACACAGCTGGTGCCGAGGACACCTCCTCAAGGCAGCTGCCCACCCCACCACCAGAACCTTCCATGACAGAGGAGAGGAGCACCACCCCTGTTAGAAACGAGGACAGGTAGAGGATTGCAGATGAGGGCAAAAAAGCCTTCTGCACCAAAAGCAGCCCAGAAGCAGAGACAATCAAGGCAGGAGAAGCAGCAGCTTCAGCAGAGTACTCTGTGCAGAGTGAGCCCCAGCAGCAGAGCAGACCTCAGGGAACCACTCAGCATTGTGTGTCTGAGAGGCACCGAGCGTTGTTTCCCATCCATTTAACGCCAGGTGAATCAAACTTACTGAACACAGGGCAATTCTCCCAGGTAGGAAAGACTCCTCTGAGCAATGAAACATAAGCGCAGAAACTCTTCTAAACACCTCAGCCATACTCCTGGGGCATTCCCCCTGCTGCTGTGGATGAACCCACAACATTTCTGTGCTCTGCAGAATGCCTGATGAAGGGCTTTGTCATCAGGCCTGCAGTGAATGGCTCTTGTTAAAACAATGGGATATTTTCTTTTGTAACAGAACTGACAAAAAGAAATACAAGAAACAATATAATACTAAAGCAAGAGAAGGAGGAAGCAGATGTGCCTCCGCACGACACAGGCTTCCTGGCCATTCACAATTATTTTCGTTTACAGGATGTTTCCAGATACCGCTGAGAGCAAGAAGAGCTCAAGGGTGTCATCACTTTGTAAGCTAAAACAAAGCCCTTTTTCCTTTGCCTCAGGTAGAAAGCTTCCCAGATTTGTGTGACTTCTTTGGAATTGCTCCCTCACTTGACACCTCTCAGAACACCGTTTTCTAAGTGAGTAGTATGAGCAGTTTGCTGGAGCACTCACAGAGGGCTGAACCACTTCTCGGTCCATTTGTCACAAACACCAGTTACCAGGCTGGCATCTCTCTATGCATTGTCTTTCAAACAACTTTATCCAGTAAAATGCTAAAAAGCATTTCAGAACGGTAGGCTCACCACTCTTCAGGTCAACTTTCTACAATATCACAATCCACACTGTTTTTCATTTCTTATCTGTTTTCTGACTTCCTCCCCCTTCCCTCCAGTGCAGCAACAGGTGACACTGCTGTACCCCCCCTCTAACCTAACACACAAGCACTACAGCAGACTATTACCTCCACAGCAACACCAGGACCAAATGTCAAATGCATTTCTTTATCTGTAACTCTTTCCCTAGACACTGATCAGGCCCAGCCCTGTCCTGAAAAGCTGTAGGAATTTGTAGTGAGAGACATGATCATACAAGACTGATGGGGAAATGTCCTGGGCCACCTCAGACTGCTGGTGCTGGCCCTCCACAAAATAACACCTCGCCTCTGAGAAACAGCAGTATTTGACACCCAACGGATACCGAACAGATGCACAGTTATAGTGCCATGATGCCTTTCTTGGGCAAGTTACTTCCAAGATACTTGACTGATCCATTTTCTTGACAGCTTCATTTTCTTACTGGTTATTCAACAAGATGCTTCAACGTGTCAGGGCAGAGCTTGACACGTTGTATATGCTCGTGGCACATGAGTCGTGTATATGCTCATGGCACATGGCCCATAAAACCATGGCTGGTGGTTTTAGCCCCGTCAGTTCTGCCTTTGCTCCTGAGGGCAGTATGACAAACTGGATGCAAAAGAGAGGGCTGTTGTTTAAACAATTTAGCAATTAACAAACCAAAAGACACTGTCAAATGTGTTCAGTATATAGATGTTTTCCACATATTATCGTTGCTGTCTTGTCTTGGAAGAAATGTGTCACAAGATCAGCATTATTTCCTTTTTGCTGTCTTGTCTTGGAAGAAATGTGTCACAAGATCAGCATTATTTCCTTTTTCGCTGTGGCATAGCCATGATTTGATATTTCTATGAGCAAGCAACGCAAATACTTCATAAAAGCCTTTAATAGTGTAATTCAGCTAACAGTGGCAACAGTAATCAGCAACTTGGTTCAGACACAGAGCAATCTGACAGCTTTGTCTAATTGCATCTCAATATTTTGCTAAAAGCAGAGATTGCTGTAAATGAATGGATTAAAAAAAGAGAAAGTATGATTGAACAGGTGTGTACAGGGGACAATCATGGTCACTATATTCATACTGTGCAAGAGAAAACAAATGGGAAGGGTGAAGAAAAATGGGCATCTTCGAATTTTGTCCCTATTAAATGAATATCAATTGTATCCACTTCAAATGAATTATAAGTTCTGCCACTGAGCGGATTTATGTAAGCTTTGAGATGGTACTGGATAATCTCATTAACAAAAATAGCTCAAAAGTGACAGATTAAAAAAAAAATCTGATTTAGGTGCCACTAACTATATTTTAGAAATTCAGAGAATGGCATATATATGCTGGCTCTAACAGAGGTGGATATTTCAAAAATAAAGTCAACAAAGTCAAGAGTAACATTGTTTATTCATTCATGCTTTTAAAAGGTGAATTGCCCCAACTGAGCGGTAAGTTGTTTCTCACTTAGTTATGCCTCCTCTGTATTTAGCAAGGCATAACCCTAAACTGTTTTCACAAAATAACTCTTGTGTTTTCCTAACTTAATGCTTCGCCAGTTCTGTGACATCCCTTAACTGTAATTATATTTCCTCTGGAATTGCACCCTAAATAGAAATTGAACTATTCATGCTGCAAATTGAAATTCTTCAATGCGAAGCCATACAAATAACTTGCATTAGCATTAACCTCCTCCCAAAACTTGATAAGATCACTCCTGTTTCTCAGAAAGATAATACTAATTGCTGTTATTTTATCAAGTACAGGCAGACACATTCAAACCAACAAATAAGTGCTTGAATAATCCAGAAAAATCTCCCTTTAACATTTAGCATATGTGGGTGACCTCATGTGAAGACCCACTAACCAAATAGCTGTGGTCAGAGCCTCTGTCTGTACAGGGGAGCCAAAGGAGTGACAGCAGGTGGCATTTCACTGATTAAAATCGGGATTTGTGGCACTATGCACTTAAACAACAAAACAAAAACTCTTTGGGGATTGTACAGCACCTCTGCTACGAGGACAGGCTGAGGGAGCTGGGGTTGTTCAGCCTGGAGAAGAGGAGGCTCCGGGGAGACCTAATAGCGGCCTTCCAGTACCTGAGGGGGGCTACAGGAAGGCTGGGGAGAGCCTGTTTACAAAGGCCTGTAGTGACAGGATGAGGGGCAATGGGCTTAAATTGGGAAAAGGCAGATTTAGATTGGATAGTAGGAGTAGGTTCTTTACAATGAGGGTGGTGGATCACTGGAACAGGTTGCCAAGGGAGGTGGTTGAGGCGCCTTCCCTAGAGACATGACATTCAAGGTGAGGTTCAACGAGGCCCTGGGCAACCTGGTCTAGTTGGGGGTGTCCCTGGTGACTCTGGGGAGGCCGGAGTAGATGACCTTTGGAGGTCCCTTACGGCCTGGACCATTCTATGATTCCCTGCTACCTTGTGCTATTGTACCTCATCAAGCCACTCCTTGGGTTAGGCTCAGACCTTCCTCATCATCCCAGCCTTTGGGAGAGCCAAGTCAAGCTGACAAGACAAGGCTTGAAAGTACAGCTACAACAGACATCAGTAATAATAATGAGAAATAGTAAATTCCCTTGCTCATCTAGAAAATATTACTATTGAATGTTAAGCAATTATGTTTTCTGTTCCTAATCACTGATATCAGCAGCAGATCTCTCTGATCAAATGATCAACTTATTGCCATGGGTGTTAGCACAAAAGACACACAGAGAGGACGTTGTACCTCTGTACTTACATGCCCACCTGAATTTCCACTGAGAAAATCTGATCCCCCCACCCCACTGCATCTCTAAGCCAAAGTATGGAGTATTCCCAATTGTTTCTTTGCCATGCTTAACATTAGAGTTAATTATCTGCTATATGAAATCATCACTCAAAATCAAGTGCTCTGATTTCTGTAGTGCCAGATTTTAACACGCTGTGTGCAATATCCAGGGGAAAAACAAAAACCAGCAGATATTCTAGCGGAACCAACCCTGCAAGGGAAAGAAACCAGGCTGCAAGAATAAGAACAAAGCTTTCACCTCTAACTTCTAGAATTTCTTTATGGAAGACTTTGGAATATTTGCTTGGAGTAAATGCATTACTCCTACAAACTAGAAACGGCTGGAATTAAATTGTTTCAACAGAAAAATTGTATTAACATTTGTTCTTGAAATACAGCATTATGATAATACATTTTACACTGGGAACAATTCTACAAGACCTTTTTTAAAAAAATAATAATGCCAGTTCTCTTACTGCTGAACAGACTATAAATATCCTCAGGAAATTAATTAGTAAGAGAGTCCAACTAATTAATTACTGCAGGCCTAGTTATACATTGTTATATTTGTTAAAGGGACATGGTCATGATAACATCCACTAATCAAATTCTCTATATTCATCTACAGAAAGTGGTAAATTTACAACAGAACTAACTTCAACATAAAAAAAAAAAGAAAATTAAAGGAGACACTGCCATGGCTTTATGTCAGGGGCACTGTTTACTGCCTAACCAGACCTGTCCTTCCATGAAATGGCTGGAAATGCCTTTCCTGGTCCAGGAAGAAGACATAGTAACGTCATAACTCCTTCTGACTAGCTTTCAGCCACATAGCTAGATAATTAGAGATTATTTACATACCAGTATAGTCATACTAACTGTATATGTTCATGGTGCACCTCTGAAAACCCAGTGACCCTTCTTCCAGCCCATCCTGGGTGTGGAGCAAGGACTTACATACTTCGTAAGGGACTTGCTTGCAGGGTCAGCAGGGGAAGGTGGCTCCTAACCCTGCCCCAGCCAGGCAAGCAAGCAAGGCAGCCAGCAGCTACGTCAGCTGAGGAAAGACAATTCATTTTGCATTGCCTTGTGATGGTTTTGTTGTTGTTGTTGTTTGAATTAACAAACAGGGTCCTCAGGAAGAGCCAGAAAGTGATCTGAACATGCTGTTTAATCCTTCCCACCTGTTTCCATAGCAGTCTACACTAATCATGCCCAGCACCATCTGAAAACGGAAATACATGGCTGCCTAGCTGCCTTCATTGTATTTATTAGCTGAAACAACCACCTGCAAAAGATAACATAGAAGGAGAAATCTTACATCTTAACATTATTGCAGATAACTCTAGGAAAGAGAATTACACTGTACTCATACAGACATTTTCAGGGTAGATTTGTGCTCATTTATTAAGCAAAACGTTAAGAACAAGACCAAAAGACAGTAGAAACAAGTGCCTGTGGAAGTCAGCTCATGCTACCTTTCCTGCCAGTTGCAAAGCTGAATTTTAATAGCTCACTCTGGTATTCTCTTTGCTCCAGTTTCAAAATTGCATTACAGGCAAAGACAGTGTAAGGTTAGCATCTTCAAGAGTCCTTTGCAACTTGTTTTTCTAGAAACAGCATCTGTGAATCTGACTGTTATCTGAATCCTTGTGTTACTTTACATCAGCTATGAAACTGCTTATGCTAACAGGGGATAACAGAACATTTCCCTGTGGATTTGTGAGCCTGAACTCCACATGCTCTCTATGGACACTTCACACCTGGTCTCCTTTTTGAGCCGTTTCATATAAAGTCATGAGAATAACAAGAGGATCCTTTAAAAAAAAAAGACAAAAAAAAAACCGAAAAATCAATATAAATCCTGATGCAGCTAACACTGGGAAACTTTGCTCATTGAAATGTATTACTACTTTGGAAAGAGGAAAAAAGATCTGAAACATCCTTAACTGGACTGAAATATTCACATACTCAGAGATGGGAGGTATGAAAAGAATAATTTTCACCTATAATTATGTTACATGGCTTAAGATTTGAATGCAACCCCTGGGAAGTTAACATCTCTAATATAAAAGGAATTTACAGAAAGGGATCTGTGGGCAGCAACGCTACATACAAGCCAGTATCCACCACTGCAGTGCTACAATCCTGCAGCAGCACAAAGATTTGTCATCGTGCAAATCTGGTGTCCTAAACCTCCTACAGAATGTTCTCCATCTCAGCAAGATAATACATACCATGATGAAAAGATGCTTCAACTTGAAAAAGCTGAAAATAAACAGAGAACAGGGGAGCAATCCAAAGAGACCGGGTACACAAGCTCAAAAAAACATCCAGATAATAATAGTCCTATGACTGGTACTAAAATACACTGGGGGAGCAGGGAGAGGGAGGGAGGAAGATGACTGTCTTTCCAGAAGCTGCCTGGATTAAGTCACTCCACAGCTACTAGCAACTGGGATAAAACTTTAGTGAGGAACAGACTTTTCCCACCTGCTTATTAAGAGCAGTTCTTGTCTTAAGTGGAGCGAACAAGTGCAGGTTGCTCTGAGGGTTGGAGAGCAGTCACAGTCCCCCAGCTCCCCTGGCCACCCCAGGGAACATGAGTCAGTGACCCAGTTTTTCAGACTTCTCCTTGCATCATTCCCTGTCCCACTTCTGCCTCCAGCCCTTGGGCCAGGGCAGGTAAACACAGGGTTTCCTGCTTTCCTGAGAAGTGTTGAACCAATCTGAAAAACTCTACAGAGCTTCTGCACCTTCCATCAACATTTCTGGGCTATTATACTCAGTTTGCAAGTGGATGAGCAAAATGCACGAGCAATGTATGCCAGAGACTGTAGGACAGCATAACTGAGGTGTTAGCTGGGCCAGGGATGGTTGCATCAGCCCTTTGGAGGATCCTGGGTTACTAATACACTCTTATTAAAACCAAGACCGTAGCAACAAAACTCAGTGTATAATTATTACCACAGCACAAACAAGTAATCAAAAATACAGCACACAAAAGACTGATCCTAAGACCCAGCAATCCTGAGGAGAACCCAGCAGGTCTCCTCAGACTCCCATTCCTGACGTGCATTTGGTCCTCACCCATCCCCTGCATACATGGGACAGAAACCACCCAGACAAGCTAAAGAGCAGAAATCACCAGCAACAAAATTTGCCACCTCAATTCTCCAAGCAATTTTTTTTAATATCAAAACAGCTTTCTGCCTTATAATCCTAACACACATTTCAGCCAGAGTAATGACAGCCATGTCAAGAATAAAAAGAGCCATTATGATTGATCATAAAAAGAGTAGTTTATAATTCAGCTATAGGATTTACTAGCCTCTTTTAATGGTCTATTATACCTTCTCTTTTTTTTTTCTTTTTTATTGAAAGACATAATTTTCATTGCTTGTGGGTTTATGAAAGGATAAACAGGAATTGATTATTCAACTTTTTTGAGAATCTCTTAATTGATAATAACATGGTCTCCCCCAAAGAAGCAACTGAAATTTGCAACTAGTAAATTCAGAACCTTTCACATTTTTTCATTGCCCAGTTTTCAAGCAGATATTATGGCTTTTTTCTTCTTTTGGTTAATTATTATTGCAGCCAATCCACTGGAGAAGGGGGTAGTATAGATTTTACTGAAAGTGCCATTAAACTATTTAACATCTACTCATGACAACTAATAATTTAAATCTACTTGAATGTTGGTCTTTTCATTTTTCACATAAGTTAATTCAGTTGTGACAATAACATATGTAGAAATATGTTGCCAGTGAACATTAACTATTATTTTGCATTTTACCGGGTTGTCAAGAAATAGATTTACAATAGAATGCAAAATACGAATATTTCTGGTGTCCAAACATACCTAGATGTTACAATAGCTGCCTTGGCAAGAAACTACACAATTTACATTTATAAGGCTCTGTTACTAAGAAATAAGCTTATATATGAATGCATATGCATCAAAAGCCCATTTTAGTATTTTGTGTGAGAAACGCCATTTCTTTACTGACAATTCCTTGGTTTTAATGAGTCCTGTACTCCATAAAAAGCATGTTCTGCATTTCATGGGAAAATGCACTACAGGATATAAATGTATCAACCAGAATACATCATTGTAAATTATTCTTAAATCAAATAGTACAACATTTCAGCTTCAGTCAGCAACAGCAAACAGAAGGATCACTAGAGCAGAGTACTTCGAAGTACTTCATACTGTGTCCTCGATGCCTGGAGGCTACCTGGTCACTGCGGATCCTCAGACAAGTCAGCTCATGGCTGGATGCACCACGTTTGTGCCAGTGGGAAAACGTGACATTTGGTTTGATTTTACTTTTTATTGGATTTGTGTTGATACACAGTGTTTTCTGTGCCTGAGCTCTTTGGCTTGTGCACTGTTCCATTCCCGTAAGTGGTTTCCAGTTTGATTATAATCCTAATTCTTGAAATAATTTATATTAATGAGGAAATTAACCCATTACCAGTCCCTCAAAATACTATGACTACACATGACAACATAGAGAAAGACACCAGACGACTTCATTATTTCATTCACTACTTTTCACCTTCTAGGAACTCAAGGAAAGTTTTGACCAAGTAATAGGTAAGAATGTATTTTTAACAAGGATTCTATTTCTTTTGTCTGCATCACAAAATTGTGATGACAACAATGATATAGGTGCCTAAGAAAACAGAACTGATATCAGAAATGGAGATACCGCTCAGATTAGGACTGAGCCTCTGGTGCAATTAATACTATTCAAACTTCTATTACTGCCACATAGAATAAAGTGTTTTCAAGGCAATAATTAGGTATTAGTATTTGTTTTCATGAAGCAACTGGGAATACTACCAACATTACATCCTCTTTGAAATACCTAACAAAAGGAAATATAACACAGCAGCAAGTCACTTTTTCTTTAGATTATTAAGTATGCATCAAACATATTTATGAGCTTTTGAGGCAAAATTAATGTGTACAGAGAAACACCAGCAGTCTGTTATTACAGGGTTCTACTGAACGGAACAGAGCTACATGTAAGGTTTGTTCTAAAAATCTGAGACACAGACTGTATTAAAATAAGATGCTTGCCTGGATTAACACTGGATTTTACAATACAAAGCAGAAAGATGATTTCAAAGTTGTCCTCAGTGACTGCATAAGCAGATGATCAGGTAGAACACTGGTCCGTGCTTCTTTCAGCAGGCCATGAAACCACAACAAAGAACTGAAAAGTCAGCTTGAGTATCGATTGCTGAACATGCAGATGAGATAGTGATAAATACACTGCACAACTAGAAGAACAGTACAATGGTGCTTAGAAAGCCAATTTATAAACAACCTTAGCTGGCTCTCCATTACTTCATTCCACATAACAAATCACTGCTGTGTATCCTAACACCTGTGTCCAGGATTCCTCAGAGAGCTCAGAAAAGCATAGAGTAAATAAGTGTGGCAATGACAGATCTACCCCTAGCAGTGAGAAAACATCTACACATACAGGTTCAGATGTCCAAAATGAACAGGTATATTACTTAAAATATCTCTTTTGCCTACTTTTTAAAGTCTTACAGGATTACAACACTATGAACTATTTTCTGAGTCAATTCTTTCCCAGATACTTTCTCAATGTAAGGAAATGAGCTCAAGACAGCAGGTGGGTACAAGGAGAACAGTTCAGGGCAATATGACCCATAATGTACTCTGCAAGAAAAGAAATCAAAGTGTTTCACATAACACAGCACAGCAGTCTCACTGAAGGACTGATCTTCCCATGTGCTAAAAATCTCACTTCCCAAAGCCTATAGGACAGAACAACACTAACTCTATGTGGAGCCTTTCGCAATTTAAAGAGCTGCAGGAAAGGAAAAATAAATCCAGCTCTCCTAAACACAGTCTCAAAGAGAAAGAGAGGGAAAAGAAGGGCCACACCTCATGTCAAAACTCAACATGGTGAAAAAATAAATTATGGCATCTGGTGTCAGGTGTGCCATGTAAGTGGATGAAAGATCCAGCACAGCGAGCTCTGACCAAGACCTGGCTGGTGGGTTGGAAGGGGCACAGAGCAGATGAGCAGGAACTGGCCTGGAAGACCCAAGTGTTACCTTATCTGCCAGGGAAACAGGCATGGCCATCCCCACTTCAGCGATGGAGGAAGAGGGGAAGCACATTATTGCTGCTGGAAGCAGCTAGCCTTGGCACAGAAAAAATTGCAGGAAGAAAGAGTAGAGCAGCAGCAAACCTCCCTGTGTGCAGCTTCAGTCAGAGGTTCCTGCTAATGGTAAGAGAGCTCTGCAACTTTTCCCTTATCCCACTGAACTGGGTTATTTGAAAAACGCTGCTCTTTCATTCTTTGCCCAGCAGAAAATAACTACATCCGCTCTAACAGAGCACAACAAAACATTAAAAAAAAAAGAAGCTACTAATCACTAGAAAGAAGTAGAAAAGCGCCCTTCAAAATTAGCTCTGCATAAACCAAAGGAAATTCTTGCTATGCACAAATGAGGCCCAGCTCTGGAGGGGAAAAAAAAAAAAATATCCCTTTTCCCTAAACAAGTAAGGCCATTCCTTCTGTCTTCCTCTCACAGTTATGGGTCCCTCTGGAAACAACCGTGCCAGGCAAACAAAGGAAAAAAGGACCAGAATTTATTACATGAACACACTGTCTGCTTCTCTTCACTGACCTCCCCTTCAGTACATGCTATTTTCCTCTGAAAGCTCTGGGCCCTGCAGCATACAAAGCCCAAAACTAACAGCACCAGCACCTACTATATAATCAAATACAGGTAGGATGGAGAAAGGCTGTCCCAAACCTGGTTTCTAGCCATAATCCTGGTGTGCCTGGCTCCCTGATGCACCACCCAAGTAACACCAGCTGCTGGGCATGAGGGAGGGACTGTGCCTCTCTCCACCAACCTCTGTGGCCTGTCAGCCTCTCAGCATCCCTCTGTCTTCCATGTCCCAGCTCACTCACAGAAACACTCACAGAACAAGAAAGGGACATGAAGAAAGATGAAAAGGAACCTGTCCCACTTCAGTGGAGAGTTACAGCTGGTGGGTTTTCTTCCATCTTCGCTCAAAGCCAGACACAGCAATCGCACATTTTCCCCACATGCTTGATACAGAGTACTTCTCAATGACAGTCGTCTCCAGGAACCCATGGATGAAATATCCCAAACTCCATCTGGCTATTCTAAACTAAACCACATACAGCAGTCACAAACTCTGCCACATCTGCTTGCTGATAAAACAGCACTCTGTGTAAAGTCTTTATTTATCTTTCTGTTTAGAGATTTTACACATGGATTTGGTACAGACTCCCACATTTCTCATTGCTGGTTCACACTTAAAGACTGGAATTTAGCTTTCAATTATTCTGTGTTCAAAAATCACACACACACACTTTTGAGCTTACATCTGTTACACAGCTTTCCTTGGCTGCAGGCTTGGGGAGAAACGAGACACAAAGAGCTCACAGCATTTTGCCCAGCACGTTCTGTGTTTCCTTGCAACATCTCTTCAACTGCTGCACACATTTTATTGTCAAAGGCAGATGGTCAAATTGGAGACGTGAAAAAATCCCCCAACCGCAATTGCCTGATAGTGTTCCTGAGCCACTGGGGACAACTGAAGTGAAATCTCAGATCAGACCAGGGAAACCTCTAAATCCACCCAAGTGGAAACTGTTTACACAGAACTCTGCAAAAAAAGACCAGTAGCGCTTCCCAGCTTTGTTCAAAGTCACAGTGATGCCCCCAGGCCTGTTTTATCCTCCAACTATTCTTTAATATGCTAAGAATTTTTTCAGTTGTTCCACTTTCTTCTTGCCTTCATTTGGCTTCAAGAGGAAAACTGAAATTTTTTTGTCCCCAGGAGGTGCAGGACTTGGGGGGTGAAGGAAATCAGAGGACCAGATGTATTTCACCTGTTTTGCCTCCCTAACAGATGGGCAGCTATTCTTTTACTCATGAATCTCCTGTTTCAACCAGGAAATATGAGCCAAAGCCCTGAGGGAAATGGGCTCGAGGTTTTTTCATATTTTTTGGTGAGCTCAGGTGGAAGGAAAATAAACTCCTGTCCCTATGCATTCAACCACAGCACTTGGTGCAAGCGCACTGAAATAATCTCAAAAGCAGACACTAAAATTAATCTTTTCTCACAGTTCACCAACACAGGAACCCTCAGTGCCTGGCACAAAGATGTGGGTCTCTCTGGGATGGATGCCGTTCTCACTAGAAGGCCCAGCACAGTCTATGCCAACAGCTCCATTCTGCCACTTGCTTATGAGATATGTTTTTTGATCCATGTTTCTCCCATTTCTCAAGCCTGGGTTGCAGGACACAGCAGAAGCCTTAATGAACATTCAGAGAGAAATAAATAGGACTTCTCTCCCCACAGCATCTCTTCCCCTCCTCCCCCTTATTGGGACAGAGACAGAGATATCAGAGAGGAGTCCTGTTTCCTGCCTGCCATAGATGGGAAAAAACAGAAGGGATAAACTCAGAAAGTCCTTTATGCTGTAGGAACAGTCCTATCCACAAGTTTAGCTCTCCATCTGCCAGACTGGCTACAGAAACAGTCAGACAGGCAAAGAAATTAATTTACCACATTAAATCTTAACCACATATCTTTTACAGTTACATTTTGACTGTATAAAGACAGAAGCAAGGATCCTTACACTAAGAAATCACGACAAATAGAACTTCAATATTAAAAAAAGTTTTTCTCCAACCAGCACTATAAATTGCAGTAGGTCCAGAGCTGTTCTTCACACAAGTGCACCGTTCCTACCATAAGCGCTATTAGGCTGAAGGGAACAAACGTTACGCTTCTTTCAAAAGGATATAGGCCAAGGTCAGAGCTTATGTCATCACAAACGCAAAACATGAGAAGCCTACACATTGCTTTCAGCAAGAGTTCATTTCGCTGACGTGCAGTTTTCTATTCATTTAGGACATTTCCGTCTAAGATTAAAAGCCAGAGGGTACACTCTGTGCTGACCTTCCTCCAACAATTAAAGAGAACACAAAATCTTCAGGCTTCAGAGGGAAAAAATTGATGCCAATTTAGTCTTAGATAACGCAGCATCAATGAACCCAATCGATATCACACACAAGACAGTCAGCAATTTAGGCATCTTGTTACATTTCTTTTTTGGAGGGTATGCATACTAGCAAAAGGGAAAAAATACTATAAGGATCAAAACATAGTAGACAAAAGCTGATAATTGACTACAATTGCAGCTCAGTATTTTATTTCTGAAAGGATACTACCAGAGCAATTTGCAGCATTCTCTGAGACTCATTTCCTCCACCAAGATCTCAAACAAGTGTTCTTCATTTTTGGTTAGCTATTAATTGTACTGGAAACTTACTTATCCTGAAGGATAGCAAAGCCAGCACAAAAGAAGCTTATTGAATATTTTCATCTAAATAAAAAGCATGATTCTGTTTGGGAGCAGAGCTACGCGAGCTGCATGACATTATTCTCAAAGCCAAGTTCAACCAATGAGTTTTCCAAGACTGCAAAAAATAAAAGGGACAGGAATTGAAAGTACATTTAAGACCCTATAAATCATTATAAATAAGGCAAATGCACATGATTACCCTGTATTAGAGGCATTTTACTTCATTATTTTTCAATTTCAGTAGATTTGGATAATTTTTTTTCCTCTCCAGAAACAGAAGCTGTGATTCATCATAATTTATGTGACTATTCTGACTGTTGCTTTGTGGCTGCCTGACCCATCCATGTTCAGCTGGAAGGTCAGCTCATTCCTGGAACTTGGCTCTTTTTCTCTTTTATGTAGTGGATCCCCAATGTCAAGAAAACTCAGAGTCAGACCACAGAGGGAGCATCTGAAACAACTCTCCCCTTGCATCTCGGAGTGACCTTTTATTGGCAAAGTTTGATGGCCAAGTTTTCAAGAGCTGGTTTGTCTGTTCTGAAAATGCTGGCCTCCAGCAAGTTGCTTTGTAACTAACTGAAAGTTATTGTACCAGGCCTAGAGCTACACTATTTTAAAATAAGACTTTTAAGCACAGAGGCCTTCTACTGCGAGGCAGATGTGACAAACCCTTCTCAAAAAAGAAAAAAGGTAACAGCAGCTATAATGAATGGTTCAGAATGACCTGTTTAACAGGGAGGATGCAGCGATAACCCTAGTTCCCACAGCTGAGATTGTCAGGATGAGATCTAGCAGAACACAGGCACTGCAAGTCAGGTACCCCAGTGTTAACCATTTAGACTGAAACTCAAGCTTGCCTCTTGAATAAGGCAAGGGCTAATACTACACAGTATTGTGAGTCTAAATGACTTCACACAGTCTGGATCCACAGAAGATGCTTTCCTGATAACAGGCACCTATAAGTAGTTTTTGAAAGAAACGAAGTGTCTCAAAATGTGGCCACCACTACAGAAGATATTCTCTGTCTCCAATATAATGGCAAATACAATGCAATACATACCATATTGTACACGTCCTAGACCAACACCTCATAGCATTCCAGCCCTCTCTGGGATAGGACATTAATTAACTCGGCATACACAGACTGTTACTACTCTAAATTCCCTTTTCTGGCTCTTCTGATCCTTGTTCTCTCACTACTCTTAAATAGAAACAAGCCGGTGGTGGGGAAGAGATTAATTCTTTTAAGATCTCCAGTCTATGCACAGACAGCTGGATCTGGACACAAGTCACCCAGGTGACTAGTTGCATGTTGATGGCAAAGGACAGCCCAATCAGGAAAAGAAAGAATGTTTTAACGTTGGAGTAGCTATCTCATTCCACCAGGAAATGAGAGGCTTCACCTCTGAGCTGGTGCTTTGGTAAAGGTAGGTGAATACCAAGAAAGTGCAATCCCCCATAAATTAGATATTGGCAAAACATAACAAACAGTGGCATAACTGGTTAGGCATTTCCTGGTTGTGGACCTCTGATGTTTAATAAGAATTCTGGTTGCATTATGTACATGTGCAAGGATACTTCATTTTTCAAACAGTCACTGCCAAGGCATTAAATTAGGAAAAGTTACTAATTAAGAGACAATGAGGTTGTCTAGTAGAATAAACCGATACTTTCTTTCTACAGATCTAATAAACACAAACAAAACCGGTTTCACTGAAGTGCAGACCATGGCATATTAAGGAGCTAATTAACACCAAGCAACACAAATTTATGACCTCCATTTGGAAAAAAAAAAAAACAACACACATATACGAGAGAAATATTTATGATTGCCTACTTGAAAAACAATTGAGAACTGGATTGTTAACATCAGACTCCCTCCATGTGTTTCTAGTAAACATTGATTGGAAGTGTCAAAGAATCAAAATCTCATTAACAGGAATTTGCCCTGCATTGATCTGACCCTCTTGTCCAGTCAGCAGAAGTGTTGGGTTGTGCTTCTGCGCTGGAGAAATACCATGTATGGATGGTTAAGCAAAAGAGCAAAACATATTAAGCAGAGAGTCAGAAACGTTTTTACTCTCAGGCAATCCAACTGATCTATGATTATTTCATTACTAAAAGTTTTATTATCCAAGCAGGGTTGGGGTTGATTGTTGTTTGTTTTTTTTAAAGCTAGGAAGATGATTTATTAATCCTGTTATACAGTTCCCATCACAATCTGAAGAGATACTGAGCCTGAGTCTGCTCCTACTCAGACAGGTCCTTGGAGTTTCCCTGGTATAGAACTGAGGTGAATATAATCAGGCTCTCAAATTACAGCAGTCACATACTTTCTTCCAGTGAGAATACTGAATGTGGTACTTCACCAACAGGCAAGTAGTTCAGGGTGTTTAAAAGCACAGAGGCAGTCTTTAAAGACTTCAAAAATAAAGAGCATCTCATGCAAGTCCATATAATCACTGTATTACCTCATGCCAATGGAAAATGTCACTAAACTTTTTTCTAAAAAGAAACGTTGAATAGCCAAAGAAAATTGCAGACTGCAGTTAAAAGGAAAGTTTCAATCCCCCAAAACACATGAATTAAATGATTTACTGATATGAAAAAGAAATGAAGCATGGAGTTTCTCAACTCTGTTTAGGCACTGCACCAATACTGGCTTTGGCACCCACGTACCACGCCCTGGTCAGCCTTAGGAAGTAATCTCACTTGTTTTCTGCCCCCACCACGTTCCCCAGCCAACGGACTCAAGCCTCTCCAAGAAGCCCTCTTTGCTTTTATCTAAATGAGGCACCTGCACTAAAACTTGTTCTGAGTCTGCCTGTATTGCAGCCTCCCTGCATGCCCCCAAGGCACTGCCTTTTTCCCCCTGAAACACCATCCTCTCCAGTCCGCTCCTTTTGGCACACCTCACACTTTTCATCCCAGACCATCTCTCAAAAGCCTGCATAGCCACGTTCCTTGCTAAGCTTTTCTTACCCATTCCTCTGCTCCAGAATATATTTTCTTCTAGGTTATCTTCTCCATCTTGTAAAATTATCTATTACATAGTTTTTAGTGCCCAGTGTATTCCTGAGCTGAAACCGTTCAGCTACTCTTCTGGAATACCCACCCAGGTACCCCAAGCTCCCTGACACTCATGAACTGCAATTGCTAGAGGCAAAAACATTATTCACTTGGTTAGATGTGTCTATTTTTAAAGTACTTTCAGTAAAATTTGGCTGCTCCTGTTTCTAATGTGCCTCCCCAATCTCCTTTGAGAGACCATTTTATAGTCTTATATTTCCTAATTTTATCCCTTGTTCCATCCTGAATAATTATTTCCTTCTTGATGCTTATAGTTGTCTGATTATGTCAGTCTAAGATCCTTTATCGTCGCTTAGCTAAGTCAAACCACTCAGATTCTCCTTCCTTCTGGTATGAACTGTATTCCCAAATGACTTTGTTTCTTAGACTGTCACTCTCTAGGAATGAATCCCACGGGAAGATTTTAATTGCAGGCTATAACAGTGTTGTTCATCAAAAATCATCTGACACTACCCCTAGCAGTTAAAAATGAGACGGGTGAAAACCTTGCTTTTTTCTTCAGAGCAAAGCAGGTGTGTCAGGTTAACATCATGCAACTCAAATTCATGACTTCCACAAAGATAAGGGACAAAAATATTTGTACTCTATCTCCCTGCTGCTCTCTAGAATTCCTGCTCATGTTTGTTATCAAACACCAATTGACTGCTGGTCTTTGTTGACTGTTTCCTTGGTTTGTCAGTGCCTCTTAAGACAGAAAGCTTGTAAAACATTTAAATGTACGTTAGTATGCCAAAACTTTTACAGTAATAAATCAGAAAGCACACAGGGAGTGAAAGCTGCACCCTCATCCCTGCAAACAGCAGTGGAGTCCTACCTTGCAGCAGACACTACAATGACATAACCAGGAGTCCAGCAACTTCCACATATCTTGACAAATGAATTTGTCACAGACTTCTTATGCAATCACAGACAAGTCCAAGAGACTTGTTACAACCAAATTTTTTGGTTCCAAATAAAAGATAATATGACTTCTGTTTCTCACAAGGGTGTTGTGAGTATGACTATATTGATGATTACTACATGCTTAAGAAATATTGCAGTGGGCCAATACAAAACCTGAACATAATGACACAATAAGGGGTAATGCCTAACATATTCATTTTGAAAATGTGACCTTTTGTTGTCAATCTTGCTTAAGCTAGAAAGGGCAGATGTGGATTTTTCAATTTACAAGCCTGAAAATTGCAAATTGAAAAGAATTCACTTCTGCCCTCTATTGTGAGATAACTATAGTATGAGTGACAAGCAGACATGCTCTAAATATAACAACTTTAATTTCTTTTGAAAGCCATTTGCAAAAATTCCTGTTCTCTTCAATTCTTCTCCGTAGTGAATCATTCTGGCGTAAAAGACAAGTTCTCAATAGTGATACGAAGATGATGAGTAGACCTGTGTTTCCATCAGATGCTTTTTTTTTGAATATGGTATTTTGTAACAAAGGAATCATTTAGTGATTTTGCAAGTCAATGAGCCAAAAGAGAATAATTCATGTCAATGGTAGAGGATGAACCCTTATAGCAGTAGTAGGAAACTAATTGTCATTAACACACAGTGCCACATTCAATTATTCTGGTTTAAAACAGCTCCTGTAAAGAAACTGCATGATCACATGGAATTATTTGCATTCCCTACATGGCAAGAAACAATTGGTGACAAGACCTTTGTTCCAATGTATTTGATTTGTGACAGAATTAATGCTGTGGAATCGATGGCCAGTTGTTCTGTTCCAAATACTACTTTGTTTGATTTTAAGACTCACAAGCATTACTGCTTTTCAGGTGATGATTTAACACAGCTATATCTGAGAGCTCAGGTTTAAATACTGTAGGAAATAGCGAATGGTCCTCCAATAATATTTTGTCTTTTAACAACTAGGATCCTATAGAACAATGTATATTTGCTCATAAATAATGGGAAATATTGTCTTGCTTTGGACTCTACCCTAATTAGTGTGATCTAAACTTAGTTATAAATCACACTTGAGTGTAGAAACTGAGCCTTACTCAAAGCTTAGTAACCCTTGAAGCTAGAAAGTCCATTCACTTTCCCCACTATTCTCCACTCCGTTGCCTAGCCCACATCGAGTCTTCAAAAACCAGCTCCTTTTTCACTACTCCTACCAAATATTCAAGGTAGAGCACCAGTGCACCTACAGACACACTATCTTACAATGAGATTCTACCTGCCTTTGGTCTGAATGGAGATAAAATGGAAACATGTTCCATGCTGCTCACTAGGTATGCAAATTCCTGTGGTTTTAAATAATGTTTAGATCATGTTTTTAGATAATGTGGTGAGTCATTCTTTATTACAAGGCTGTACACAGCACTATGCAGAGATACCCAAGCGAGCTCTCAAAAGCCACATTAGATCCTAGAAGTCATCCTACATTACCTCAATACACAGTGTCATCAGGTACCATAAGAAATACTAGTATGTTCTTTCCCATACCATTGCTGGCACATGTGGCCATATATTCAGTCAGGTGACCAAACCTACAGATCAGACATCGTCAATGTACTGAATTCCACTCGGCAAACAAAGACCATATGGTGAATAATACATAGTGACATAACGGCAAAATCCAGCTTTTTTGCTGCTGACATCAGAGAAAGCCAGCAAAGCATAGGGAAAAAGGAGTTTCCCACTCATTCTTGGGAGGTGCAGGAGACACAATCCATATTTGCTCAGTTACAGGCATCAGGCAGAGAGTAAGAGTTCACACGCACACTAAATGGTACATCACTCTACATCTAATAATTGTAAGTGCTGATGTTTCTAATGCGCATGTTCTGAAAAAAAAAAAATAGCAGCTGTTTGACTGTAATTAAATGTAGAACTTTCAATAAACTGAAGAATGAGAAGTGCAAGCGCATACAGAACAAGTCTTCTGTAAGTCGTTAGCAAGATCAAACACAAAACCTTCAGCATTTACACACCTGGGGTTTGAAGTAAAAAATAACAGATTTTAGCAAATGGCAGCATTATCATTGTTAAGGTCAATTCTTAGAAAAAGGACAACCTCACACAAAGCCAGAACATTTCCCAGATAAATGCTACACAGACCAGATTGTTGCAGCAAGACAGATGCACACTGCTCTTCCACCCACTTTCCACTCTTTGCACCCAGGCTACCATGCAGAACAGGCAGGTCTCCCAACCTTTGCTGCAGGCAATTCCCAGGAGACCCCAAATGATTCAAGACAGCAGACCACAGCTTGCACCCCCAGGCATCCCAGGGCTGTGCAAAGTGGACACAAAGTTCATGTTTTGGTTGCTTCTCTCAGTCAAGCTACATGGGACCCAACAGTAGCTCACACAAGTCCACAGAGAACACAGATACTGAATTCATACAGTGCTACCCACCAGGACTTGGGTGCAGCCCCTCACAGCAGCAGGTGAGCCAGGAACCAAGGGTGACACCAGGCCAGATAGGGCAGCAGCCTCCTCAACAAGGGCACAGTCCCACAGTGCCAAGCAAGAAGAGCACAGTAGGCCCATGATGGCAACCACAGTGATCACCAGATGTAGGCTGGCAGGTCAAGCCAAGAAGTCAGGAAGAAGACGACAGGACCAGCAAGGTATCTGGCAGGGCACAGGCATACCTATCCCATAGTTCAGGCAAGACCCAAAGGCAAGGTGTCCGAGCTTACAAGCACCTCCTGAACCAAAAAGTTCCAGACGAGATTTCTCCCAGCTCTTTTCCCCACAGCTCTTCTGGGCTGGCCTTGAGCAGTCAGACCCCTCGGCAAGGAGAATACATTCAAAGGCTGATAGTGTACTTAGGGCCCTGACAGCTCTCACCATTGCAAAAGGAATTTCTTAATCATTTTTATCCAAGTAGAATGGCCAGTCTGAGAGCCTGCCTTCAATTCCACCACAGTTTCACTCAGTAATCCCCCAGCCCCCCAGAGCTCCTTAGCATCCAGGGTGGCATTCAGCAGTCACCAAGGCCCATACTCCTTGAGGGTGTGAAAGAATTCTCATTTTTCTTTTATCAAACTCACGAAAGGGCAGGAGTCAGTAGCAATGGGTATCGAGGTCTGATCTCCAGGTAGGTGCACAGTGATGTGGAAGTGCTCATGGCAGCAGCGCTCAAGGGGAACCTTGGAAACTCATCTTCATCTGCTTCTAATTTTTCAGCCTCAGTGATCCCCCCATGCCTTTTCATCCTGCAAGTGTCTTGACATACCTACACCTAGAGCAAATTCATTTTAAATTCTTAATCTTTCCAAAGAACACATGCCCTCCTAATACATTCTTGTTGCATTCAATTCATTAATCTCCCTACTTTGCAAGGGCACTAAGAATTGAGCAATAGCACCAAAAACATCCATCCTTCTGGCATGAACCACCCCCTGGGATCAGCATAAACACCCACTCATAGCAAGAGGCCAAATCACTGTCCACAGAAAACTGACTTGTGCACTCACAACGCACCTTCTACTTCTGACCTTTCTCTCAGAATACAGCAGGGAATTTGGGAAAAGAGATGCCTTTTGTATATTCTGTGCATTTGGGGGAAAACTGAGTATTTTTCTCTCTATTCATCTCCTCCTGTTCTTTGAAGTCTACAGAGGCAGTTAATCTTTCTTCAGTGGGAATTGTAGCAGTGTCTTATTTTTGTGCTATCGATCATTGCAATGTCTATGTGGAACAGCTAATGTAACATAATTCAGTCATGAAAATTATGAAGACTTTCAGTCAGGGAAGTCTCTAAGTGTTTTGCGAGGAGCCTAGCCCCACAAAAGTAAAGAGAAAACAATAAAGAAGGAAAACAGAGGAGGAAATACTAAGGATTTTCAAATATGTGTCTTAACTGCTTCCTAATGACCTTACAAAAGGCCAGGAGAGAGGAAGCAATAAATAACATGCAGAAAAGCATTGCTATCAAAACTGGCTCTTTCTGAAGCTACTTCCAACAGCAAACATGGGTAGTGGTCTGGAATTCAGGGGACAGAAGCTCTACCATCACTATTGATCTCCCAGATGATCTTGAGTAAGTCCCCTTATTTCACTCAATTCCTCCTCCCTTCTTGCCTACTCCATTTCAAAATGAAAGCTTAAAAACAAAACAAACACAAACCTTTGGGACCAAAGACTCATTGAGTCCTGTTCATGTACTGCAACCTCAGTGGTAACCCCCAAAAAGTTACGAGGACATATTTACTTAAAACATATAATAGTAAGGGGAATGAAAATTGAAGCCATTATGACCACCAACTTCTCTGTTCAGCTATAACAGGAATACGTGTTATTCCTCATTTTTTTCTGTTTCCATGAGGAGCTCAAGAGAACAGCTGCCTGTCAAAGGGCAGGCCACCTCTTCCTTTCCTCACCAAACTTAATTACTCACCTCCATTGTGTGAGGCGTCATGTCAGTAATGCTTCGGGAAGCACCAGCCATCCCTGGCATGAACGTGCTGCACAGGGCAAAGCTGCCGCTAGTGCAAAATTGAGAGCAGTGTCTACACTACCGTCACTGACGTGATAACAGCACCACATAGACACCTCCCACGGCACCTCTGCTTGTAGGTACACATGCAGCCCAGGAAAGCAGTCACACCACCACAGGAGATGGTGTAGCTTTAGTTTAAGACTAGGATCTATAAATTTGTTGTCAATAAAGGAAAAAAAAAAAAAAAGACTGTAAAACCATAGGGATTTAGGGCCTCTTTGAAGATTTTTTTTTTATTCTTTTTTTCTACTTCCAGGGTTCAAGAATAGCCTAAGAAGTATTTTTTTAAATTGTTTCAAGACTGATCAAACAGACAAGAGACTTCAAGTAAAGGAAATCCTCCTAAACTCTTGGAGTTTATCAAAGTCTGTCTACATTGCATTTAAAATCAATAATCCCACATGATCTACATCACAAGTGCCTACCTCCTCTCTCACAGCAATAAAATCAAATGCGGGAGGATGCTGTCTAGATCTTTCTAGCAGAAGCAATAATAGCAGAACCATTAGGCAACCCCAGCTTTAGCATATAATGGGAACTGAGTATGTACCGTAACTATTAACAAGAAATACTGAATAGCCACCACTACCAATGCTGGTAGAACTGGGTGTTTCACTTAAGGCCAAGTTAACCAAGAAGAGCCTATATACTCTAATCACTCCTAGAGAGCCATTCTTCTGCTCTTGAAAATTTGCTATCTTCCCCGTAACTTTTGACAAGAAGAGGCAACTGAGAATCTCATGTTCAAGGTCAGTTCTGGATGATACAAGGTGAACCTTGAGGCTTCCTTGTCAGAAGACCACTACTGCTTTAATCAGGCTAAATATCTCCAGATGGGTTACCTCTGCTTACTCAAGATGTGAAACTTTTCTTGCTCTTTTTTCTTAAGTGATCCCACTGAATTATGTAGCCTTATATGAAAAAGTTGCTGCAATTGACTCTTAGGACACAGGTAGGACAACAAAAAATTTAAGTTTTGCTAATATTACTGCTTAGTCCTAGATAAATTCTGTAACACTTTAGGGTGTATTATCAGCCCCAACAATAATTTGCCCCAACAAGGTGAATTGAACTCACTTAACTGAGTGCCTCAGTTAACATATCAACACTACAATCGTTGAGACAAATAAAGTTCCACTAAATAAATATTAGATATCCAGTGTATATCCAGCACATATAGGCAATGCCTCCCACAGGTCCTTAGCTCAATACCAGTGGGAATGAAAAACACAGTTTCTCACCTCCTAATGAAACCATTCCTAGATATCCATTCTTGCATCAGGCATGGAGACAACTCTTTGCTTGAATTCCTGCTATTTCTCCAACTGGCCAGCTCCTTAAGCCCCAACTCTCCTTCCTACAGACTTTAGAAGCTAACTTGTCTTTCTCACCATTCCTTTCTTCGACAAATAAATGCT
>JAOQGH010000062.1:10099588-10155023 GCA_025769975.1 Gallinago jamesoni | reverse complement strand
CATTCCTAGATATCCATTCTTGCATCAGGCATGGAGACAACTCTTTGCTTGAATTCCTGCTATTTCTCCAACTGGCCCCAACTCTCCTTCCTACAGACTTTAGAAGCTAACTTGTCTTTCTCACCATTCCTTTCTTCGACAAATAAATGCTTTTAGAATGACCTCTTTGTTCAACACATTTAGTAGAAAAATGTAACTAATGGGAAAAGTTTTGCTGATTTCCACGATGCTTTCACTTATCTCATAATTAAAGCCTGTGTGATATGAAAATATCTATATTTTCCATTTCTTACTACATTACTAAGGAAAAGAAAATGTTTTTTTAAATGTAAAATGATATAAAAGTGACCCAAACAACGGTAAAAGTTTTTGTAGGGTTTTTAACTCTTATTTGACTGACTTGCTTTTGGTAGCTTCTCATCAGAGCTTTTATAAGTTTTCATGAAATAAAAATAAAGATGAATGCCAAGCAAGTCCCATCAGCTGAAATTTGCACTCACATGTAGGCATATTCAATTTCCAGCTTCAGAAATCAATGATAACAGATACTAAAAATTACCTGATCAGGAAAATACGATTAAACACTAGCATGTCCTAAAATATTTTTCAAGTAAACCAATTGCATGTTGGGATTAATTCAGGATTAAGAGAGCAAGTCAAGTGGCTACATAGAGACAGATGTTAGATCAAAGGTAACAATGCTTGCTCTCCAAAACCATTTGAGAATATATTTCCATTGTTACCAACAAGATGACCTACCATTTATTTGTCATTAATTTCACCAAGTCATGAAAGAAATTATTGTATTAACTGTAACACATATCATATAGTAGGAGCCTTTGTGCATTTCTCTCACAATAATTCATGCTTAAATTTATGGGAGGCATAAAAATCCTGTGGTAGAGTGCCTGTAGGAGAACTAATGTATCTACTATGACAGTTATTGACAGCAAAGAGAACTCCTAACTTGCAATATGTCCTAGTTAATTGGTACCTTTGGTCTCAAAGAAGACACATTAAATAAGTGGTTTTTAATAATTTCTCTTTGCTTGAAATACAGTGCTATTTACAGTGACCTCATTTGGCCTTTATCATCAGCTTTTTATAACGGGTTCCTTCAATCCCCACTTGGTAGCTTAGATTGGATCTTGAGAACAGATTAACTCACAAAGTACCATCTTCGAGCTTCAAGAGAATGGGGTTATTCCAAAATCAAATTTCAGCATGTACCGAGTGTGGGTTGAATGTGGCCTCTATTCTGTATCTGCATACAAGAACATAAAGGTATAAGCAAGAATAATTAGTTTGGCAATAAGAATATTGCCTTAACAAAGGAACTTGTAAGAACACACACCAGGAAAAATTGAAGAAAAGACACTCCAAACCTTAAAAGAGGATATGGACTCTAGACCTTTCCTCATCTTCTTCAACACAAGAAAGAAGTGACAGTGTGAAATAAAAAAGCCCTACATCATAAGCTCAATTCCCATCCTGGACAAGGAACAGACAGGGCAAGGACTTCTAGCCTCCTTCCCCCCAGGTAGCTCCCTGAGGACTGGCATATTCTTCCCTTGCTGTGGGGCACAGGCCTCCCACACCCCAGGGGAGAGCAGGCAGATGACATCTCACAAGGAATATTTTAAAACTGGCAACAGAAGACAAAAGAGATGTTGACCTAATAAAGCCTCTCCCTCTGAGCTGGGTCTCACAGGGACTCAGGTGGACATTGGAGACCACACAGTGTATCTGAAAAAGGACAAAATTTAAAATAACGTATCCTGGTATTTCCGCCAAAGACCAGAAAAGTAAATTGTTCTGAGTACAGAAAGAACTCTTGTGTATTAAGGAAATATACTCATATCACTGTAATGTACATTACTGTACACTGCCTGGTAAGGAAAAGTGAACAATATTTGATTTGGCATAAAATTGGGACAGTGGAGATACAAAACTTGAACCTGCAGAAAGCCCATCTCTCAGTCAAACCACCAAAACACTTCGAGTATGTCTGAAATGACAAAGCCACTATAAGTTGATGCTGTAAACCACACATCTGTGGTGCCTCTCAAAAGGTTACGAATAGTCGCTACTTCAGAGAAGTTGGATTTATTGTGTTACAAACCATATATAATACATTGGTACCCAAGGTTTACAATTAAATGGTTAACTCTTGCAGACTTTAGGTTAATCTTTAACTAAACTGAAAGCAGTAATATGCCCAGGCCATCTCTCTTCATAAACTGGTAGCCACATGTTATTCATACCTATTACTTCATGACAGTCACACTTGAGTCACTTTTTCCCTTCTATACCATGTATTAGAACTCTTCCTTTCTTTTAACTCATGAATACTACAAAAACAGGTTGTAATTTTCAAGAGCTCCCTCCTTACACATATAACTGTTTGATAGTCTTTTGTGCAAATTAAAAGGAAAAAACCCCGACTTTTCAAAAGGACCACGTCACTTCTCATGGGAATACCTCAAATCTACGCAAACATCCATAGTGCTTTTGTCTTCTATGTTTTGTTCTTGTGAATAAGAATTAGCTCAACCAGATGTTTGCGAATAAGTGATTAAAATGGCATGCAATATCAGCAAATCAAATCAGCAGGTTTTATTCACAAGAACATTTGCAAATACTTTATTCACTCAACTCCAATCTGAGCTTCTTTGGCTCTACTTCTTTCTTCCAGCAGCCTCTCCTCCTCTTGATAGCTTTTAACAGATTTCTTGAAGTTTCATTCCTGCTGCACATCTCTGTTACTCTTACTATTAAATCTGGTTTTGTGTTAATCGCACGTTTAACACACCAGCACAGTAACAGCTAGGAGAAGTTAGACTTGGGGGTTTTTTCCCCATTTCCTACCTAGCTTCACTGCAAGTCACTACCAAGGAGAAGGGGGGGTTCACATCTTGAAAACAGCAAAGAACAAAACAGTGTGCAAATATGAAATCAGTAAGAATTTTCCATAAAACTCCTTTACTCTTTAAGATTCAAGTCTGCATGAAGCACTCCTGACCTTCTGCAGCAGAAGACTGAAAGTTCTGTCACCCAGTTTTAATTCTTTTCCCCCAGTATATTTTTTCAACCAAACCTAACTTCAAGAAACGGGAAGGACACAACACTGTAAAAAATCATTAGCTAAGAAAAAACAGCAATGCCTTCATCTCTGTATGAATCACCTAACAGAAGAAAACCAAGGACACTGATTAGGCTTTTTGTGATGGGAAGCAGGATGAATGTTCTGCAGGTTACAGCTAATGAGGATACAATTTCACAATAGGCCTATTCTTTCCTGAGCGCCTGAGTAATATAGGTCAGATGTTCAATTCGGGGGGGAAGGGGTGCCAGCTTTCTAGCATAATAATTCAATGGAACACCACAGGACAGTGACTGTGTAATGCTGCAGTGCAGTATAGACAGTGTCCCCAAATTCACTTTCTTATTTGTGTCACGAACTGCTCTCATTTCTGTCCCTGAGAAGAAATGACTCACCAACTTCTTAGCTCCCTGAAGAGAAGTTTGTGCTGTGCTCTCCCCACCCTCTGTTACTACTTTGTTTTCTTTAGGCTTTAACTGTTGTCCAATCTAAGCCTCCAGGACTAACACAAGGCAGTAGTTTTTTGTTAACTCCTCTGGCTTCCTACATCCCTACTGCTCAAGGGATTTTTTGTTTGTTTCTAAGAAAACTACAATAAACTTATCTTTTCCAAGCCACAGCAGAAGAGAAAGCAAAACAGAAATAGCACTTTTGTAAGACTAGTGGGGTTTAGGGTAGCAGATGCGATGCAGCATTTTGGGGAGAAGAAGAAAAGGGAAGGATGGCTAAAGCAAGCTGACAGCCTGGTATGTTATATCAGCATTTTCTACAAGAGCATACACAAAAGAAGAGTGAAAGGTATAAGACAACACAGGAAAGAACAAGGGAAAAATCTCAGATTGCTTTTGCTGCTACAGACCCCCAAGGCATTGATGGAATATTTTCAACCAGAACCTTGCTTGCAGCCTATTTGCAGTAGCCGGGCATTGTAAGACCACAGGAGCAGCTCTTAATGAATTAGATGCTTCCAAGGAGCTGTATTTCAAGTGACATAACATGTCAAGGTCTCCTGAGTACTGTTTATTCTTTAAAAGGCAATTTTATAAAGATTTTGTTCGCAGTTTAAGGTTGAGAAACACTGGAAACTAATGATTTGTAACCAAAATGAAATTCGTGTCTCCTATTGATTTTGTTTTAGTTACTTGGAAACAATATTGATTCCCAAGAGATGCATCTAAACACCAAGTCTGAGACTTAAAGAATTTCCATACCATTGATTAATAGACACTATCTATCACTTTCACTTTTAATGAGACATTTTCTCTCTCATGAGCTACTGTATTCTATTGAAAGGTCAAATGTGAATTGTGTACAAGAAAGAAACATCAGCGCACACACCCAGCCTCAACTCCAGAACAGCTGACTTCTTTGCTGCTTTAATTAAATCATGAACAATTGTTCTCCTCCCTCTTCCCCAAAAGTTATCTTATTAGTGTGCTTTGTTCTTTTGATAGTCAGCTCTGTTGATGTTTAACCTATGTTTTGGTTAGATGTTCTTTAAAATTAAGACTGCTTTTGCCCTGTGGTTTTATAGGACACAATAGAAACCTGATTCATGACCAGGTCAGTGCATTACAAATAATAATGATCCTCATTAAAGAAATCCCCATTACTCTTTGAGGCTTCTTTCCTCTGGGCCAAATGCCATTATCTGTGCAACGCTCTTAAACAAAACCAGCAAAACTAGAACTGACAGTCAATACAAAGCCATTCATAAAGAAAGCTGATTTGCAACGATATTCACAAACCCATTGGGAAATACATATCACTAGGAATTCAGTAAGTGATACAAGTGCTTATTATACATTCAACTTGATAAACGATGAGAAAATTTCCTCCTGGCCTCAGAGAGAATAGCTTTAAATAAATCCTTATGGATTAACGATACTTCCAGTAGTACTTGGCAGCACACAGACAGAATACGCAAGTTACCACAATAGGAAGGTTAAAAAAAAAACAGAGAATTTGCATCCACAGAAGTTTGAGGTGAGAGTGTAGCAGGGTATCATCAGCCAGTGGCAAACCCACAGATGGGAGCAGCAGAGCCCTAATCCAAAACAGCTGAAAGGAGAACCAGGTTGAAACAATAATTCAGGTTGAAATGGCCCTTGGGAGCTGGTCTCAACCCCAAGCATCTGCTGCCTCTTGCCCTTCCATGGAGCCCCTCCAAGGAGAACCTGTCTCAAACCCCTCTAATGCCATGCCTTTGGGTGGCTGAATTTAGATCCTTCCCCCAACTCCAGTCCCCTGGGCTGCCAATGCCACTTGCTCTACCCTGTGCCCAGCTGATGGCCATCCCTGGAGCACCCCCCAAAACCACAATGACACCATGGAACACCAGTTCTGCTGCACAGCAGAGCACGTGGGCATCTGCTTCACTTTATATGCATAAATGCCCTGGTTTAGGACAGCAGGACAATTTGATGCTTCAGAGCTGAGAAAATCATGACTGGAATTGGGTGAAATCATGAGTGGCATTTACCAATTCAACGGATTCATCCCCACCCCAACAATTAATAAGAGAAGCTGGTTTATTTAAAACATGCATTTTTCTTTATAAATAGAAATTTCACTATATTATGAAAATATTCATCAGTACCTAATGTTACTGGGCTTCTAGTGAAGCATAGTAAATTAACAAATTAAATGGTAATACTCAAGCACTACATGCTATTGACAAAGTTTATGAAAAAAGTGAGTAAAGGGGGGGGTCACTGTCTAAGCACTGAGCTGGAGCCTGCTATATAATAAACTCAACCCTGACATTTTAGCTCTTTCCACAACAGGTTCCAAGAATATATTCTCCTTACCTTCTCCTCCATCCCCCAGTCTAGTCCAGATTAGTATGTAATTCTTTCAAAGTAAAACAACAGCTAAGATTTGCACATTCAGTAATTTCTTTCCTTTCTGTAATCTATTAATAAAAATTAACTTTGAAAATGCCAAAGCTAAAGATATTTTTACCAGAAATCATCCGTTCAATTCACCAAGTGCTTATAATACTGTCCTTAATAAATCAGCATTAGATGACATGTTAAAGGAAAATGGGAAATATATTTTGAGTACATTTTACTTTATTAATCAGTACATTTAATGTTCATTTATTTTAAAATATCTGCACAAATTAAGTTTAAAATTTCTGCACAAATTTAATTCCAGTTTCTATTCAAAAGCCAGATCAAACCTTAGTCAAAATGGATCTAGTAAATAAGTTATTCAAGTCTGTTTAGCAAAGCCAACTTAAAATGAAGGAGCCAACCCAATGAGTGTCAGAGCTATGCATCTGTTTATTTATAGTAGATACATCATTAAACTCTAAAACTAAATGCTAAATTTTGGATAATGACTTGATTTCATCAAAAAATCTATATTCTAGCAGTTACTAGTTGATCAGAACAAACCTCCCTTCAGAACAATGATCTTTATAAATAGGAACCAAAAATAATACTGATGGCCATACAAGCAAAGTTTTGGGTCACTGTCTTAGATCATCCATTTCAACTGATGCTTTCTAGACCTACCTGACAAGCACTGAAATGCACTAGCATAGCCTCCCCAAACCTGCCCCCCCTTCCCTGCTGGCTGTGATGAGATCTGGATTAGGCCGTACCTACAATAACATCCCAAGGGAGCAGCACGGGAATATTATCCCTTGGGCAGGTATGAGGCAGAGGTGCAAGAGCTGTGCCCTCACCAAATCCCCGCACACACACAGCCCATCTCCTCTCCCAACAAAGCCACCGCTCATGCGCACAGGCTGTATGAGGTCTGAGCCTTCACAAAACACAGTGCAGAACTGCAATGAGCTTTTTTGCCTTCTCATACTCCAGACACAACCGCAGAATCAGCCAAAGTAGTGCCACACATCACCTATAATAAATGCATCTGTAGTAAATGGCAACCATCAGTAATTCTCTCAATCCATCCACTAGTATTTAGGGACTAGAGGACAAAATGCTGACCATATGTATAGCACACTGCACAGGATCCATTTTATTGCTGAAAAATTTGGCACTTACTTATCATGTCATAAATCAGCACTGAGAGAATAAACAGATACGTTTTCCAAACAGTACATTAAATCAATTGTCACCAAGAAAATAAGAAGTGTGATAATGACATGAGCAATTGTTCCCTGCCTGGAAGACAGAGAATATAAGCAGTTTCTTTAATTGTATTTTGGCAGTTCCATTCACACCAATATAATCAGGTTGCATCAGCAATTCTATCATGATCACCCTTTAGAGATTTACAACCCACCTCAAGAATGGCTTCCCAGTGCCAAAACTTTTGAGGTTCATATTCTTAATGTGCAAACAGGCAGGTTGAACACGAATGTGTAAAAACCCAGGTTGTCCTCTTGCAAAAACATGGTCACACTTTTTTTTTTTTCTTCCCTATGCAGTTCTTTTGCAGCACTACAAATGCAGGGAAATAGCTGGAAAGAGAAAATCATTAACTGGAACAGCAGCAGCTAATCCATCTGCAAATGCCCACTCCCTCCCGCAGCCACAGTGAAGCAGAGCTCCACCACGCCAGCTGAGGCCCAATTAAGAGCTCCAGGTCCCAGGTGTTTGTAGGTGAGCACTTTACTAACAGCAGCCCAGAGAAATCCAATTACTCCCAAACTCTTAGGATGCGAATGATCACAAATATTTTTAGAATGGTTATTATGGTTTTAGGATAACTGTTAATCTAAATAAGTCCCACAGATCAAAACAAATGGTTTACCAGGCACTGGTGTTAAAAAATAAATGCTGTAATAAAATTCTCCTTGAAAGCAGTTTACCTTTAAAAGCTCATTCTTAAAGTTCTTCCTCCTGCCCATATACCTGAGGGTTTCTACTGCCACCTCCTACGGTCGAGGTCCAGATCTACCAAGATACAGGATCAGATCCAAAAAGCAAGTTACAAGGTACTCACAGAAGTCAGCTGGGTAAATACCAGCTACTAAAAAAAAATAATGAACTTTCCCTGTTATGTACAGAGACATTAGATAAGTTGTCCTTAAAGAACAAAATGCTAATGTCAGACTCCATGACAGATGAAGCCACTGAGATTAGCCAAACAAAAATAATCATGTGCTACTGGAAAGGTAATTAAAGCTGAAGTTCCATCTCTGTATTGCAGAAACCTGTAATTAAGGAAACCACCTGCATTTCAGGCACACTTATTTGGATGAGAAACTGAGTAAACAAAGTAACGTATAAATAAATCATATGTTCTTACATACTGTTTCAAGGGACAAATATTCAAAATCTATCCTTTCAAAGCACGTACATTAGGAGCAAAAATGTATAGGAAAGAAAACCTGTTTCAAAGCAGCAACTACCCAGTTTTAGATAAAGGACGCTTTCAGAAGTGCTGTAAATATCAATTATCCTTAAAATCAAAGATCCTTAATTTTCCCACAAATCCGAAAATTCAAGAAAACCTGGTAAACCATTTGTATTGCTGTTTGACAGTGTGCAATTGTTTCCATTGGAATATTAATTCAGATTTATGCATGACACAAGCTAGTTAGTAGAGCAAGCTAAGCGCTGACATTTCAGCATTCATATTCTGAGAAGTGCCTAGAATCTTTAGTAGATTTTTCTCCCTTACGCTTAAAGAGAGAAGAGAGGTAGCTTTGAGATGTTTTCCTATTCAGACCACTAGATTTGTCTCAGTTGGTAAGGCTTTTCTTATTGCCACAGGTCATAAGGATGATAGGATATCTGAAGATAAACACAGATATGGTCTTTTAGTTTTGTTTACGTATCTGGCCTTAGTTCCAGTGTTTTACATTAAGCTAAGTGCTTAAGATGTGTACCAACCTGAGTTTCACTTCAGAGTTTCCATTGCTCACCAGACAGCTTCGACATTTATAAAACCAATCAAATTACATATGTATAAATGCATGGCATCATGTTCTGTTACCTACCACACAGCTTGTATTTTGGCAAAAATAAGAAATATAGAAAGGACAAAATATATTAGATATCTACAAAGGTCACTGTTAAACACTCCCCAGCCTTAATGTTACCTGGAATTCTCATTTGTCACTAACTGCAGAGAGACAGCCTGGTACCCTACCAACTTCATCTTTTTGTAGTGGCACAGTAACAAATTTCAGTCTCAACCATTTAAAACTTTGGCAGAGTGAAGAAAGGAGAACAGACACAGTTAATGTCCAGGCGGCTTCCCTGTACTGTGGGTGCTATTATCAAGAGGAATAAAAAAAAAAAATAAAAAAACATACAAGAATGCTGAGAAGACATTTGTACGTTCCCATTTTAAAAAAGGGCAAGATATTTATGACAGTCCTTTTCCTCATGTCTGGAAAGAGTACTTCATCCGCCACTGAATGGTAAAAAGGATTCATTCAGTTAAAGGATATTTGTTGAAGTTAGACCTCTTCTTCCTCTCCCCATGTTATGTATCATATGTACAGCTGTAAATCCCAGAATGTCCTAAGTAAATCCTTGTAGGACCTTGTTTATGCTTCTGCCCTTCCTTAGAAGCTGGTCATTAGCAAAACACACACAGATATTAATCGTGAAGGTTACGTCTAAAGGGTTTGCCAAAGTATGTTGGCATCCCTATCCTCATATCTGTCTTTTTGTATAGTGTACATCATAGAAAACTAGACTTTATACATCTTTACCAGTATTTACACCATATTTCTCTTAGAATTCAATATGTAAAGCCAAACTACTCTACAGTAATATTCAGGAAGACATACAGAACAGCTGCAGGCCAAATGCCAACAACATTTCAATGAACATAAATACAAATTAAAAGCAATGAGGTAATTTTGAAGAGTAGGGGAGTAAGGACTGGACTGACAGTACTGGAGAGCTGAGTTACACCCCGTCACAGGTACAAGGCGTGGATAAAGAGAAAGAGAGGAGGGAGGAGAGAGGTGGTTGGAACAGTCCCAGGAACATCTTTTACCAATAGGGCTGTCCTTCTCTAGGGAACACCACAGAGGATGCCAGTGCTTGCAAACTACAGCCAGTTGTTAACCACCCTTAGAGAATAAGAGGCAGAAAGGGCAAAGGAAAGGCATCCCAGTTTAGCACACTTAATAATGCACCTTATTACCTTTACACTTTTTTCAACCTTTGTTCCATTAGAAGACTTTTGGGTTTGCAAGCAACTGGGTCACATTTGTTTGTAGCTTCCATTTAAAGAAATAAGCCTTTCCAAGGAATATGAGGATATGCATAATGCAGTTTTTCTGCTAACATAGAAAAAGCATTAAAGATGCTCTGAAGAAAAGTGTTCAGATATAAGCACTTCCTTGAAGCATTTGGCAGTGTCTATAGCTCTAATGCAGGTCTGAAGAAGTCAGGAGTTTCCCTTTGACTTTGGTGGAATTTGGGTTTGGTCTTTGGTGAAAAAAAAAAAAAAAAGTAGCCATCAGAGTTTTTAAAAGAGCTCCAGTAAATGCAGCTATTGCTGCATTACAGCACTAGTAAACAAAATCATTACCTGTAATTCATCCATCTCCAAGAGAACTTCCCTTGAAGAACTACAGATCTGTGACAGAAAAAGAACATTATCATCCTTTTTATCCCAGATCCTTGGAGAAGGAAATATGCCAGAAAAAGACAATAAGACATTGATTTCCACTGTAAGAATGAAAGAATGACTCATCAGATGGCTCCTCTGAATTAAAAGTTCACATTCACAGTAAAGGGAGAGAAATCCTACCCTAGGCTTAGGTGTTACACAGGGAAGAAAAAATGATTTACAGAGATCCTTAATAAACTCATGAGATACATCAGAGAAATACAAAATCCTGGCCAAAGATTTAAGCTAAAACAAATTTGGGAAAGGATTTCATGTTGTTTAAGGTCTTTTGCTCAGCTTTTAAATGCTTTCACACTTCTTAATACCCCCAAAATCCCATGGACTCCTCAAGATAAAACTTCCAAAATTTCCTTTTCCCAAAAACCAATGTGTTTGAGGTGCTCGGCATTACGATGCAATTTGAACACAGCACCCATTCCCACCTGCACAACACAGAGCTCTGGTCGGACACTAAACAGCAATGGATTTCACAGAAATGATGTATAAGAAAGGAGACATGTAAATATTGCTAGAATAACATCTCATCTTTTTTGTCTTCCTAAACAGTGCTCTGACATGATGGATGTGCTGCTGACAGCCACTGTTATATTGGTTGCCACTTCTAAAGATCATGTTTTAAATCTAAAGTGCAGAAACAGCTACATTGTAGGCACTAATAAACAAAGGGCTTTTTGACAGCTCTGGAAAGGGGAGAAGTTAGACACATGCTGCCAAGTTAAATTAAACAAAAAATTCAATTTTTATAACAAGCTTTAGCAAAAAGCTAAAGACAATCAAAAAGTTTCTAGAATATTATTTCTTTTCATTTTAATGAAATCAAAGAACAAGCACTTCTCGCAACATACAACTCCCGGATCTCTAGTCCACCAAGGATATCACTAAAAGTGGTGCTGTGCTAATAAGCCACAAAGTTTTACCTACAGCTGATATTGAGGACAGGCTGGGCATACCATGGTGTTTACCACAGACAGAATAAACCAAAGCTTCAATAGTTCCACAGAAGTACCCCACGTTCCTGTCTCAACTGCTGTGTACAGTCATCATACTGCCACTGCTCTGGTCCAGGGACAAAAGCATTTTGCAGGTACTGGGTTCCAAACACCATAAACACACCCCAGTTCACACTACATTTCTGCAGTACAGTAATTCACCATCCATGCTCAAAAGTAAATTGAACAGAGTTTATAAGATTGAGAGGAGGAAGAACACCTGTAGCACTTCCTAGGGTTATATATTTATACTGAAAATTGGAAGGCATTAGAAAAACTGTTCTGTTGAACAATATTTTGTGATAGCACACATTTGACAGGAAGAACATTCAGATACTTATCTAGCAATAGCTGTGGGTTGTTTAGATGGATGGAAAATAAAAAGAGCATGAGTCAAGGCCATAAACCTTCTGATTTATAAAGAGATGTCACTGTATTAGCAAAAAGGCGATTCAGTCAATATCCAGGAAGCTTTGAAGTAAATGTGACTTACAACTAAATAAGAACAGATTGTGAAATTTTATATACTCTGCCACTGAAAAGTCATACTAGAAAGCATCCATTCTTATAAATGATCTGAAATTCACAATAATTTCTGAATGGCTATTTTAGAGATAGATTGCAAATGCATTTTACTAAATACCTGTATCTTTGCTTATTCTTCATGCCGTGAACACGCATTTCATTTTTCTTCTTCAGAGACAATAACTCTGTCAGTACTGAGGAACAACACCGAGTGTTTGCTGTGCACAGCTCAGGGAGAGCGGCAGTCGGGCTCACAGGATGGGTACAACAGAAGAATACAGAGACACAAAAAAGGAAAGCAAACACTCTTATCAAGAGCAGAAGCTTTGTAAAGCTTTACAATTCACAAAAGCACAGGGGCACCTTAGTGCATGTAGTTAAGCTATAACAACATGATTTCACGTGATTATCCATCATCATTGGAACCTTCCTGAATTCCTTGCAGGATGTGAGATTTCCTGATGCCTTTCGATTAACCCACCTCTTTAATCTCACTTCACCGGAGTAAAGGAGAATTGACAACATTAACGCCTGCTGCCCCCACCCTCCCCTTTTTTCTCTCCAGGTTCCCTGGCACACAGCAAGGGTAGGCAGAGCCATACACACTGCAGGAGCTGCAGCAACCACCATCAGTGTGGCTTCCCAGGGCCCGACCCTGTCACTGCTATAATAGTGATACGCTGGGGCTGAAAATACGAAGGAAGGCACATCTGGAGCCCAGAGGCTCCCTGCACCACAGGTCCACACACTACACCAGCACAGCACAGCAGCCTTGGGCTGCACCACGCTTCACCCCTTACATGGGGCTTCACACCTTAAGAGGGACCTGCAGCAAACTAAGAATGAGCATCACCATCACGGCATGAGCCATAGGTACCATAGAATTAATTCTTCCGGGATGTCATAGGTAACACAGCATTAGCCATAGATATTAATGTGATTCATGCTCTTGGGGACCTGACTGCATTTCTCCGAGTTAACATATGTCTGTTTTACAGACAGCAACATCAGCTTTTCAACGCATCTCCAAAAAACAGTTATACAAATGTGCCTGTTACTCTCAGTGCAAATCCATGACTTTGCAGCAAGAAAGGATATTGAAGATCTAGTCAGACATCAACAGTTATGGAGCTGCTTGTAATTTGTGTTAAACAGAAGTTGCAGCAGTACAACGTGACAGATAGACCCTAGAGGCAGCATAGGAGGTGCAGGTTCTGCTCCTACATCTGCTGCTGGCCTGCTGGGTGACCTTCAGCTAGTCCATTCACTTCAGCATCATGTCTATAAAGCAGAGCCAATACACCTGACCTCCCTTAAGATGAGCTTTGAGCTCTAGCCATGATAAGCTCTGTGCAAGAGCATAGATGTATTGCATCATTACTGCACGGATACATTAGCTCAGTTCTATAGGGATCAGTTTACAATACAGACAGGCAGAGAAAAATAGCTCAAGCTGTCCCCAGTGAAGGGACACTTTCAGAAGAGTTACAGAAATCTGCCAGATCTCTGACCCAGGAGTCTGGACACCAGGCAGGATTTGAAAGGACTCTGTAACTACAACACAGGCTCTATAGGAATGACCATGCTGATACCATGAGATGCACATGATTTGTGGGAGAGTATTATTGGCTTTTGTGGATTTAATTATTTTTTTTTTTACTGCTGTTTTGGGGTGGGTTTTGTTTCATTTTGCTTTTCACCTTTTTAACTTCTTCCTTTATAAGGCCTTTTTGTTTCTGCCAAACGTACCACACTTCTGTTCTTAGACACACACTCTTGTATGAAAGAAACGTCATTAAAACTAGTGGGTTCTCCAAGACAAAGCACAACTGAGATGGTAAATCAATCATCGTTCTTAAGAGTGTATCTTTTGCTGTTCCAAGCTGGGAGAAGCCAAGGCCTATGACCTGCACAAAAATACATACTCAAAGGTCAACAGCCACACAGAAGGCCCCAGCAGCCAACAGCAAACACATCCAAGACATGACAGCATAACCTTCCCCTCATCTCTTTCCAGGTCTAGGATATAGAAAGAAAAGCAGTTTGAGGACTCTTTTCAAAACAACCTTTGCGAGCCTCTGAAGTGTGACCTCATTCTAAACCATTAGTAACCATGTTTGGGGATCAAACTAAGATTCTAGGAGTAATTAGAAAACTGGAAAGTTTTCTGAACACACAGATAACATGAAAGATAGTTGAAAATCCAGTAATGTAAGAAAAATGGTAGTGTGGAATTAAAATGAACAGAAACAAGATTTCAGAAGAAAGGATGGCCAAACCATTTTGCCTACAACTTGTAGCACGAGGATAACAATGAAGTGGATATTAATGAGAATAGCAATTTTACCAAATCATGTTTTGACATTCATATTAGATGAAAACCTGTGCAGTCAAAATATCAATGTTTTAAGAGAATACAAATAAAATTCCTCCCCTCCTCCCCCCACCTTTTTTTTTTCCTTTTTAAGTAAAACCATTTTCTTAGGCTTAGATACCATCACCAAAAACACTGTGGACAAGGACCAGACAGCTCAGTTCTCTCATGACCAAGCTTCTCAGGTACAACCAATACCTGAAATACAAGAAATCCTGCAAATACAGCAAGTAACACAACCAGCAGCAGTCACCAGCCTTTTACTTTAGGCCTTAAAAGTGAGTTAAAATCAGCTGCACGCAAGAAAACCTGTTATTCTCCCACTAGCCAATTACTGCCCGATTAACTTATACACCTGCAATTCCAGCGGCTCTCCTGAGAGCACAGGATTGAAATGCAACCCGGGGCTGTAAATGAAAGTATCAGTTTGTACAGAGGAAAACTGCTTGTTTTCGGCTAAGGCCAACAGAGCTCCTGATCACGACAGAACTTCTTCCCTTCCAAGGAGCATTGGGATCCTGAATATAGCAGTTAAGAGAGTAACAAAGGCTACTACTTTTCTGTGTGTTTGGTTTTTTCCACTTTCAAGCTGATTCTCACAAACCCCTGCATTACCTGACAGCACACTGACATAGCTGTCAATTTGCTGGAAGGTGAGCGCCAAGCTGTACCTTTCCAAGGGGTTTTATAACATTCAGCTACTGCTGGTATCTAGTCAGATGTTTTTTCAGATATTTTTACAATCAGTTATGAAAGGGTCACATTGGTGCTGCTTTTCCAGTGTGTACATCCACTTGGTTCCACAAACAATTGCGGCAAATACAAACTCAACCTTTTTTTTTTTTTTTTTGGAATCGGGTCCGGTTCGGAGGAAGAAAGAGATGACGTAAGCCATTGTTAAAGGTTTTGCAGTTATTGTACTCAGGCTCCAAATAAAAATTCTTTCAACTTAGAAAAGTTCAACCTGTTACTATGAAATTTTCGAGACATCTGATACAATAGTACCTGCTCTTCCTTGCTATGTGCCTGAAAACCTTTACATGGGAGTCCAATTACCAGTCTCTCACATGAATACAAGAAGCAGCTGTAGCTCCCAAAATAGTGATAATTTAAAACCTTCTGAAATCAGCCTGCTTGAAGAGACATCTTGCTCTTTTAGTCAGCTAATGAATGAATCCTGAAGCCCCTGAAACACTGGCATACAGAAACCTCAGTAAAGTTTTTCCACTGTCATCAGATAGAGAATGACACTGTGCCCAATCCTTTATTCTTCCCATACTCGATGTGGAAAGCAAGCCCTGAGGATAGCCAGCCTGACAACATTTCTAAGAGGAGCCTGAGAGAGCAGTAACAAGGTCCCTGCACCCACACAAGGCTTTCACAACACTCATGCTGGCCCAGGCCATGGAGTCCATTCACCCTCCACCTGCAGGCTGAACCTGCCCTTGAAACAGTACCACGGAGCAAAGCACTCCCAGGACTCTTCATCCCTTGGAGGTATGAGAAAGGCTTGAAGAAGGCCTAGTCAAACCTGTGCAGATTTATCAAGTATCAGAACTCATCATTTGGAAAAAGCATTACACAGGATAAAGAAAAGTGTAGGTGGCTGCAGAAGTCAGCCTCACACAAGTATCTTAGTTTAGCTACAAATCCTCCATATCACACACCCAGCTGCCGGATTAGGGTGGCCACAAGCCACAAACCACTGGAGGCAGCCCAACAAGGAACAGGATGCCTGTTCCCTCCACAGTCATTCTCTGCTGCAAGCAATCACTTGTAAGCACAGGTCAGGGCGGGATACTATACCAGACAGCGCCTTGGTCTCACCCAATATACCTGTTTTTATAGCTCTGCTCTCCCTTCAGCCATGGAAAAGGTGTTCAAAGCAAGGTTTTGCAAAATAGCTCAGCAACACCCCACCACTTTCCTTGAATATGAAAAAAAAAACCAACCAACAAAACATCTTGCTGATACATGAAGCATTGCATCCTTGGTCTTGCCTCATATCTCTGAAAGCAATCAGTATCCAGGGTGGGAGAGTGTTTTCAGAGGGAAACTCACCCACACCAGCAACTTTCCCTTCATTTCCTCTGCTAATGAACCCACACTGGCAACCTGGGGGGTCCCCTGCTCACACAGCCCTGACAATGGAAGAGGGGCTTTGCCTGGGAGGAGTGAGCTGAAGAAGAGAGCTTGACACTAAAGCTCCCTGATGCGTAACTACAGCTTGCTTGAAAACAGGACTCCCATGTGCCACTACGTCCATTTATTATTATTTTTTTATAAATGATAAAATAATTTTCTTTTGAGAACTTTTTGTATTAAAACCTGCTCAGCAGATATGAAATTAATTTGGTGTTATAACCAGCCACTTTTACAAACTCTAGGAAGAGACAAGTGTGAAAATTACAGTTATTTATATTCAGACAAGCAGCCGAGAAGAGTGCAAAACAGCCCAGTAGCACAATAGCAACAGCTCAGAGTGAAACAAATTAGCCTGGCATTTTTAATTAAAAATTTTCTGCTTCCCAGAATGTACCGATTGTCAACTTTCTCCAGGTCACAGATTAACAGAGGATCCTTTAACTGCTTTTATGTAACAAACCATTCATACATTAAATATAAAAAATATTAAAATGAGTTACTTTATCTTTAGAGGCTCTTCCTTGACATATATGCTGTAATTGAAATTTTCAGTGATGTATCCTACAAGAAATTGGAGGGTGGGGAAACTAGAAGCTTCCTTTGACTGCTAAATCAGGGGGAGATTGTTACTTTTTTTACTATTTTTAAGAGTTTGGATTATCTAACTCACTTAGACCTCACTCTTGATTTCAAGTAACTTTACATTATTCCCTGGTCAAAGACAATTGTTTTGGTGCTGCGCGATGAGATGCTTGCATGTTGTACAGTGCTGCTAACTTGTGGCATATGATGTTTATCTTCAGGCTCAAGCTCCTGAATGATTCTTAAGTTCCACAGAAGGTTTTTAAGACTCTTTTCCCCTTTTGTGACCATACCGAAGGGATTTAGCTACTAAGCAGTTCAAGACTGAAAAACAATCTGAAAAACTTTAGCACTCCCTTAAAAGCTAAGCTAATGTTATGATTTTCTTGGTGCCTGATGCAGGATTTTGCAGTACTGTCACAGGTCTCAAAACATATGAGAGTCTGGTGACTTCCTAAAGTTATCACAAGTGTTTACATCTCACTGAAGCTCAGTAGGTTTAAGTGCAAACTTCTGCACTTGTATCAATGATAGCCAGGGCAAAGAGAAGACTCTCCCAACTTTCTCTTAAGGAAACATACTTAAGCTCCTATTTACTCTTCTTTCTGCAAAACATATCAGCCAACATTTTAAAAATTAAAGCAGAGGCCAAGAAGCAGGACAGAAATGGTTAGGTGCTCCCATCTGGTCTGTGTCTCCAGGGTGGTGGCAGTTTCCCATGGAGGCAGCAGCACTGGGTCCACTTCCCGATGGCTTCCGAGTGTATAGGAGGAAGAAAGAAGAGAGATGAAGGTAATTTCTTTCCCCTGTCCTCTTGAATAATGCAAATAATAAATACTAAAAAGTCTCATTCTCTGCAAAATTATAACTGTCAGGTACTCACTATTCTCCTGCTACAAATTAGGCAATTATTTCTCAGTTTAGGGAAATGCTCACCTGCCATTTCTGTCCACTTCTGTTTAAACACAGGCTTCAGGGGACTTTAATAAATTGAAGCAGTTCACAGTCATTGCCAAGATACAAAATGTGTTTATTTTTTAGCATCACATGTTGGACTTAGGGAGGCAGGAAGAGGGATGGAATTGTGCAGCAGCAGCATAGCTATGTGCTGGGAGAGCAAAATAGTTTTTCTAGTTCTAAATCAAATTCTTGTCCAGAAAAAAAAAACATTACAAATATGTTGATATTTCTCATACCCTATACAAAAAACACACAACCCAAGGAAACTGTGCAATATCTTCCTTCCTCCCTACTTTAACAGGGATCTGAACTTTTTGCGGTATGAGAGGTATATACATATATACACACACACACTAGGACAACAGTACTTACTTGCTATGAAACTGTACAAGTAAAACCATTTGTTAAATTGAGTCTAATTACTCCAGTTTAATTAATTTAGAGAATTTAGCATGGGTTGGCCTTTTTATATCCCAAATGAACAACAGAGATATTTCTAACCTTCCACATCATCAAAATTAATTAAAATATCGTACATATTTTTTCTGAGTACAGAATGATGCAGGACTGGAAGGGAACTCAGAGTTATTCAGTCCAGGACACACCTGAGGGGCTGTATGACACAAGAAACCTTTGCAAACATTGACAGAAAGCATCTATACTTCCCTATGCTCATAAACAAGCACACAATATGGGGTGACAGACAAGGGAGGAAAAGTTAAACACAAAAAATTAATGTACATAAAAACTAATTTGTGTAGTATTCAGAATGCAAATTCTCTGTGGCAGCATTGTACAAAACAGTCCCAGGTACATTTGGGCTTATCCCCAGAAAAGTTAGCAAGTCCTTTGATTAAGAAAAGTCTATCCTCCTGCAGCCTGGTGGAACATACCAGCTTACTATCGTCCACCCTACCACTGACACAGCAGGTGTGTTACTGTTGACTGGCTGCTCTTCTTGGGCCAGTTGTGACTGCCTGCTAAAGGATCCAAAGTTGCTTATTAGCTGAGAAATTGGGCACTGGAAGATTTTTTGGCATTCAGTATAGTTGCAAATCCGTCTATGATATGTTTGGATGTAGCTGCACCAATTGCCTGAATCACTTAGCTCCTCATTAATTCATCTAATTTTGATATTACACATAAATAAGTCATCAACATGATTTCTTGCTGAGGCTTAATGGGCAAAACAGTCACATACAAAAGAAAGAAAATGGTAAAAATATGCATAACACACACATTGAGCATTAACTCATATCTATACATAATTTAAAATGAACTATGCTCACTGTTCATGAATGTAGCAGCTTTCCGTAAATCAAGGACTTTATTCCAAGGCAAGAAGAGAAGGGATATAAAATGTCTTTTTTGTTTCTTTAAATCCAATTTGATACCATAAATACTAATTATTTGTATTTTACTTACTGACCAGGACTGTTACTCTCAAAATTGCTTGGGTCCCTAATATTCTATTTCTACATTTTGAAGTATTAAGATTTCATTTAACAGTAAATTATGAATTTTCTTACATGTAGCACTTGTTTGGGGGATAACTAATATCCCCTGTTGTGATTTTTTTTTTTTTTTTGCTCTTAGGTGATTACATGTGTGTCAGCCTTAATTCCACCTCACCACAGGGGTTTGTCTAGCAGTGTGAGCAAAAACATTCAGTGAAAACCTGCATTCAGTTTGGTTTTTTTCTAGTGGGATTATTCCGATAAGGGCATTTGTTACTAGATTTTGTAACTGAATAAACATGTATTTTGTTGTGTTGTCAACACTACCCTTTTCTACTATAAAACTGGGGAGAGGGGAGATTTTTATGAATGACTAGGAAACCAAGCATCAGATGAAAAGGTAACACACCTACTAGTTCACCACACTGATGAATCCTGAGTGTCCTGTAACACCGTTCTGCTTGTTAGTCTTATCATTAAGCAGTCTTGCTGGAAAGTCTACATATTTTCTTCCAATTGCCATCAGCACATGAAAAATATGCTCGTGCTCCTTTCATTATCTTCCAAGGCACTCACTCTCCACCAGCCTCCCCACAGAAGCTGAAGGATGGGGCAGACCTGAGGCAGGAACCTGATCATTGGCAAGACTGGAGTGTGGGGAAAAAATACCCAACTCATTTGCTACATCTCACCCTTTGTAAACGAGATGTTTGTAGGAAACCTGAGGCTAAATTATTTATAGATGACCCAATTCTGCAGCACTTGCCCTGCGAGGAGAAGTGGAGGCAGCCAGGATTCTTCAGCCTAGGAAGAGGCTGCTTCAGGGGGACCAATGTCAGCCACCCATCCTTATGTCGAGGTTATTAGAGAGATGGAGCCACGTCCTTCCAATGCCTTTAGCAACACCTATGACTGCATCAGTGATTACCTTCGTAAAAAATAATCAGCTTCATAGAAGTATATCAACTGAAAGCTATGCTTATAAAGAACAGAGAATCAGACAAGAAAAACCATGCACAGGCCATGCCTAAAGAAGTACACAAGGGACAAATAAAAAAATAAAATAGCAGACAACATTTGACTGCAGTGAATTTAGAGGCAGAGAAATAAGATGACTTCGCCAGGCTTACAGCAGTGACTAACAGGGCCTGAGCATCACCAAGGCTGCTGGCATCCTCCCTGGAGCACTCCAGCTCCCCCAGTTGAGCACATCCAGGAGATACTTCGTAATAAACAGTATACATGTGGCCACATTACTGGTGGCAGGGAAGAGGGCAGAGAGAATGCGTCTTGCTCTATACCACTTGATCTTAGTCTAGAGAGTAGCTGTCACTTGTTTAATTCACCATTACAACTGCTTTACTTGCTACCATAGACGCAGGTTCCCCATCAGCCCATCCAGGCTTTAAGTTCTGAGCACTCTTCCTTCTCTGTCCTGTTTTGGCCTACATTTTTTTTCTGCAGTGATTAGATGAAGAATGATCAGAGACCTATAAATAAATTCAGTGAGCACATAAGATTGTAACACAATAATATTCGGTTTCCTCTTTGCTATGAAGTTGCATTGCTTGCTGCTAGTCTTCTGCAAACCTTGTTTCCCATCATCCAGTTAAGTGTAAATCTTAAGCTAACTTTTCCTTATAAAGAATTTGCATTTACAAGAACTTTGCTATCATTCATATGGTGAAGTCTGCATCGTGATTTGCATGCAAGACTCATAGGAACAGCATAACCTAGCTTTCGATGTCATTTTATCTCATGAATCCAGCCTTCAACCTAACTCATGTTAGATGAAAACAAATCTTAAAATATTTCAACCAGCGCCAGCACAGCATCTTTAAGCAACACCACCTTTCTATCACACTTTATTTCTCTTTGCATTTAAGGCAGCACTGTCAGTAATCATTCAGCATTTTTCTTCATTCCAGCCTTTTCCTAAAAACACAAACCCAGCAAATTAAATAGAATTGGAGTTGCCAGGAGTGAAGCCAAATAAACCAGTATGTATTTAATTAAATGAAAACCACTTAAACAACTAATTCTGCTAGAACCTCCATGTTACGCGTGCTGTATCACATTATAGCAAATGAAAATCTCTATACAGCACCATTAATGCAGTTACATTATTTATGTTAAAGATCAAGGAATCGATAGCTATAGAAATTAAAGACAGTTAAAATAAAAAACTCATACAGAGCTCTCCAAAATGCATCCAAAGTCCTCTGGGAGCAAAATATCTTTATGTTTCCAGTGCTTCTCCAATCCAAGTAGTCTGAAAACAGCAACAGAGATTGGTTTTTACACAGAGATGGGCCCAGATGGCAAGCTTCCAGTTTGAATGTGGGTGTACTCAAATTCAAAGCTTTGGCTTATGTTAATAAGCATTTTAACACTTATGCCTCCTGTAAGAGGAGGGGGAAAAAAAAAACAACACACCAGTATGCTGAGCTATTGCACGAGGAATAGGAACAAAGAAGAAAGAACAGCAAAACTAAACCAATCTCAAAGAACTTTGGGAACAGGTTCAGCTTAGCTGAGGGATGATAATTCTTGCTACCCTCATACAGACTTCTTATAGAGCTTAACGATACTTTACCTAATTTGAGAAAGACCACCACTAAACTGACTAAAAAACTGACCGAAAACTAAGATGGCAGCATCTTCATATGCAGGTTGGGAGTTACCCAGCAAAAAACATATGCTGGGAAGACAGATTTTTATGTTTTGCTTTTTGCGACAATAAATTCAAGGCTTGAAATTGGGAAATGTTCCACCATCCGTGTAGATGTGGTGCTGAGGGACATGGCTTAGTGGTAACTTGGCAGTGATAGACTAATGGTTGAACTTGATCTTAAAAGTCTCTTCCAACCAAAATTCTATGATTCTATGAATAGTATATCAAGGTAAAGAGGGGAGGGGAAAAAAAAAAAAAAAAAGAAGGTTTCTATTAACCTCTAAAATCAGATGAGGATTAATGACATCTTTGATTCTAACAAGGATTAGGAAAGGCAGTCATATCTGTTAAGAACACCCTTAAACTGACTTTCCATGCTGACAAGTGACAGCGGCACAAGTAGTCATGAACAAAGTGTCACAATTTGATTAATACGCTATCCTTTAGATTTTCTTTATCTTACATCCAAGGTTTCAGTTCACTCTGGGGTGGTTTCCATTAATTTATCTCCATTTGAAGCACAACCAAATCATTTTTCATACGCTGACACAACTTTGCCTTTGAAAATGATACCTGATTCAGCAAGAGGTGCAAACAGATGCAAGTATTATCTGCACATTCAAAACATGCATTTCTGCTCAGTTCTTTCCTCCAACAGAATCCCAGTGCTTAATTCTGCTAATCCACTAAAAAGAAACAATTACATGCACAGTGTAAGAAGGATTTTAACATACACGTGATGAAGTTATTTAACCCTGTCTCTGTTTCTTTAGGAAGCCGCATCCACTACATGTCCACTGACTTCTCAAAGCTCTCACTCAACTCACAACCAATTTTTTCCAGTAAAAGTTGTGAGAAGTACATGTATGTCCATCTCATCATCTTTGGCAATTTCTTCTAGTTCACTTTCACAGCTTTCCCCTCATCTGAAGAGCACCTGATGTTTTTTTCCTTAGACGACTTCCCTATCCACTGCTCTGGAAGCTTGTTGTTAAGGCCTCTATAACTTGCAGTTTTGTCTCAAGTCACCATCCCAGTAATTCTATCCACGATCAGTAACTAGAATACCATTTTATACAGCAACATATTATCCTTAAGCAACGTATGCTTAAATTAAGCCTTTACTTAAGCTTTAAGCTTAAGTTTCAGCAACAGCAAGTTTCCAACTTGTTTGGAAGTTTTATTCTCAATTCATAATTGGTGTTAAGCATCTAACACTGGTAGTACCCTTTAGAATCTCTAGACCATCTATCTTTCCCTCCTCAGCCCCTATCCTCTCCTAATATACTTTTACCTACTTCTAGTGGCATTAACTGTACTCATCCAACACATGACAGCAAGAAAAAATATTTCATGGATCAAAGCATAGACTAAAGAAATTCCACATCATTGACAATCTTCAGTCTAAGAGTTAGGTTAAGGGTTTAACAAAAGGCTACAAACGCAGTAGAAGACAAATAGCCATTTCTTATAAGCATCTTTACCTTGCAAGGTCCCTATTATCATTCTGCAGCAGCAATAAATTTCTGCGGGAATTAAATATCTCTCAAACTACCTCATCAATCAGTATAACACTGTCAGATGCTACTAAGTACTACCTCAAGTGCTGTATTTCCAAAGTCCTGTTATCACCAGGAACCGGAAAAACCCTACATTTACAAGCAAGAGTGAACTTTCAGAAGAGCCACTCTGCCTCAGTCCATATTATTTTACGCTATGTTAAAAGCAGCAACAATAGTTGATCATCTTTTCTCTTGGTGCCTTTCCCCCCCTGCCCTTCCTACGCTACTCATGACCTTCTGCACTTTACCACTATATTAAACGTTACCAGACAGTTAATAGCCCAAGAGAGGCTATTACCGCTCAAATAACCAGAAAATCCAGACACGATCTCTAAGCATTGCAGCCTCTCCACCATGTTTGAGTATCCTGAATTCAGTAACTGATTTACCAGGTCAGAGACCCCAGGGTTTTACTCATCATCATCCTAAAAATCCTACCTCTCTTCTCAAAGGTCAGAAGGGGGAGCCCAGCATGGGAATTCCTGCCAACGAAATTTTACTTCAGTTTTTGCCATTTTAGAACATGAAGTCTTGGCAAACCCTTCCTGAATACAACTGGATTTTCTTCACAGAAATCTTTTAATTTAGTTTTTTTGAGAACAGCTGTAGTCAGATACTCTCATTTCAAAGACTAGTGCAGATAATTAAAGAAAGGGCTCGTTTACTCTTAAGTAGCTTGCAGAAAACTTTCTTCCCAATATGTGGCCTTCCTCTCCTCCCCCTCCTTTCTTCCATAATCACTATTTGTAATTTATTATATGTGCCTAATTAAATGTGGGATGCAACTGATCTTAAGTCTCAAATTTCAACTTCTCTTGGTATTTGTACAAGATGTTCTCATTTTATAAATTAATTGACCTAAAGCGTGGAGGAGATACTAAATCTTCTGCTGGTTAGCACAGCCTAATATAACTGTTGTATAACAGTATTTTCATTTCATAGTTATACTTCCAACATATGCCAGTGTGAGGAAACAAAGTGGAATAAAAGCAGCAAGATGTTTGCCTCCCAAACAGCCAGATAAGAATAAAGTTAAAAGAATTAGAACAAAAAAAAAAAATTGCTAGCAAAATTCATTGAGATGAGAAACAGTATATCCATGGCCAACTACTTTGTATGTTAAATCTTGTCTGCAGGGTGAGGACAGGGCAAGAAAAATAGCATTTTTCGTGTCATCTTTCTCTTCCTTGTATCAGTTATTACACACAAAAAAGCTTCATATATAAAGGGCTGTTTTTCCAAAACACAACATTTGGTTGAAGGGAAAGGAAAAAGACAAATAAAGATATTTAGTAATAGCAAATGATTCAAAACAAGGCACTCTTTAGAAAACCCTGGCCTATAAGAGACAAGGAATGCAGAGGTGCTGTTCCCCTCAAGCATTCACATCTCATTTCAAAATCATAATTCCATTTTATTACATTTCATGCCAGATGCGCAACATATTTCTTGGGTGTGTTACCTTCAATGCCCAAATTCAAGGCCAGTAGTAGATTCTGTTCTGTTTTTTAGTAAGCTGTGGGAACAGCTCTGGGGAAGCAGACACGGGAAGCAGGGCTTGTTCCTTGCAAGTCGGCTCCCTGTTGGGCTGCAGCCTTAGCCTGCCCTTCCCGGAGCTGGCTCCCACCTGCACCACGGGGATCGCTGCACCCATGGGGCAGCCCCAAGAAGACAGCAATGATTGCTCACTCCTGGAAGTCACAAGCTGTAGGTTCAAGAGCCTGGGGACAGAGCTTTACCAAGAATCCCTGCTCTTGAGAAAGTGCTTTAACCATCTGGGAAGGCGCGGGCCACTCATATCTTGCTTGTCCTTCCTGGAGGGGAGTCCCCAGTTACCGACACCAGGACAGCTAGCTGTACAGTCACAATTGTAGATGTGCACAGTAACACAGCACTGGGCTCTGAAGCCACCTCTCACAGACAGATAGCAGCCAATGGGCTGTTGAAACACTCAGCAGTTAGGTGCTATTTTGCAGATTGCTCTGTTAGACTTTGGTCCAAAAGAAAAAGGCAAACCTGAGTTTGTCTTTTTTTTTTTAGGATCTGGCCTCCAGTTCTGGAGGTGAAAAATCAGGCCTAAAGAGTGTGTAGTATCTGCAGCACTGGTCTTGAAGTGAATCTCTTGGCAAGCACAAAGAAAGCATTTATCACCCCACTGAGATGGTCAGTCAGTCCAGTGTCACGACAGACCCTGCAAAACAGAGGCAGGAAAAAACAAGGCAGACAAGAAAGGAAAATAAATAAGTATAGCAATCCTCTCTCCAAGTTGATGAGCTGAGCTAGCTGGCTTAGGAAGGGCTTATTCATCAGCTGCTCCTGAATACATCCTCAGAGAGTACATGTGGTCTGGTGTCTGGTTAAAGGGGGAAAAAAAACCCCATCCTGCGTGTAAATGTCAGGCTACCTGCCTTTTAGTCACACACTATTGTTTTATCAAATGCAAGGTTATTTCATCAGGGCCAAAGCATGCTCTTCGCAGTAAATGCAGCAGAGTTTTTGCTGCACTTGCTGATAAACCTGTGGGAAGCCTGCACTGGAAACCGGGAGCAGGGACCAGGTATGACACCACTGGGCCATTACCAATCCAGCAACGGTCTGGACTACGCAAGGACTGGGAACATTAAATAAGGGGAAAACAACATCTTAAATACATTAGCCATAAATGGTATATTGAAGGGAGGCAAATCAAATTAAAAATAGTTTTTCCCAAAAATACTTGAAGTCATTTTGCAAGATGATTCACATTTGGGTTTCCTTTCAAACTCCATCCTATTGCTTTCAAACTCCATCGTATGAAATACCTGGAGTTTCTAACACTGGATCTAACAATTGCAGACTCCATGGTAAAAGATGCCGATATGAACAAATGATAATTTGGGAACTAACACACCTACTTTTGAGTAACATGGGAATATTTTTATATGCATTTAGGGGTTTTATGGTCTCTTGGGTTTTTTTTAACAATGCTGAAAGTCTCACAGGCTGCAATAATGGCTGAAAGACTTGCAAGTGCAAACAGGTAAAAGCTGTAATTGTTTTATACTTTAACAATGTATTACAACATTGATGACTTCTCAGAAGCTTTAACTAATACACAAAGTGACTGTCTACTTATTTAGCAGAGTCACAAGAATTATTACACTGGTTCCCTGAAGTTTCCCCTGCTTTACAATTTTCTTTTGAGTGCTATTCAGGGAGATAATTTTTATCCTTAGAATTCTATCTGCTTCAAGAAGGTTCCTGGGGAATGGGAATGAATATTATATATCTTGCTATAAGAGAAAAAATTATTTTGAAATGCTGTTAATCCTTTCTAGCTCTGTTTTGTTCCTTCTTACTTATTAAGGCAGGAGGCAACACAAGGCCCACAAGGACCTTGAAATTTCATTCACTTTCTCCCACACTGAAATCCATCAGCTGAAGTTTAATTGAACTATAGGCAAACCTTGAGTCTTGGTCTAAGGAAATCAAGAAAGAGAGAAAAATACTACTGTGCATTCTTGCTCTAACCTTGTATTATCTTCTGTGTTAGCAGAAGGGAAATCCTATTTGCACTTTGAATTTACTAGCTTTTAACAGGCAGTCACTGGTTATCAGACATTAACATGAAGTTATTTTGCAGGGGAAGTTTACATAAAGCAGAACTATTCAGTACAGATGAAGCTCACAGAGGAGCTGGTGAACATTGTTGATTAAACAGAATTTCAGCAGAATCTCTTCCCTGTTTGTAGCTGTCACAAATAATGTCTGCTCTCTAGTCTGATTTACTTCTTTTGAACCCACTTGATGTGGAGATGTAAAGTGACCATTTTATTCATTATGCTCATGCCCTGAAGGCACAGACTGAGCTGAGCTAGGACAGCAGCAGTGTTGCATGGAAATCAGGACATTCGGGGGGGGCAGGGGTGGTGGTGGTCAATTTTTGTTTCATCTTTCTATCATAATCTGTGAAGAAAGAAAAGATATCTTTACGATTGAAATCTATTTTTCTTCTCTAAAAGTAATGTCACCAGTCTCACCTAGCAAGAAAAACCATCTGCCTGTTAACAGATCTTATAAATTCTGGTTCCAAGGAAAAATTAGTCTCAATGCTCAGTTAATTGCCCCACCATAAGTCCATTAAAATGCCACCACTGGCAACTACTTAAAAAAAACTAAAACACTACATTAAACATTTTGCCTAGATGCTTTGCCATTTGGATTCAGTTTCTGTCTATATTATTTTTCTTCTCATTGTTCTATTGTTACAGTCTTCAGTACAAACCTGCAGTAGCTCTAGTGTGAAGCTAATAAAGCAAGTACAGTTATGGAGGGCAGCAGGATTGCTCCCTAAACCTTTCGGGTTTCCCATATTGACTCCCAAATAAAACAATGAAGCTCGTTAGTATGGCATTGCAAGAGGAAGGATAAATAAGATCATCATATGTCAGCCTGAAGAAGTATGACCTAAAGTTCCGTCAGATCATGGTGTTTCAACAAATCACATCTTCACAGCTGCACGTCAGAAATGCAGTAGAACAGTGACAACAAAGCAGCACCTTAATAGAAGTTACATCTGTTCTGTCTGTTAGTCCTCTAATTTTTAAACACAATTAATTTAAGCAGCTTTATATTTTAGGGTAAGATGCTAAAATTCTTAGTAATTAAAAGGTGTATTCAATCAATTATTCCCCTGCTGGCAAGAAAAGATAAACATATTTTGATTTTTCTTTCCTGGATGTACAGGTGAACATTAACGCCAAGTACTATCCTCCAGCTTTGTTATCACTTCCCAGGATGCTGGTGCTTAGACCCTGCAGTGGGATTATCACTGGCTTATCACTGACCCTGGTCAAAACGCACAGAGGGTATTGGAAACATCTGCAGAAGAGGAACAGACATGGAAAAGCATGGGGGGACAAAAATGAGCATGGAAAGATGGATTATGGCTTCTTACAGCAGGGATAATTTTTTTTTCAAAAAAAAAAAAGTGTCAACCATGAGGAGAATTGATGCCAGTCTCACCCACCAGGGAGACATCTTTTTGGTCCCAAGCACTGATTTTCACAGACTTTCCTCTGGCTGAGAAGAACAACCAACCTAGGCAGAACTAGGGTGCACAGCTGATGATGTGGTGCCACTATTTTCCTTTGTATATTTTCACCATGTTTGTTTGAGGCCTCTTAAATACAGCAAATCAATGGGAAACAGGGGAGATCAGTATTAAAAATAGAAACCCCAAGCCTATTTAAACTGAAAGTCAACAGTACAGTCTTATTCCTTTCCCTTTATATATGTGTGAGATCTACTGTTAAGTTTCACAAGCTTTGACTGGTGCCTTCTTCAATCTTTAGGCATATTCTTCCTGTGTTATTACACTGGGAAAGAGTCCAGAAGTACATTTTGTTTGGCACATTAAAAACTGAGCTATAAAGTATTAATTCAATATTAATTTAAATTTAGCTATGAAACTTTGTGGAAACAACATAAAAAAATGCAACTAAAATGGGGTAAGGAAGATCATCTGGGTTCACTTGAGTTTAAAACCATTTCCTGCTTCTACAGAAGAAATTTATCATTCTAGTGATTTCATTTATTGGGGTTACATCTCTATTTGTAGAGGTTTTTTTCAAAAAAAAAAAAAGGAAACGCTCACCTTAAAAAAACATTTTAGATTTCAGTGGTAATAGCACCCCATAGCCTGAATCTACAATGAGTTTATTAATTATACATTGTTCTCAAAGCATAATTATATAAAGTGCAACAAATTTAGTCTGATTTAGTTTTCCCTTATGTGGCAAGAGTCCATCCATATTTAATAAGGCCATTGTAGCAAAAGTGAAAGTCTAAACTCTCCACACTGTCCACAGTTATGAAGACAGTAAATTAGAGCTTCAGCGTGGGTCCTTTGAGGGAAATGCAGCAATTAAAAAACAGTATCCAAAAATTACTGGTTTTTTAGTGGGGGAATAGAAAGAAACCTAAACATTACACTTCAACAGTTTTGCTACAAAGCCAGTGGTATTTTCAAATTCACATCAATGACATTTATTATATATAAGCTTTCAGATGGAACACTAAAAACATAATATTGTTTTAGTCTGCCAGCAACAGACCATGTAATTTTTAAAGTATTCTACCCGATGTTTCCAAGCATTCTTCCTAATGCCATTCCAGCTCCCTTATTCCTGGCATTTTAGGCCACATTCAGATTTTTACTAAACCTCTTTATTTAAATTTTCAAGTTATCAGTTCTATAGCTTTAGTCACTGTCTTAGATAGAAAATCCTGAAAGCAGGAAAACACATCAGTCTAGAGACAGCACTAAAAAGGGGGGTGCAGAAATAAGACTGTTGCTAATAAACTCAAGATTATTACTGCAGATTTGTGAAAGCACTTTTCCCCTGGTGTACAAATGTTTAAAATAAAGTGACACAAAGCTTCTGCTCAGCCTCTGATGACAAACCAGAGGGGAAAAAACAAGAATAAACACTCAAAGTTATCAGCCAGATTCACTGCAGGCTGCATCGCTGAAGTGCTATTTATGGAGATGCAGAAGTAGAGACCAGAGAACAGTGTTGATCAATCAGGTTAATTTGTGACACCTTAAAGGACCCAGAGATGACAAGGGAATGGTTGAGTAGGAAGAAAGCCCAGCAGCACAGCAAGAAGTTTGTGTAAGAAACACATGCCAGGAAGTCACAATCGCAGATGTGCTGGAAGGTTGGAACAAGCTTAGATCTGAGGTAATGGGAAAAAAGAGGATAGACTGCAACATGACCAAAATAAAGAGAAGGTAAAACCTTGCAATAAATTTTGAAACTAAGACTTGTTTTTCTCCCTGTAACATTCAAATAAACTCAGATTTCTGTCTCCAAAGCCTCCCACTACAGCTTGAGAAGAATTCCTTGCCCACATTAGCTTTGTCAGGCTTTCTTCTGAAGCAGTGTCAATGCATACCTCATGCATCGAAAAAGCACCAAAAGAAACCTATAAAATACCAAAGACGATAACAAGATACGCACAGCAAACCGCTACAGCAGATTGCAACCTGGGAGTCTGAAAAACTTTCAGTTCTAGCACCAAAACCTTGACTGAATTTTCCTAAGAACATTAAAATGGACGGTTTCAGAAGCTGAAAACTTCTGCAGCTCATCCTCCAAAAGGAACTCAAAAGACTGAAATTGTCTATCCAGTCTGATACAGCCTTATCTTTGTTTTCTTAACAGCTTTGCCAGCATCTCACAACTCAGTTTTGAGAAGGTTTGTAACATTTCATACAGTTTTCCATTCTATCCAGTTTCCATGGATATAAATTTTGCAAAAGCCTCAGAAGAGGAGCAGAACAGAGGACTGATGGCTAATTTCCACCAGGCTCACTGACATCCAGCTCACTGAGCAAAAGCTGGGGTGCTCTAAGCTCCCACACATACCACTCCTCTAAGACTGCTTTTTCTGGATTCCTTCCATCTTCTCCATATCCAATATCTTCATGGGAGCAAGTTAAGCAGTAACAAACTGACAATAATGTAAATCTGTGCACTTTAATAAAGTCAGCCTGAGTCGTCAACCCAAACTCAAAAATAACTCCATCCACTTTTGGTAAACGTTGCTTTGAAGCCATACTCCACCCATGCTTTTCTCTGCCTCTTCCCAAACTAAATGTTTCTTCCACTACTGCAGGAAAAGTAAAATTTTCTATAAATTTGCTTCCCTTAAGATACTCTTCATTTAAGCACTGCTGATTGCATGAAATTTGCACATGAAATATCAGATTGCAAAAGCATCTTCAAAGCCCTCAACACAAAAATCAAATCTACTATTTATATCTGAAAAAAAGCCAAATACATTGCATAAGGAAAACTCAGAAGAAACCTGGAAGCATCTAAAATATTAAATTAAAGCCATTTATCTGAAGTAGAAAATACGTTAAAGAGTTTACAGTACAAGGGAAAGGTGACAGTGATGAATGGAGCAATTTGGAAACTGAGAAAGAAAGAAAAGCATGAGGAGTAGAAGTTATGGAGGAGGAGAGCAGGAAAGACTAATAAAAGGAGAGGCTTTGGAGGGAGGAGAGGAAACTCTGGGTAGCTCTGTAGGCATCAAATTGTTTTCCACAGCAGTAAAACAGAAATGGGCAACTGTCTTCTGACTTTAGTGACCTCAGTAGAGTTAAAAGGATAAAACAGACTGCAAAATATTAAGATGAAGTCTCTACACTAAAACCCTCTCAACCCATTGCATAAATAGCTCATCTCCCTCATGGGATTTTCAGTTCCATTACCTAAAGGCAGCTGTGACATATTTACAGCTTCGATACTGAGGAAGGCAACAGTCTGGATCATTTCAGAAAACCAGAGACTTTCCATGGACCTCCAGGCTGTGTTGGAGTTGGGGAATTCTTTCTCCTGCTCTCTCCCACAGCAGCATCTGATGTACAGTATGTGAGACTTCTTTGTCTTTGTACTAAACAAGTTCATTTTTGTAAAGATATGGGAGCCATTTAATGATCTACTTTGCAGTGGCTCAGGAGACATGCAAGAACAGGTATTTCTGTGAAATTGTCTCCATTCAACATCTGCTATGTAGATGCCTGTGATGGCAGCAGACTGGATTCAGCAACCCATGTGTTACCAGCTCTCTTTGAGTTTCATTTATTCCTGTTCTGCTGCAAGGTAGCAAGATACAAAAAAAAAAAAAAAAAAGTAATTCTAAGAGGGCAAAAAACCTTAGACACACAAAGGAAAGAAAACTACTGAACAAGGTACACACAGGACACAGTAAAGAATTTCTTCACACCCCAAGGTTCATTTTCACCACAGGGAGCTTCACAAAATCAGAAATTAATTGCTCAACAATGACAGTCACTGATAGAACAGATGTTAATACTCATTATCATATTAAGAAACTGGCTAGATAGGCTAAACAATTCTGAAGCCACATGAAGACTACCCCACAAAAGTAATTTTAATTCAGCTAAAATGTTCTCAAGTATTTGTTGTATCTTTTGATAGCCAACAGCTACGTCCAGCCTCCAGCCCACCTAATCAATCCATGTTTTCCTGCTGATCTGCAGATGAGTTGGTTATTTATCCCAGGATTCCTTATTAAATGGCAAAAGCAAGGCACTGCTGGAAGTATTTAACTCTGCAAGAGCCTGAAGGGCACAAAAATGCTTTACAAATCATTCTATTCAAGTTTCTAGAGCTACAGGTCTGGTATTTGAATGCCTTTGAGTTTTACCATTGCATTTTTTTTTCCTTCATACAACAGCTTCTCTGTACCACTTAGCCTGCGCGCCTTCTTTCATGCTGACCTGTACACACTGTATGTTCTAGCTGAGCACAAAAATGTATTCTTTGCATGCCACAAAACTGGCCAAGGACACCTTCAAAAAACAAATAAAAATACGATCCAAACAGGCTGTCAATCCAAACCAATGATGCTCTGGTCCCATGGTTTTGCTGGCTACTGGAGAAATCAGACACTCAGCTTTGGTTGGAAACACACGAACTGAGACATATAATTTTAAGAGCTCTATTCATTAACAAAGCTAACTTTTTCCACCTCCCTCATCAGTTTTTTGGTGGGGGGTAGGGATTCTTTTGTTGCAGGTTTCTGGTTTTTAGTTTCCATACTGCCTACATTGTGCACTCTTCACTTTCAGCAGTTCAATGCTTATCTTTCAGCCCTCTCTTATACACTAATTTTTCACATGGTGTTCAATACCAACGGCAATGACCTGAAAACCACAACTGGCTGATGGTTAACTTCTATCCATATCACCTCAGAAAAAAAATGTAATCAAATAAAGACCATATAATGGAACTAGTGCTTATCCAGTTAAAAATGCAAGTTTGTAGAAAATGAAACCAAAGCCAAGAGAGTTAAAGTACCATTGAGGTTTAGAGAACAACGGACTATCAAAATATACATAAAATATAGTAGCAGTACGACAGGTACCCCTCGCAGAGCCCAGCAATTCGTTGCTTATTAAAAACCCTTACATAGCATTTATAGGAAAGGAACCCAGAGGCCTGCCAGGACTGTAGGGCATCCTAACATGCCGCAGAACCAGTCCACGGAGTTTTCCATTTCCCCAGGTTTCTTCCAGTGCAAAGAGCTGCTGTTGTGCAGCACCACATGCCCTGGCCATGCCAAAGCCACCATTGGGACACATGGGATCAGAGGAGACCTGCTGCATGGCCAGCAGTGCTAGTCCTTCCTGCTGCTCACCAGCCCTTTGCACTAAGCAATGGAGGGATGGGCTTCAGTCAGGGGGACACTACTGACAGGTAGTTTTGATACCTATCTGCTCATTGCCACAAACAATAAATAGCTCAGACAAGTCAGTCCCTATCAATGTTTAGTCAAGGCCCACGTCAGCAGTAACCAAGCAGCATTCCCAGCTGCATTTGGGAAGCAGTGCCATGAGATGAGCAGCCTCAGCCCAGGTCCCGGCAGACAGAAGGCTCCTTTGCAACTGGCAAACTGCAACGAGTCTCCCTGACAGAAGATTTAGGAGGTTTTAAGATGTAGCACTGAATTGAATCCATGGATCACTTTCCTACACAAAATGTAGGCACAATCAGGAGAATTTTAGCCCATCCATCTTCTCACAAACAAGCATAGATCAGAGACACCTCTGTGTTTAACTTGAAGGAATAAATATATGAAACTTAGAAAATATTTTCCTTCCTTTTGTACCAAGGAAATTATTATAACAACTTCGACTTCAAACACTTTCCTAACACACTGGACACTTAGACCACATGCTTAGACCACACACTGCTTCCTGCAAACACCACTGGTAGGGGCAAAACACACACTTTCTGTTCAAGCCAAGTTAATACTGCATTTCGAATCCTTGGTGGAGCAAAGAGTTGACACAGTGTCAACACGAAGATGCCAATTAGCACACTTTACAGTGACAGCCACTACATCTTCTGAAGCTACTAGGGATGTTTCAATATCTTCTCTGGGAATCAAGTAGTTAGTAAATTCTGTGGGTTCACATTCCTTTCAAGAAAAGCTAGTAATTCTTCCACACCAGAGATGTAAAAGGATAGAAGTAAAAATGGGTAAACTTGACACTGAGACAGAAAATAAGGAGTGACCAAAGAGCAAATTAAGTCCATGTTGGAAGTTAACTCAATGAAGAAATATACATAGTTTGCTGCTGTCAATTTTTTTTTCCTTTGGAAGGATCCACAATATTCTTCCTGCCAAATATTTGTGATTGACAGTCATGTACCAATGATTTGCATCTCTATGAGGAGGAAGAATTGCAACAACCCATTACACAGCAGATACAATTTGTTACTCTTGTTACTCTTTCAAATAGGAGATAATCTATTAGGGACACCACAAAGGGTGGTCTTTAAAGGGCTAACTGTCACCAGTCCTTTGAGCAACTTCTTTTCCAGCTCACCAAGGTTTATAAACCTCTAGGGTCTAGGATGGAAGGCAGTATCTGGGAAAACACAGTCATCCATTTACATCTTAACGATAAAAGTACAGCATGGCACTCAGGGGCTTAAGGAAAAACAAAGTACAAATTTCTCTCTAGAGTTTTCTCCAGATGATTGAAAACATACTCTGACTTGGGGGTTCCAAGCTGAGTCAAAGAGAAGGGCAAGCACCCTTCTGTTTGCTTTGAACCTGAGACAGCTCCACCAGAAGTTCCTCCGCTCATCTGAAGAAATGCAGGGCCTCAGTCCAGCTCACTGGAATTTCTGCAGTCTTGTAATTTCCTTGGAGTGGTGCAAAAATGTATTCCAACACTGAATATGCATAAAATAGGAAGCAGGAGAGTGTGAAGGTGTTTTCACCAAATCAATCTGCATAATGACTTTTCATAGTAGCACCTGTGAACACATCTTCCAATGTTCAGTAGGATGTAAAGAAATACCTCAAGAATCTTACAGGTAGTGAGAAGTATCAGCTATTGTTAAGCATCTATAAATTTCTATATTATTTTCCTATAAGGGATATACTGTTTTGATCTGAGCAGCTTGAATTTTGTTTCATCGCTCAGCCTGAAGCCAGGGGAGTGCAGGAGTGATCTCTCCATTATGTGTCTTGAAGTCATTATAACAAGCGTTACCAATTTTTGAGGCAGTTTTATTTAATGGCATCCATCACAGCTCTGCATCTCTTCACAGGTCCTGCCTCAGCACAGCATTCACACAGGCAGGATAACTGAGCCATCAGACTCTAAAGGGCAGTGGTAACTCCTGCCCTACAGCAACGATTAGCACCAGAAAGGTCAAGGTTTAAAATGAGGTTTTGCTGTTTCACTTCATATGAGCAATTTTGGACTAATAGCTGTCCCATCTCTTATTAGTTCAGAGTAGTAAGTCATACTATGAAAGCCCTGCAAGGCACACCTGACAACAATTTCATTTTTTACTCCTAATACCTTCAGGCACTCTCCTTGAGCTGGCACAGGAACGTTATTTACATTATGGTTAGAAAGTAGATAGACACTGCATTTTGATTGGTTTCGTGTACTGTATTTCTAGGATTCACAAATTTGCACTCAGTCAAGTGGCTGAATACCCATGAGACTCTTCTTACTAAATACAGAGTGATCTAGACAAATGTTACTGTTCTAATCATTTGTACTTCTCAAAGGCATCAGCCACGCAGCCACAGATCAACAGTTTCAAGGTAGACGTAAAAGGCTGGTTTCATGCTTATCAGTTTGCATGTTTGAAACAGTAATATTCTTCCTTACAGTTACAAATGAGATGCTCAATTTACTGCTGATGTTTTTAGAAGTTGACATTTGCAATTCACTGCATTCAAATCAAAATGTAAAGGATGGCCCTGTGACTTTTAGCAGAGAGGTTTCCAGTACTACTGCCAGGAATATCTTTGCACCCTAAATAACCACTGTCACTTGCAACAGAAGGCTCGATTCTGACTTCATCCAGATGCGTGGGAGTTTATGCATGAGTTCCTGATTATGCCTAGATTTTTAACTTCAAGCAGAGAATTTGTGTACCTCCATATCATCAGATAGTAGCAGTCCTTATAATTATATTGTCTCCTTCGATTTTTTTTTCCTTAGGCTTTCCAAAAATTATTCTCCCTCTCAGAAATTATTACACACAGGAAAATGACATTCATTAAATACATTAAGGCAATGCTAATATCAAGGATAAGGAAGGAAGAGAGGTTGAGATTTTATCCTCTTCTTTCAAGAAAGTAGAATGAAATTATTTTTATTGCAGTTCTGAAATGGGAAGAGGTCAGTCTAAAGTTTTAAATTCTATAAATCTCCAAAGCACTATTTTTCCACAGACTTTTCAAGTTTATCTTTAAGATTTTAAATTTCTCCACTGAATGAAAATTTATCTGCATCTTCCAAGAAGAAACATGATTCCTGGTCTAAACGAGTACCTGCGTAATATGCGCTCAATGCATTCAAATATCCAGTGAGATAATTCCTACTTCTCTCCTTTTCCATTTGCATTTAAATAGTCTGGTATTTCACTGGGGAGAAAATTATGTTTAAAAGGATATAACTTGAATTAGTTATATTTTTGTGAACAGAAAATTAGAATTACTAAAATAATTACACAAAAGCTTTTGAGAAGCCAAGAAACACAAACAACAAAGTCCAAAGCTAAACTAACGCATCAAAGTTCTTCAACTCTCGAAAATCTACTCAATATTATCTGCAACTTTGGAAGTGATGTTGCTCCTCTATGAGTTCAATAGCTGCATTAAACTGATAACATATGTCTATATATCTTAGGGAAAAGTAATAAACCCTGCTGTGAAACACTATTTCCGTAGTATCTTGGAGGAGAGATATCTTTTTACACAAACTCATTTTTCATTTCCACAGCATTGTCTTCTCTCTCAAACAGGATATAAGATGATTCCACAGACAACTTCAAAAATGAGTGTTTATCCAAGCTCACCCTTTACACAAAAGCTGCCCATCTCAAGGAATGAATAAAAGTAGAAATGCATTATATACCACCAGAAAGTGAAAGACAACACTAGAGATCAGCAGAGCTAAACTATTTCAAGTCCTTTTCAAGGCAGAGAACTTCACCTTCCATTGGTTAAAAGGACAGTCTAGTTGAGAAATAACATTTTTACAATAAGCCACTTTTATTCTCACTTTTCCTGTAGCAAAATAAGTAATTTGAAACATTAACTACAACATAAGACCTTAAGAATAGTGAGTTTCCACCTTTTCCTAAACCAGTTGCCTTTCCACTGCCATTCAGATATCACTTTCTTACTGTATTTTCTCTACCTCCTCTGTATATGGGATGTAATGGTGTAAAGATACAGGCATCAGTTTCCATGTGGCAGGGAAAACTTCAGTGCAGACTAGACCTTTCAGCCCTGTTAATGCTGCAAGGATTGAGGGCCACAAGGACAACCGTTTACTATACTTCTGCAACTTCCTTCTAATTTAATTTCCCATTGAAGATGTCTTTGAAAGATTAGTGCTACTGTAATGAGATGATATGTCATTATAATCCTATTGCAAAAGACCAGCTTAGAATTTATTGCTGGCAGAAGTGTAATTGCAGAGTTAATGCCACTCTTCTACTGTTGGGGTGGGAAGGAAGCAAGGGGAGGTGCTCAGCCCCACAGCCCATTCAAATCTTTGCTCCAGCACAGTGAGGGACACGGCAGACTTGGTTTGGGCCCCAACAGAAGCAATAAATAAGGTCTCCTCTCTGGCCCAGCAATACTCATCATATTCTGCTCGCAATTGGAGTTCCCCCCCACAAGCAGGGTCTGCCATACTGCCTAAACATGGGGCACATGTGCCCTTGGCTTTGCTACAGACCCTTCATCGTCCAGGGCACAGACCCCCAACCATACACCTGCATGCTCCTAGCAGGACATCAATTTCTCCAGCTGCAGCTACTCTCTAACCATCCTTAGCAACACTGATGCAACTTTAATGCTGGCCAACCAGCAGGTATTCCATCGATTAGAAGTTTAATTATAACTTTAGGACTCCTTTCCAGCACAGTGCTACAGACTCTGACCCTGATTTAACAACACCACTTTGAGTCATACAAGAAGCATCTCCTGCCATGGGACTCACAATCTGAGCTGTAAGAACATGCTTAAGGGCAACTCACTCTGCTGAGTTTAAGTTACTCATTAACCAGTCACCCACTGGCACTGTTCAAGATAAGTTCCTGGCCCCTATCCTGCTTGGCAACCTCATCTCCCACTAACTTACCACCATTGACGTGGAGCTTCAAAATCTTACAAAACTTTTAATCACTCTAAGGCCAGTTTTTAGAAACAAGATATAACTTCAGAACAAGACATAGCATGTCTGGGAAAGATCAGACTTGAAGCAACCTGCTTCAGTTGAATACCCCAATGAGGTGGGAAGGGTGCACAGCTCCCCTAGGACAGCTAATGGTGAGTAAGCAAGCCCCAAGGAGTTTTAGATGGACATAATGAAACATCAAGCCTTTATTATCCAGAAATAATCCTTAAATTGGAATTATTTAATTTAAAAAATTTTAAGAGGTTAGTAAACCTCTGACAGGAAGCTCCGCAAGAATATCCAAACAATATTAAAAACTTTAACCCTCTTCATAAACTGAAAAGAGGAAATGGAAACATCACAAACTAATCTTGTTTTAAGGGGAGGTTGAGGGAAGATGTTTGGGAGTTTGTGTGAGAGGTTTTATTTGCTCGTTTGTTTCATCGGGAAGGGGTCTGGTGGTTTTGGTTTTGTTTGGTTTTTTAACTAAAACAGAAATAAGTTTGGAGGGTTGGCTTAGTTTATAGAATATGGCAAAAACAAAGACGTCCTCTTGTGCCAGAACTCACACAGCAAGATTGATTGTGAAAAAAACTCAAACTTCAAATTTGTGAAATTTTTCAGTCAGCTTAAATCTGCCTTTTCCTCTTATTTTAACAGGAGTAGGGGGTGGGCAGAGATGACTGTAACATATCTATCTTAACTACAACTTTGATACCAATCCTAAAAGTCACTGATTCTCTCTATGCCTTATCTCTTCTCTGTGTCAAGCCCTACCATTCATTAATCATCACTGGTCTGTAGAGCTGCAAGACTGAGACATGAGGTACCCTTGGCAATGGGTCTCTACCACTGACTTCTCCACCAAAACTAGCTCTACTACCTATGAATATCTAATTGTCTTTCTTTTAAATTAGTATTTAGCAAGTATAAAAGCAGTAGTGCAAACAAAAAGAGATTAGAAACAAAGGAAGAATAAGGGGGTTGAGTTTTTTCAGGCATCTCCCTCTCTCCCCCCAAAAAACACAAAGAAAACAAGTTCTGAGCAGCTTTTTCCTAAATTCTGTATTGACAAAGCAAGATCATGTTTTAAATGCAGCTGCAGCAAAAAGGTCTGGAGCTAAACAGTTTTCTATGTGGTTCCCTGTTGTCACCTCTTTCAAGTCAGTTTTTATGCAGGGACATGGTGCCTCCTGCTTTTGTTGTGCCTGCAATGAGTGTTCATCTTCTCCTGTCCTCAGAGGAACTGGCTCACCCAAAGGAACACGTGAATGTGCATGTTGGGCATGGATGGCAGGTCAATAGAATCATATTGTAGTTTTTCCCCTGGTAGCTTCAGGTAGTAACTGCATCAGAAAAAAAAAATAATTCCCCATCATACACCTGCTACATGTGAAATGATGCAACTAGTGGAAAGTTCCCATACAACTCCTACAGAGATCATCTAAAAAGCTATCTAATGAGACTGATTTCAGTTATCTTAACCTCCACAAATATGATTGTTTATATTTGCTACTATTTATTCACAGTAAAATTTACCCAGCTTCTATTTAAATATACCTCTCTTATCTTACTCTGTTCTTTGTCTCCAGTTGCTAAAAAACAACTTGGAGGCAAACAGGGTAGTGAGAATGGTGCTGCCACATGATAAGGTTGAATGGTTATTTCTCTCTCCAAGTGGATTTCAAGCCAAGGGGATTTGTTCATTTCTCCCACACCAAGCCCAGTAATCGGCCAATTCAAGTGAGTGCACTACTCTGGCTGAAATGACAGCACCCAGATCCCAAAGGTGCTGATAATATCGCCAGAGCTATGCAAGTGACTGCTGCACAGAGCAGCAAAATGATAAATAACCACACCAGAGTGACTGATGTGGACGGACTCGAGACTGGGAAGAGATGGGATCATGTGCATGGTGTTGCTCTGCTCAGTAGTCTCTGCCACTGGAGGCTGGGTTTGATCCAGCACAGCAAGAAAACAGGTGTCCAACAATTCTCTCACCTGGCAAAGGTCTCTGCCATTGCTGACAGTTTGGAGACTGGGGTAAGGGCATATAGGCAGCATGTATCTGTCAGGCTGATGATCAGGGCCGTCCCACACGGCAAGTCAGGGAACGGGGGAAGAGGAGGGATTTAAAAGATGTTTACAGAGTAAAGACATGTCCCAGATTAATCATTCCAAATCGTTCAGTTTTAAAGAAGGGAGAGACTAGTGACTGCATAAAGCCAAGACTTGACACTCCTTATGCTTTGGACAACCCTTGGTTAACTTTCTGCTGTGACTGGTTCAAGTCAGGGATTGGAACAGAGGTCTCACACGATCCAGGAAGCAGTATAATCCCTAGTTATCACTGCCTGGCAAGGACAGGGCTCTCTTAGAGCTGCACTACTTTTATAACTAAATGTTTACTGCAAGGAAGATAATGATAAGTCATGACATATAGGCAGTACATAACAGTGTACAAGGTTCAGTGTCCTTCCTACAAAGTTTTAATTTACTTCCACAAAGAACAGCTCCAGCTGTTGAGATCAAACCCCCAGAGAGTCCTGAAGCACAGCCACAACATCCATTTGAGGGCTGCCCTGCTGCCGATGCAGGGTAGGAATTTATCTTACTTCAAAACTCCATCATCAATTTGAGAACAGCATCCAAATATTATTTCATTTCTTCCCCTTCACCCCCAAAAAGCCACATTCTTGTGGAAGTTTTACACTTTGTCAAATCAGCACTTCCGGGAAGGAAGAATATTCGCCACAGTGCTTCACCCCAGCTTGAGCTCAAGTTTTATGGCAGCACTGTGAGAGGACTTCTACCTCTTTATGCAGGAGATGACTCTGAAAATAGACAGCAGTGAAATATTTTACATTAATAAGATCATCTAAGCTCATCTTTCTTTCAGGTCTTCTCAGTCACTACTTTGTAAGACACCCATGTCTGTCACGGGGCAGTCAGCAGAAATCTAGCAAATGGTTTAAGTTTAAAAACTGTTAGAAATTAGGTTACAGTTACTTAAGAGCCAGGACACATTAATATGGGGGAGAGTGGAATAGAAGTCCATTCCACATTTTGTGACTATATAGAACAGAACTGCTCATAATATATCAAAAATTTATTTTCCTCACAACTCTTGACAGTATGAAATTCTATTTGCTGTGCATTTACTTTCCATTATCAACAACATAGGAAGCAGGCTGCAAAAATAGTTTCTCTAAGTCACTGAATCACATTTAAAGGGGAAAAAATTGCTTTGGAATACACCACACTAGCAGAGATACAAACTTTCAACTGCAGCTGAAATATAATAAGACTGCCAGACTAGGGATGGAGGCACAAGTTCTCCTGCTTACTGAAGGTAACTAGGTAGCAATAGGCACTTTTGTCATCTTCTTTAAGCCTGGTTTCACATGAGAAAGACTATTTGTCCATCCTACTTTCACTTCAGTAAGAGCACACAAGCTTTGGGTATTTGTTTGCTGTGCTGAGTCTCCCAGTCAGCTCCTATTTTTCACCATTGCAACAAAATGCAAGTCAGGCCAAGCTCATCAAAACCTTGCCCATCTCATTAGGATTTTTGGAACCCCTGTACAAAGTACAGGGCTATGCTTGCACCATCAGGAACTCTAATTCAATTGTTAAAGAGAAGTTATAGAGGGTACATCCTCTCCTATTTTATATATTTTTCATGCCATCAGACACCTTCCTTGACTCCAGGTGAAGAGAATACTAATGCTGTTTCTAATTGTTGTTTTGTGTATTAAAAATATAATACTAAATTGCATACTATCTGGAAGAACACTATGAAATGGAAATTCATTTGGAGGGGCTCTATATCTCAATAACATAAGGAATAAGGTGTGTAAGTCTTGAGGAATTTCCAGTTTAAAAAAAAAAAAAGTAATATCAGTTATATAAAGATTATTTAAAAAATAAATAAATAATGTGAGGAACCAGAGAAATGAGGACATGAGAAATTTATCATAGCACCTACATATTTTTGATTGCAAATATGACCACATAAATTGAGACTCTAGCTTCCTGAGTGAAAGAAGCTGCGTAGGCCATCCTAAGTTAGGGGGACATATCAAAAAACTTTTGGTTTTTTGACTTTCAGATGCCATACTGTTTGTTTTCTTCATGTCATTATGGATAAATTAGCATGTTTCACAGACACTCCCCAATAAATCAGAGCTTAAAATGGAAGAACTGTACAACAGGACAATTCTGAGAAGACAGCCATTGTCTGAACCCATTTCAGGAACACAGACTGACAAGGAAGCACATCCACTGTCTTGCCACATGTGAACCAAATGAAGAACTGGAAGCACACACCGCCAAGCCTGCTTTCACAGCAGGAACACACAGAGTCCACCCATAGGCAAAAACATCCTTATTTGTTTGAAAAAAAAAAACTATATAAACAAAAATATGTTATGGTTTTATTTCAACTTAAGTGAGCATCCGGGTGATACCTCCCAAACATAGCAACATAGTAGCAAATCCTGAAGGAATGGTCAATTTGTTGCCAAAAGGTCTTAATCAAAAAAGCACCAGAGAAAAATAAATAAAAGATACCTAGAGAAAAATTTGATGGAGAACTTCACAAAATTCCAAGAGATAGCAACTTACAGAGGGACATTACAATGAGGAAGAGAGTTTCCAAAATGCACCCAAGATTTTAGGAAGTTGGATATGTTGAATTTGCTTTCTCTAAAGGTACTGCTGAAATAGAGTCCTGAGATTCATACTACAAGATGGCATACTATGAAAATACTCACGCTTGCAAACTACCCTATGCTCAAAACCTGGGTCAATCACATATAGAAGCAATATTGCTCTTCTACAGTCTGTGAAATAGTTTTGTTATTTTATCAGCAAGTTTTGCTTTATTTGCTTACTTCCAAGGAGATTGTAAAACCCAGCTGGTTGTTTTTCTCTTATTAAAAGTAACACTGAAGCAAATGGGAAGAATTCTGCATAACAGAGATAAAAACTAAATTATGTCTTTCAGCCCATTTTCCAGATCCCATATAGGTACAGCTCGGCTCAGTTTCTTTTACACACCCCAGAAGTCTCAGCTGAGTATTGTCCTTAACCAGACACCACTGACCAGCCAGGATGCAGGCTCATCTGGGTGCACCACAAGTAACATGTAGGACAGACCACACTGTAACTTCAACAGGCATGGAAGGACCATCACAGATATAAGAGAATAATCCTGTTTGGACAAGACACCCCACAAACATCAACAATATGGCCCTTGATGCACCTGGGGAGCTGGATTAATTTTCTGCCTTGGAGGCAAAACCCTCCCTTCAAATGTCTTGCTCCAGGTGGAGATATGTGTGCTTCACATATGCTGTACACATTCGTGCATGTAATCTGCATCTCAGATAATTTACCTTTTTCCAAATACTGCTCCTGAAACAGAAGTCCTCTGTTATCCATTATAATAGGAGAAACAATAACTTGGACAAATAGCATTAGTGTATATGGAACCATCTGTGACCAAAACAAGCAAGATGAAGTGGATGTGTGTGCTAGAAAGTGATTCTAGTGGTCTCATACAATGTAAGGGCACTGGGAATTTGTGAAACTCCCCAGCATATCTGTCACTTCTAATGGCTTTGCTACCCATGTTGCAGGCTGCTCTTTGCTCCTCTTCAACCAGCCACTCACCGTGGAGCCTGCACTGTGGACTGCACTGTGTCCTTGCCAAGACATACGCTTCCCTGCTGCCTGCCTGGATCTCCGTGTTTACTTTTCACAAGCAAAACGGATGTGCAGGAAAGGTTACATCCACCTCTGTTTTAATATATTTTTGGTTGATAGATGAGTTCTGAGCTTCAGTTTCTGCCAAGACCTTTCTCACACACTCCAGAAAGTGAAAGCAATACAGCCGCAAGACAGGAAATAATGTGTGCAAATGTGACCTGATGCAGATCAGTAACCATGCAGTTCAGGGCAATTAATTTCTAGCTCTTGCCATATTCAAGTTCTAAGTCTGCCTTAGAATTACTTATTTTCATATTAGCAGCACTGGCAACCAACTGTTCCAAATGATAGCTTATCAGATATGCATTTTTTACCCTCTAGGTTGATTTTGCTTATAAAAAGACTGCAAAAGTGTTGTAGGAAGGTAAACCTTCTGCATAAGGATAACATAATCCATCTCATTTTAAAGCATACCCTTGCCTCTACCAAGTATAAAACAAAATTTAAAATAAATATGTGTTATGAAATGAAAAAGAAGAGCAGCCTACCATGAAAAAAGGAGAATTTGACAGGATAAGAGAGAAATATATATAAATGCCAGTCAAGAGGTCATGCTAACAAACGGCTTTGAGACAAGTTTGAAGTAGTCATTAAAAAGCAATGAGCTAGGACACAGCTGGCTCCATGGACTTGCACGCAGAGCTATCTGTGTAAAGCTTTGGCAGCCCCTCACTTCTTCCCGAACAAAGGATGCACACAATGCCTGCACATATATAAAACAGTAGTTCACCAAGATTCCTGCTAGAATCTAGAACAGAGACTAGCACTAGGGAAGTTACCTCCAAGAAATAATCTGTGAAAAAATGCTGTACCAGCATGACAAACCCTAACATCGCTTCCTTCCAGAGGGCTGAGGAAAATGACCCAATAAAATCACCCTCTGCAGCTGTGGTGCACCCAAGGCAGAAATTTTATTTTCTTTTTTTCTTTGCCCTCCATGAAGCTTAGCAAAACAATCAAAACCAACCATGACTAGACTGTTCGAGTATGTCAAATGGGTAAAATACATCCCACTAAAAAACACATTGGAATGTGGTGATGATAAAAAAAACCCATGAAATTTCCAATAGGCTTACAGGTAAAATACCACTGAAAAACCTGGCTCCTAACTCAACAGCCTCTGCTGGAAATATATGACGGTCATAACACTTAGAATGGCCAGAATCCACTGAAAAGGAGAAAAAAGCCAGTGGCTATTTCCAGTCTGCCTGAAAAGCACACAACACAACCTCCAGCAGTTTAAGTTCAGCACCACATCCCTTGTGCTGACTGATGCAATACCTTACGTAAAAACAGCACTGCAACACAACGAAGAGCCCCCAGGGCAGGGCAGACAGAAGGGATAAAATGCTACATCAAACAGCACGTGCCCCTCATCGGTGCTGCTGGGACTGCGGAGGAGAACAGCCTGTGACAGCATCCTCAACGCTTGCAACACACTGGAGAGGCAGGATTATTTGAACAAGTGCCTTTTCGTCTTAGAGAAAATACCAGCCAAAAGCCTTTGGGGATGGGGGGACATTGAAGAGAAACAGCAGCTCCCTGGGGAGAGCACAGAGACCTTTGTGCCTGCTCCCTTTCACAGCAAAAAAAAAAAGAAAAAGAAAAAGAAAAAAAAAAAAACAACAAAAACAGCTCACACCACACACACACAAACACATTCCTATTATTTTTATTTGAAAAAGACATATTTTTTTGTGGTAACAAGGACAGCTCGTCTGTAACAGGCAATCAGAGCGTGCAGGATCAGTGCAGTCTGCCACACGTGACCTTTTCAGCTTTGCGAGCTTTTGGTGTTCAGGCACACTGAAACTGGCAGAGGAAGGTGCAAGGAGAGCCCAGCTAACCCCAGGACAGTTGGTGTCCAGGAGAAACTACTGCCAATGCTTCTGGAAAAGCCAAAACAAAGAGACAGCCTCACCCAGGAAAGCAACACACTGTCACTCCCTTCCGTTTGGAGGTGTACTGAAAAACAGCAAGGAGGGTCTGATAAAGCTGTTGATCTCAGGGTTAGGAAACCACATAAGAAAAAAAACAAAAAAAAAAACCACCACAAAACCCCTGTTATGAGGGAGCAGTTCAGAGATGCAGCTGATCATTAGCAGCAGAGATCCTGAAGAGCCAACAAGCTCCCACTTGTTATGAAATCTGTTGGCCTCATACACATAGCACCAAGGAGAAACACTAGATGCCCAGCTTTCCAAAGCAGACAGGGCTTCAGTCTTCCAGAGTTACCTTTGAAATTACAGTATGAGAGCAGCCATATGGGGTTAGGTCAAATATTCATCCTTCCTGTGTCCTAATATTGGCCATAAGCAAAGGTCACAGGGAAGTTGGAACAAGATAAAAACAGATAACCCTTCCCCCAGTTCTCCCTCAACCTTTCAGATCCTGTCCCAGTCATTTGGTAACACGCAGTGTTTTTTCTGTGAACACAATTAGCCACAACTGTCCAGTCCAGAAGGTTGGTAAGAGTTTGGTCATACCTAATGGCTAACACCAACAGGAGCTTCAAATACTCTTATTCAAAAGCAAATATCTGCAGAAGAAGAGGAGACTCAGAGTTGGGAAGCTTCACTGTGCCTTGCCACGGACAGCCAGAAGTAAAGAGAAACTTCCCCTCTGTTTTATGTGATCAGATGCAGAATTGCCTACCCAAAGAGATACAGGACATCTCTTTCCAGGGCACCCAACTCTTCTAAGCATTCCAGACCAGCCCTGTGAGATCAGAAAGGGATGGGGAAGGCAAACACCATCTGTAGAGCTCTGCAAGCAGCAGCTGATGGTGACAGACTGTCTCCCAGCACTTCGGTGCAGCACCCCTCCCACAGCCAGGCTCCGAGCAGGGCACACTCAGTGATTAAAGACAGTGTTGCTGACTGTCAGAGTTATAACCATTATACTCAGAGACCTCACTGAATGCCTCACTCATTTTTTTTTCCGTTGAGTCGTTTCAGCAGTTTACAAGGAACAAACCAGGGGAGAAGGCAGTTAAACTATAAAGCTAATTTAGCTGAGAACACAGGACACTTGCTTTATCCTCATAGAAGGCAACAAATATTTGCTTCATTCAATTTAATTGATAGCAGGTTCTACACACTGCAGATACAAATGACTTTTACAGACTTGGCTTAGCATCTGGAACAAAGAGACACCCAAAAGAAGACAGCTATGTTAGTTGTGAAACAGTGTTGCATCCTGTATTTATAATCTGTGTGTTATGCCCATACATCTATGAGAAGAGTTCATCAATAGGCAGCTGAAGTCCAAGTTCCTGCAACTTTTATTCATTTTTAGTGTTTACTTATGTTCACAATGGTCTCATAACAATATAATTCCTTAGGATAAAATATTAGGGTTTAGGGAGAAGGCCTGAACTCATTTTTGTATTTCTTTGCCTAACCTATACAATTGGCCTCCATTGTAACAACTGCCATCAGAGAATTTGCTGTCCCGTACCACTGCAAATACAGCAGGATAGAACTTCACTCCTGCACAGCTTTCACTTTTCCAATAAATTAAACATGAAAGACTATTCATGTAACAAGCAGTGTGTTTCACTTTGCATCTGCCTCCCACTGCTTGATCTGGAAAACTTCACATCCTAACTGTAAACCTCCCACCAACAGTAGGGCAAGATGTAAAGGAAATGAGTCAAGAACTTCTCAGACTTACGAACTTAAAGAGGAACTCACACATAGAGAAGAAACCTAGAAAACTTGCAGAAACATCACTAAGTTCTGTAGGACAAAACATTTGGTTGAGAAGGAAAAAAAAAGGGCAAACCACTATGAATTTCCATCCTTTCTTGTGAAATGTGAAACTGACTTCCTAATTTCTAATTATTATGTAGCTACAAAACAGTAGTCATGTCATGGGTACAATTTCACTAAATATAAGAAAAAAAAAATCTATAGTGACCAGTTTAGTCATCACCCCAGAAAAACAAACAGGCTTAAAATTGAAGCAGAGGAAATTCAGATTGTAGACTACAGAATTAAAAAAGGCACACTGAACATTGTGCCAAATTAGCAAAAAAATAAAAATTGAAAGAGAGGCTTTGTAAATGCTCAGAGCACAAAGGGAGTACTGCAAGGGCTGATCCAAAAACTGCATCACCCAGTCCATCATGAGGCAGGGAGAGACCAGATGGACCAACAGAAGATGTTCATGCACATGATCCCAAACAATTATATAGTCCATGGCTTAAAACACACCAGAAGTGATAGATATTATCTTGCTTCTCTTCCCACCTGTCCCTGCCTCACTCAAAGAAGCTTTAGAATCCCTTTCCAAAGGGAAGTACTGCTGTTCCCAGGTGTACAGTAAGCACCAGGTAATAAATCCTGCAAGCTATGAGCTCACCTCCATGAGGTACTTTGAAATATGTCAGAATTCTTGAAATAGAAACTTTACAGGTACACAACCAAAAACTTCTGAAGTTATAACAGCATTACAGCCAAAGCCAGAAGCAGCTGGCTATATCTAAATGTTTATCCTACCTAGCTAAAATCATTACTATTTTGGTGCGCTGCTACCTGTTTCACTACACACACATCAACATAGAAGGACATTGTTTTACTGATCTCAAGGTCTCTGGCCTATCAACACAAGAACACCTGCCGAGCTCTCGCTCAGCAGCGCGTCTCCAACTTTCTCATTCCCACACATTGGTTGTCAGCAAACATTTCTTTTCCAAACAAAATCACGGCTATGCTGATTCTCCTACAGCTTTTAGCAGCCATATTGTGCTCCACTCCCATCTTCTACTGTGTATCAGACACAGCCAGCAGTAGTCTTGCTACTAACCCAGCTAACCTGGACTACCTATACTACTAACAGCCTGAAACTAACACCCATAAACACACCAGGGCTCTAACACACAGACAACATAGTTTGTTTCTTACTGCAGATCACGTAACCTATTTCTCAGCTTCTCTGCCCAAAACGTCCCTTCCATAGACTTTAGCTGTTGATATTCAATACAAAACATAAAAGGTTACAGACCTCTGCTCTATGGAGCAAGTTGCTGGAAGGTAGATGCAAAAAGGAAGAGATCAGAAGAGAAGCATCAGGATCATCATCTTGTAAAGTTGTCTGCATCAACTCAAGTGGGTTAGACAGAGAGCAATCTGCTTTATCCAAACGGATCACACATGGACAGGGTACATAAGAGAACAGTTACCCATATAGAAACATTTATCTTTTCTCTTATGTCCCCAAAGTCCCAGGCCACTAGGGATCCAAATTGTAATCAATTCCCATGGAAGACAGATATTTGTTGCAGGACAGAGTTGGTATCCTGAACAGGAATTCTATTTTGCTCTTTTGAGGGAGGCCATTATCTTTAAAGATGGGCCTCGTTTGCAGTACAGACGTCCAACACCAGATCCAGCAAGCACCAGGTTTCTCCTTGATTTTTAAAGGCCTTGCGTTTCTTTTCCTTATCTCCTGCATTCTGAATTCCTTCTCTGCAGCAGTTACAGTGACCAGGCTATTTGCAATGTTACATGATCTATTCCTCCAGTTTTACTGTCCTACTTCCTTGCAGATTGAGCTCCCTGACTTGCAACTGAGCCATCCACTATGATCAGCTTCATTGGGGTTCCCTCCGCCTCGCTGTCTAATGAGCTTAAAAAAATTCTGAACATCTTGTCATGGTTTCACTTTAACAGATTATTTTTCCCTAATGGAGATGGTCAGGAGGCAGTAGCTCCAGAGCTTCCCTTCCAATACTGAGGCTGAGCCACAGACTTCAAAAGCAAGTTTGGGGTGGTTCCCCCTCCCCTTCAATTTTTACTCATCCCTTTGACATTTTGGAGTTCAGAGGGCTCCATACACAGGCAAGAGAAATCATTTCTTACTTGGCTAGCTGAAGGCTCCTAAAGAGAACAACAAATTAACAGTAATGGATTACAAATAGTAAACTGAGTTTTGCTCATCTGCAGCCACGCTCTGCCCCCAAGGGACAATTTTTATAAATACAATGTTGTTATTCAGATGTTTCCCCTCAAATCTAGATTCTCACCTCTTTATCAGTGGCAGGGACTCTTGTCAAAGTAAATGTAAATGAACCATCATGACCATCTATGAAACAAAGAGCAGACCGGAGGCTCAAGATCATCAAGCTATTTGCATTTCTGTTGTAGACAGAATGCAACTGCAGCTCCAGAGCAGGCCTTATGTAATCTATAAGTTTCCTATTCATCTTCATAAAATTCTAATTTTACACAGCAATAGTGTAAAGTCAGTTAAACCCAAGAATGATTTTATAGGTTTCCAGAGAGCTGATGTCATTTGGGAACAGTGTACTCCATCTATGCATTAAGTCTGAAAAAAATACAGTCAGATACAAATCACAAAGAAACACAGTGAGTGTTTTATGAGTTCATAAATCTAAGGCTATGGTTATGCAGGGACCAAAATTTGAATCTTTAAGCACCATAATTTATGGACACAAAAAGATTCATTTTAACTTTACAGTATTTAGAATATGAGCAAAAGATGCTGCAGCAGAAGCAAATACATGATGCACTAAAATAGCACTAAATAGAAATATTTTATTATTGTTGCTCCATTGCACAAGTTCAAAAGCAGTGGTCTAAGCACATAACAGCGTGCATCAATAAGAGAGATACTGTGAGAACAGACACATATAGCACATGTGCAGCACCTAACATATGCTCTAGTTTAGTTGATCGTTACATCAGTTTCCTTTTTTTTTCTCTCCCTTTTATTCTCGATCAGGAAGAACAAATGCACAAGTAAGGATCCTGATTCGCAGCTGGTGAAAAGCAACGTTATATTCTTCATAACTGCACATTCCTCTGCTGCCTATCAACACAGGTGCTGCTCAAATGCATAATGGCAGAAGTTTAACAAGCATTCATCCACAGCCGGAAAGCACACAAGTACACAGAGCAGCAGAGCTAATGTCCTTTTAAAAAAAAAATTTAAAATGTACAACCCTGGACACAATTTTATTTTTTTTTTTCTACTAAAACATTATCCATACTCCCCAGCTACATCTGTCTGTTCTGCAGCAAAGCAGCTCTGTGTGCCAGCAGCTGAAAGCTACATCAGCCATGCTTCAGTGGGGCAGAAAAGTACCTTCTGTTTAAAGAAACAGGACATAAGAGTGATCTTAAAAGGCAGAATTTAACACTACATTACCTACCAGCTTCTGGGGTGACATGTATGCACTTGCAAATGCAGTGAATTATGGCAAAGGCTCAGGCACGGGAGACATGGCCACATCACACAATTCCCCACACATGTGCACCTGCACATCCACACATACTGAGAGAAGGCACCACCAGTGGTTTAGCATCCCTTAGATGGGATTCACACTATGACCAGAATATAGAGCTATTTCTGGCACAAACATGGTGATCCATGGTTAAACAGAGCAAAAGTACATACCTAACATGAATATATAACAGTCATAGAAAGTTCTCAGTGCATCAGGTGGATCAGGTGCTCTGCTGACTTCAGTTTAAACCCTAACCCAGTTTCAAACTTGAAGACACTGAGAACACAGAAGACACGTTCAAGACCTCAGTAGGCACCAGAGAAAACAATCAACCCTGGGCACGTCTCACCTTGGCCTTTGCCTCAAGCCCATTTTACTCTTTCCAAATGCTAATACTGCCTTATAAGCTTTTTTTTTAAAAAAAAAATCTATCCTCAAAGTAACGCGTAATCACAGAGTTACGAATAATGTGTAATCACACGATCAGAAGCCACCCCTATTCAGCACTGCAGTGCTTGGAGTCAGCAACACCTTCCACCCAGGCATAGCTACAGGTCTTTCAGGTCTGACCTGAGCTCCACCACAACACATGGAAACACTCTTCATATAGATCAAGACGATGAAGCACAAGGTGTTCTTACAAGCGGTATTATATCCATTATATCTCGCAAAGCGAGACACAGATGAGTTCATACTCATCTCAGTGGTATCTCAAGTAGTACTTTTGGCCCTGACTCCCAGCTGCTTGCTCTCATCTTCCAGTGCAATAACTTACAAGTACAAAGTCAGTTTCAAGTGAAGCAAAACACAGGGTAGACATATAGCTGTCCTTAGCTGGGACCAGTTGGCAAAGAACCAGCTCTGTAATGATCAGGGCTGTGCCACAGCTGGCAATCCTCCCTTTAAATAGGGGAACATCAATATGATCTGGATAATTCCAGCTGTTTCCCCTCCTACTTCCCATCCTTCCATTTTTCTCCCACAGACACATATTGCCACTATTTTCACTCAGTTTTAATAGGTCATTCACATTTTCTTTACAACTTTCACTGCAATGCCTAATTGACAATACTTCATAAGAGTAGCTTTTATTGAAGAAAGCTTTCTATCAGTGGATCGTCAAGCTTCAAATGACAGTCTGCATCATCCTCTGGTTAGAGACAAGGAAACAGATCTAGGAGAATAAAGCAACTTATGCACCATCCAGCAAACTAAGAGCAATAGTAGATATAGAAACCTGGTATTCCCAGTGCCCCATGTACTATCTTCTCAGGCTGCTCTCCCAGTGAGGTAGCAGCTAGCTTTCTGTTTTCACAAATTAGACTATCATCAGGAGGCAATAAGGAGCTTTCTCTACAATTGAAACTTGTTCCAGTCACTGCTGTTGTGTGCTCTGGCCCAGGCCTCCATTAAGTTTGAACAAGCAATTTATAGAAGAAGTTCAAGAGCTAGTTTAGGACTGAAAACAAAGGTGTAATACAGAGCAAATACTAAAATAAACTGCAGTAGGGGTCTTAATTTTAAAAGAAAAAGCATACACAAAAAATAAGCTTAAGGTGAAAGGAAGCATACCTATATATTTAAAATACCAATATTACAAGTACCAATGCATACAGTTACAAATGCAACGTATTTTTGCATTTACCCAATGAAATAAAGCATCAAACATTAACAATTGCCCTTACTATTTCAAGTGCAATCTCACTTTCAGGAGCAACACGTTACAGAGATTTTGTGCGGCACATTCAAGACTACTGTAGTTAAAATAAATTACATGTTTGGATTCAATTAGCAGACCCTGATGAGTCATAGCCCTCATTTGGCATTTATTTAGGAAAAAAAAAAAAAAATCTTGGAAGCCTCTAGCACCACAAAGAAAATTCTAAGGGAGGGTGAATTCAAGCATTTGAAAAAAATGAGAGGTGCATTAATCAGCAGGTTCAACCTCCCAACGGCAGGAAAAAAAAATTTATTGCTTGTCTCAGGCATCCTTCAATCTGACCTGCAAAGCAAGCAAATTTAAAGTAACATCTAGTACCTTACTGAGACTCACAGGCTGTGAGCCAAAACAGTCTCCATTATTTGTATTTCCCACACACATTATAGGCAAGTGTCTTAGCCACATCAAGGTCATTCAATACCAAGACCATTAAATTAAGTTTTCCTCTAAAATGAGGCCTCATTATCAAGACTAATTAAAGGATGACAAAACCTTCTGAACAGTTCCAATCCTCAGCAAAGGCTTATTCATGACTAGAGCATTCTTTAGAAATGAAGTTGATTAAAATTATTAAAAGCTGTTTTAGTCTTTGTGTTAAAGGTCTCCTGACTAGCAACACTAGAACTGCATAAAATTGTTATGATACATGATTCTTCTATTTGCACTTTCACCACATGCTTTTTATTGATCTTCCAGACTCACTAGCTCTCTATTTTTGGCAATTATCCATCCATGTTTAGAAATCACAGTCTTTGGAAAAAAGGCATGATGTAATGCTGGAGGGAAGGGATACCATCCAGAGAGACCTGGACAGGATTAAGAGGTAGGCCTGTGCAAACCTCAAGAAGTTCAAGAAGGCCAAGTGCAAGGTCCTGCACATGGGTCATGGCAATCCCAAGCACAAATTCAGGCTGTGCAGAGAATGGATTGAGAGTAGCCCTGAGATGAACAGCTCAGAATTGATGGTTCATGAGCTGGCAATGTGCGCTGGCAGCCCAGAAAGCCAGCCACATCCTGGGATGCATCAAGAGAAGTGTAGCCAGCAGATCGAGGGAGGCGATTCTGCCCCTCTACTCCACTCTGGTGAGACCCCTCCTGGACTACTGTGTCCAGCTCTGGAGTCAGCACAGGAAAGACATGGACCTGTTGGAATGGGTCCAGCAGAGGACCACGAAGATGATGAGAGGGCCAGAGCACCTCTCCTACGAAGACAGGTTGAGAGAATTGGGGTTGTTCAGCCTAGAAAAGAGAAGGCTCCAGGGAGACCTGATAGCCCCTTCCAATACCTAAAGGGGACCTACAGCAAAGATGGGGAGGGACACTTTATCAGGGAATGCAGTGATAGGAATAAGGATAACAGTTTTAAACCGAAAGAGGGTAGATTTAGATTAGATAATAGGAAAAAAATCTTTACTGTGACAGTGGTGAGACACTGGAACAGGTTGCCCAGAGAAGCTGTGGATGCCCCATCCCTGGAGGTGTTCAAGGCCAGGCTGGA
>JAOQGH010000062.1:10049389-10099488 GCA_025769975.1 Gallinago jamesoni | reverse complement strand
CACTGGAACAGGTTGCCCAGAGAAGCTGTGGATGCCCCATCCCTGGAGGTGTTCAAGGCCAGGCTGGATGAGGCTTTGAGCAACCTGCTCTAGTAGGACATGTCCCTGCCCATGGCAGAGGGGTTGGACTAGATGGCCTTTAAAGGTCACTTCCAACCCAAACCATTCTATGATTTTAACCCAGGAACAGGGGTTCCACAGGGGCAGACTGTACCACTTACAGGAGCTTATTCCTGCCATTAGCATTTTAGATTTCTGGCTCAGATACCACGTCAAAAATTTGTTGGGTGGTTCTCAGCACTAGAAAAGAAATAAGCTCATTTCTTAGTGGCTCATACAGTTAGTATTACCTGGACAGCATCAGACACACAAGCAGTGCTTTGTTAACACATCCAAGATCTGAATCTCCATTCCAAAGTGCCAGAAAAAGTTAGCAGAAGAATCAGATAATGGAAAGAGTATAAAGACAACTTGTGCTCCTCTCCATAGAGACCTCTGTGGGTCTCAGACCTTAGAAAGAAGCTTCTCATATCCTATTTGCAATCTCTATGTGGAGTAGAAACTGTTCCCCTTCCTCCTCTTTTCCATAGCTCCAAGGAAAAGTTACCCATGAGCTCCCCCTTCTCCTCTGAACCTCCCACCTATTACACACAATGCAGAGATTTGTATCATGTGTTTGAAATGAGATTGAGAGCCCTAAACTGTAAAATTATTTTCAAGATGCAAAAAAGCTAAGAAACTGTGACAACTTAGGCAAGCACTCAAGGTCGTATAAGTTTCTTCCTTTTCAGAGCAAGAATGGATTGTGTGAGTGAAGTTTCTGCTGGTGCCCTTGCAAGTAACGAAGAACCTACAAAATCTCATTTGCCTGAACACCACAAACAAGAATAACCAGCTCCCTCCTATCTTAGTCATCTCTCTTAGTCTTTGCCACAAGCCCCATGCCCCAGAGAAGCTCCATCTCTACCTTCTCCCAGGGCTCTGATCATCTGTGCTCTGAGCTTACTCATCTTCAGCTTACTCACACAGGCAGAACTCAGTCCCCAGGCTGCTGCCATCAGTGCTCTCAGTCTAGTTTAATTAGCTTTGCTGTATATGTCACCTGAAACAGCAGCTTCCTACTGTTTCCACCATCACATGTAGGGTGAAATGGACTCATCCATTCAGGCTGCAGAAGGACAGGCTATCACGTCCATCTGCTTTAACCAGGTCTTGGAGAGGTGACAACCATTAATGCCTTCTTCCTGCAGACCAACTGGTGTTATTTCCAGCAGGACTATGCTTATTGCTTCTCAGCAGGAAACACAGGTGGAATGTCCACATAGCTCACAAGAGTGTTTCCACACTAGGTGCACTGGGAAGCTGAAAACAGCTGAAAATCTTGCAAGACAACCAATAATAAAAGATTTCATGCTGCATTTCTCAGATCCATGCTGAGAGGATAGATGCGGTCTGTTTTCCATAATTAGATGCTCCCATTGCCTGATCAAGAACTGAGGGATAAATCAATTTAATACTTGGAAATTACAGTTTTCACAAGAAATTGCATCAACAGAGTAAGAGCAGGGGTTCTTAAGTACTAAACTTGCCAGTGAACAGGGAAAGTGCTGAAGAAAGGAAACTAATTCAGAGCAGCAGGCACAGGGATATTAAAGAACAGCATGCCCAGACCTTTGTAAGGTCCATATACTGCGGTGATTATTTGGAAAAAGGTGTAAAGCTTCTAAAAAGATGATTTTTTTTTTTTTTCACTTGTTTTCCTTGGGGGGGATGTGGTTCCAAGAATGGAAAGAGACTTCTTAGGGCTCTAAAGCATGTGGGAAACCTATCTAACTCTGGACCACCTTCTAGCATGTGGAAATTAAATTGATAAATTTGCCATCCAGAATACTTTTCATATGATGCACATTGCTGGAACAGGCTCCTTTACTTTATCTTTTTCTTTTCTTTTGCTCTGCTCTTTCTCCCCCCGCGTCACATAAACCTTTCTCTCTGCCTGTCCCTAAGCTTTAATTCTTTCGATAAACTTCTGCCTCTCTGCCTAACACTGACCTGTCTTTCCCCCTTGCAGAAAAATATCCCATAGAGGTAAAATATAAGGAAGAAAAAAGAAATAAGAAAGGATAGTAAAGGGTTGTCACTGTAAAATGTATTTACCCCATTCTCCGTGCTCTACATCACAAAGCCACTCAAAATCCAAGCCATCAATCATTTCTCCATTATTGCAAAACATTATAATCCACTTGTATGCTTTGGCAATTTTAATCTTAAAGTTACACTGTCAAGACATTTTATAGCTTTTAATTTACTTTTTTACTCGTGTTTTAATACCCTCTCACTGGGCTTGAAAAGCAAATGTCTTTCCCTATTGATTCTGTTCTTTCCCTTTAGCAAAAACATTGATTATTTTTTTTTAACAAGTTAGTAATAAATCAAAAATTAACATGTCTGTTCTCTTCTATGACAACAGTTTCTCAGTATCAGTTGTGGCCCCCACTCAGTTTGCCAAAAACTTCATCATTCATGACCAAGCACTCTAAAGGGTGACTAACCACCCTACAAAAAAAAGCTACAAAGATTGAACAAACCAACCATCTGTAAGGGTACCATTAAAAATACTAGCTAGCAAAGTATAAAATATATATAAAATACTTTTTTTAAAATATAGATATAAAATACTTTGCTTCAGCTAAAAATCTTATTGCCTAAAGGACAAAAGTCTTTTTAAATACCTGTGTGAGGACCAAAGAAGAGGCAATATGACCTAGGAGAGCTGTACACCACCTGGTTTGCCAAGCCTTACTTGAGACTGTTCCACAATCTTAAACATTAAGACTGATCTTAATCATGTTCTTATACTTAAGCATACAGTAAAGTCACACTAATCTCTTGACTGCTGTATGTGGAACAGAAGGAATGCATTGAACAGAAGTGTGTACATATTCATATACATTCATAGTTACGCTAGGGTCAAGTCCCCACCTCTAAAGTGATCACAGCCACTCAGCACTGTCGTCATTTGAATAAACCCCAGAACATTATATAAAAACAATCCCACGATGCTTGTCCTTGCTGTGTTGCCCACCAGAATCAACCAGAAGACTTTGGACAAGAAGAAAGGGTCAAGCTAAAATTCCCGCAGTTCCTCTTCTATCATCCACTAGTTTGCCACCATTAATTTTCTACCTTTGCTAAACAACTTACCTACTGGTTACAGAGGAGTCTGTAGTACTTTGGCGATATGGGGATATAGCTCAACAAGTGATGAAGATGATAAAATTGTCCAGGTGTTTCTGAAGACTAAAAAGACAGTAGAAATTGCTTACAAAAAAAGCAAGGTGTTGTTTTGTCATCAATTGAATGCAGTCTTCTGAACACCTGAGGAATCCAGATAAGACTTGGAAGAAAATGACTAAGAAAAGAAAAAGGACATTAATGACAAGCAAAAAAGGGTCTCACCAAAGTATCTCAAGAGGTAAAGGATGCTCTTTACCACACACAGAGCAATGATTTCCCTTAAAAGAGGCTGGGGGACTTGAAAAGAGTAATTATATCCTGAACATCGGAAGAGTTCTCCATGAAAGTGCATGGGGGAGGATCACAGTCAACAGAGCAGGTGTGACCTCACCATAAGCAACCATCAGAGGTGGTCTCCTTTGGAAACATTCATGCAGGTGGCAACTGTTCAAGATAAACCAGCACACTGGGGTTTACACAGGTACACAGACAGACTGAGTCAAGCACAAGGCAACGCAGTGTAGGAGAGAAACTGGAAGACTGCCAGGAAGAAGGGAAAAAAATATAAAAAAAGAGAGGTAAGAAAAAGATAACGAACTTTTTAAAGGAGGAGTCCCTCTAGTTCCAAAGCAGATTGCTTACGGTGACCTAAGGCACCAGATAACTGCTCCGAAATAAGTTGTGTGCAGACATAGGGCAGTTCTGATGGCAATGCCAATATGACACCCTCCCACTCAATCTGAGGTGCTAAAGCTGTCCCACTTCTCATAAAATAAGTAGATATTCAGTAGAACAATGAGACAGCACAAGCACTGGTGCTCCAAGTACTGTATTAGGAAGTGGGGGAAAGCCTGAGCTTTATATACACACTGGACTGTCACAGACTAAGATGCAAGTCAGGTTCCTAACTATGCAGCAGTGTAAAAACTGCAGTACTTCTGGCCCTGCCAGAAGGAAACCAGAAACTCAGAGACAAAGGAATTTCTTCACCCAAGCAAATACTGCTACCTCCCCAGTGGTAGGAGGAGCTAGGCAGGGATTTTAAAGCACTAAATTCTGGAGTTGAGTGCCTAATGCAGCACTTCAATGCCCAAATCTCTTCACAGTTCTAGGTAATTAGAGGAGAGGGACTCCATGTGCTTCCAGGTTATAGATAAAGCCCACAGAGATCACAAGATGTGTCCATCAGTCACTTAAATATAGGGATGAACTTTATTTGATACATCCTCAAACAACAGCTGGAATCCTGTTAGAAACACCACAGACAGGCTCACTCTGTCTCCCTCAAACTGTCTGTGGCTTGGTTCAATATGGGAAACAGATCACATTCATCTGTAATTATATGTAATTGTGTAAAAAAGTGCTGTTCTCACCTAGCTAAACGCAAAGCAATGATAATTCAGTTTAAAAGAAAAAAAAATAGAGTTTATGCTGGTCACTGCATGAAACAATTTTTGTATCTTGAATAAATATGGTGCCAGACTGCCAAAGCATGTCTGTCAGGAAGCACAGAATCCTTTCAGAAGATATTAGACAGGCACTCCAAGATGTTTATACAGCACTTTACACTGTCGAGGTAAGAGACTCAAAGCCAATACTAATGTTTTTCATACGATAAACAGAAAAAAGCCCAAACCACAAATTGCTGGAGGGAAAAAAAAAAAAAAACAGTGCCAGAACCACTGGTCACTAGCTTGTCTGCTGTTAAGGAAGACACGCTCACACATTTTGTGCTGTACTTTACCTCTCCCTGGGATCTCAGAGCATTTCACTCCGTGGGGCAGCTAGGATTTTGAGAAGTTTTTCATCAGTATTTTCAGATTTTATTTTTTATTTCTCAGCTGCTCTGTCACCAAAACCAATATGCTTTTCATCACACACAGCAGCTCAGCTAGCAAATTCTTCACATAAGTAACCACTGACAGGAATCACTGAGAAGACAAAGAAGAAAACAAAGGTACGCAGGGAAAATGGACTTGAAGTATGAAGTATTAGACAAATATACTAAAGGCTAGTGAAAAAAGGCCAACTAAACACTAGCATGTGGCTTTCACTTTAGACATGGAGGATAAACAGTGTTCAATTAATGCCCCAATATTTCAGCACATCAAAAATCTTCCCCATAAGACAATATGGCACATTTTACACGGAGTGTCAGTCCACAGGAAAAAGTCCCACTCTTTAGACAAAAGTTTACTCCCTTTCCAACCACCTTTCAGCTTCACAACAAGCATGTCCTTAATCCTGAGTGGTTACACTGTGAGCAGAAGGGCTGAAATGAAATGACTTTACAAGGAGTAAGGACACTCAAACAGTTTAGAAAGATGAGCAGAGCAGCCACGGTGAAGAATAACAGCAAAGATTGAGATGGGCTGGGTGTCAGGGCAGGCTCCGGTTTGGAGTTTTGTGTGAAAGCATGATCTGTGTGCATGTATGTCTCTTTCAGCCTCTCTGCCACAATTACATGTAAACCTATTTTTTGATGGCAATCCACCTGGTCTTCAAGGTTACTAAACTCCTCAAATTTCATGAAAGAAAAAAGCTAGTAGAGGAAAAAAGATGTCATGGTGAATAGAGAGGGTAAGACATCAGGGTCAGCTCAGCCCGTATTAATCATAAAGAAATCTTCACAGGAAAGACTCATTTTGAGTACCCTAATTACACAAAAAGGCATCTCCCAAACTCTGCTGTTATTAGACCGGAGAAATTTCATCTCTTACTCACATTTTTTATGCTGCTATGAATTCTCCAGAGTTCAGTCTTCATTATAAACTCAGTTAAAGCTCTTTCCATGGCCAAAATGTTCTCTCTCCCCAACTCAGCCCCACTTTTTGTGAGTTTTTCGATGTCTTATAAACCTCTACCTCACTACTGTAGCTTTAGAATAATTTAGTTAAAAAGCCAATCAACCATGAGACACAAAGCCACAGGAAATGAGTTTTCATTAGTTCTGCTAGTCACAGAAGTACTTGTTTATTATTACAGAAGCAGCTGGAATATATTTGGTTTCTGCACAATGTCTCTCAAATTTTACTCTCAAAACCAAGAACAGCTGGGACATAAGATTACTGGCAGTTGCCTGTAACATTATTATAAAAAGAAAAAGGGATAGCATCACAAGATAAAGCCCCAAACTGTCGAGGAAGAGCACACTGGGGTAAGGCAAAGAGTCTGCCAAAAAGCAGGCTGTATTTTTTCAATCTTTACTGGTGATCTAGAGAAAGAAACAGACACGTTAATGAAAGCAGGCAGGTGATGAGAGCCAGGGCCATGCTGTCAACAACAGAAAAATTCAGAGGAATCTAACAGCAGAGTAAGGAAAATGCTGTGAGAACATGTCCCAAGTTATCACTCATATCTTAAAAGTGAACTCCCTTTAACCTGGCTCTCCACAATGTGGATGTTAAATAGCTGAGCTTTGCATGCAAAACTACCTGTCTACACTCTGCTATCCATTCCTGAAGCAGTCTATTCTACAGTACAGCAAAATACAATGAGATTAAGAGCTTTCTAACCCCCTTCCATAAGCCTGATGCGTCAGCAATTTAACCAGGGCAGAGGGCAACCAGTAGCAAAAACTTTATTACCAGACAAGCAAAGTCTGGCTCTGCAAGAACAAGCAAAGTCAATATAGAAAATAGGTCATCAAGGGCCAGAGATAGCCTGCATGACTGAATAGTCTCTTCAGAGAGGAGAATTATCCTCTGTGAAGCCACCAGTCAGGACTTGCTTAATGCCCTTCTGCAACACAGATCTCTGCAAAGCTAAGTCATCTGACTAAGACATCTCGACACATAGTCCTGCATTATATACAAACATCGAACTCTCAAATCAACTAAAGTGAAGGAGCTGAGTACTTCCAAAATTCTCTCCGTATTTGGACCCTTATCAGTGTCAGGTCTGGTCATAAGAAGAGACTGCAGAAAGGACCAAGACATTCAGACTGACAGCAACAGATGGCTGGGGCTCACTGTAAAGTTGGAGCTCCAAAGTTTTGGCAGAAGGGCTTTCTCAGCTTCTCTAACAACACAGATACAAAGGAAACAGTGGGAGAACCTCTGGAGCAGATAAACTAAGAAAAGCACGAGACACCTCTTAATGCTGACATAACATAAGCAACCTTGCAAGAAATAAAGGGATTTTGCTGTTTCACTAGGGAAGATGTCTGAATTGAGACATTCACATCTGCCACATGCCATCTTCAGGGAGATAATGCCTCTAGCAGTGGAAAATGGACATATAAGAGACAGGGGATTATTCACAGCTAATACACCTTTGGATCCCTGGGGAAAAAAAAAAAAGAAAAAAAACCACTCACAATGTGAGGTGGCTACAAAAGGCTAACTGAAAAAAAGCCAAGTCTAAAGGTAACCACTTAGCAGGGATGAAATCTGAAGTCAGGTAATATCATTTTTGTCACGTACAGTAATAATCAACATGATCTAAATATCCCAAAGACAAACTAGCTGACTGCTACTCAACGAAACCCAAACTTCAACAAGGACACCACTAGCAAGGAAATCATAGGATATATCAAGTTGGGAGGGCCCCATAAGGATAAAAGTCTAACTCCCTGCTGTTCACAGGACTATGTCTGAGAGCATTATCCAGATGCTCCCTGAACTCTGACGGGCTTGGTGCCACCAGAGTGAGATGAGTCCTCCAGCCCCAGGCCGCATTGAATGCGGCTTTCTAGGAGCTTTTAGAAATCACCTTCACAGCTTTCAGCCCATGCTCAAGCTGTATTGTCCATTGGTTCTGAATCTTACCTCTGAGAGCAATGATTCAGTTTGCTTTTATTGGGCAAGTCAGCTGTGCACAGCTTTACCTGCCTGCACTCATAAGCCAGAGAGGTCCATAGCACAGCTCCCACCTTAGAGGGGTTGGGGAGAGAAAAGATCACAGAGAAGAGAGAGTGGAATCAGTGGGCAGTGGAATATTACACCTGAGCCCACACAAAGGCTGTGGGAACATAGATGGAAGCATATTAACGCTTCCTGGAGCTTCACCTTCTCTCCCCAGCCACAGAAATGGGCAGAAACATTGATGATGTGTTTGTTGTTTGGTGGGATTTGAAGAGGTTGTTTAAGAAAAGTGAGTCCACCACATTATATTACTGGCAATTCTCAGTAGACTTGCCTGAACTTAAAAACAGCCTAGGAAAAAAAGTTTATTCTTATTACAACTGGGAAGTACAAGCTACTATTCATCTTCATCCAACAGAAGTTAATGGCCACAGCGCTGAAGTAGGTGGGCTGTTCTTCATGCTGTTTTCTTTTCTGAACAACAACAGTGTTGTTTTTCTCTGCCAGGACAGTAGGCAGATTTTTACATGATTTTTACAAGAGTATCCTGCAGAAAAAAAAGCAGTAGGGAAATGAAATGCCTTGGACTATCAACATCTACAGCTCTCCTAAACACCTGGACAGCCTTGTGTCCACAGAGTCCCAACATCCCACACCTAAAAATGAACTTCCTATTCCTCTATCGCATGAGACAGAGGAAGCTATTGCTTCCCTTTTACAGATGAGAAATGAAGCAGTGACTTATTCCTAGAGGGACTGGTGAGAGCTCTTACCTGAAATGCATTTTGCTGCAGGGCAACCTGGCAGGACCATGAAGAGCAAAGAAAAAATAAAGCCATCACTTTGAAAAATCCACTGAGCTCACAGCAGTGGCATGGAATAACTCAGCAAGTCTGGGAACACCGGGCAGAACAAGGCAGACCTGAAAAGAGAACTAGGAGGGACAGCAGTTGGGACCAGGAGCAGCTAAGTGTTACAGATAGATTTTTGGACTTCACAGAACTTAAGATGTCTCCTGTTTTGTCTTCCCTAATCTACAGAAAAAAGGGTTCTTACCACTGAGTCATTCCTTCCACTGCTAGTTACAGCCCTTGTCTCACCAGGAGTTCAAGCACCAGAAATTAAGGCTAGGAGCCAATTTCATGCATGTAGCTCCTCTTAAGACAGGAAAAAAAAAAAAAGATTCTAGACACTACAGATTTCTTTTACTGTCAATAAACCATATACCTTCCATTTGGGTAATAATAAACACCTTCAGTTATGACTGCCTGTTTTGTAGCTTATGACCAGATCTTTATCCTTCCTCAGTAGAAAACATGATACTCTATATAGCCCCTCTAATAAAGTTAAAGCATGATAAACAGAAGGTATCTGCTTGAGGAATACAGAGTTTGCAGGTGGTATGAGCAGGAGGAATCATGTGGACTGAAGCATCAGGCCCTGAAGATAACAGAGTGCCCTAAAGTCACTGAAGCCTCGTGGCTGCAGGCTGGGCTGTAACCCGGTCTGCCTCCCTCGCTGTCGGGAAAGATGTCTCATCCACGGTGCTCTTGGCTTCCAGATCCAAGTTACACAGAGGAAAGCAAAGTTACCAAATAAAAAACGGTCTGTCAAAGCATGTTGTCTCTGCTTTGGTTCAGTGTTTTTCTGCCTTCTCCTCCTTCCCCTGCTTCAGAGAAGACCAACAAGATTGCAGTTAAATTCTGTGTCTTAGACAAAGAGGAAACTTAATTGCAGTCTTCAGGAGACTGAGTTTCTATTGAATGAGATAATGAAGCATAACCAATTGCATTTCAGTGCCAGGGCTCAGAAGACAATTTGCTAAGAAGCAGAGGTGTGGAGCAATCTCCTCAGCAGAGTGATTCACTGAAACACAGCAACTGGCAGACAATCAGCCCCAGATAGAAGAGTTTCACTGATGACAGTAAAAGGAGCTTGTAAAAGGCTCCAGCTCAGGTAGACTGGGAAAGACTGACCAGCTAATTAATAAAAATTATTACTAGAATTAGCAATGTACATGTATAGGACCTTCCCTATGAACAGCGAAGCAAAAATATTTACTGTTAACATAAAACCACTGACTTAGTCATGCAGTCTCTAAGTACTCCTCTGCTGTCAGCAGTGCCTGGATTCAACAAAACAAGATGCTGCTCAGGACAGAAATGTATAACTCTAGCCCTGAATAAATGGATTCTTAAAACGCTTATTAAATCACTACACAATAACTAGTGCTATATCACAGGAAGCCTTGTTTTCTCCTGCTAGAAGAGACCAGCTGAACAGCTTTATTTTTCAATGTATTTTTGGAATGTGCTTTTATGAGCTTAAATGATGGTGTTGAGTCATAAGCTCTGGGATTCATCTATTCAGCCCGTTGCTCAGGTATCTGGAATGCAAAAGGCTGGGAGAGAGAGATATGAGCTTTGGTTCTTTACCAACTCGGTATGTCCTATATTCCACCAAGTATTTCCCTCCTCCAAAAAGAACTTAATATCTTAAGTAATCTATAGAGATAGAGGTATCTTATATATTGCTGCACAAACACCTGACATAGTGAAAAAAACAGAGCTCTGCAAAGATACCTTATCTTCCACTGGAAATCAATTATTTTACCAGTGATGAAGGAAAGGCAGTTCTTTATTCAATTGTCAGTACTAAGTTGCAAGAATTCAGTGGCTCTATCTCTCAGGAACACATGCCCACTTAAATACCAGGTAAGCCAAATGTTTGAGAACAAAATCAAGAGCAGAACCAGCACTGGCAAACTTCTAGGAGCTTGTAAAGAATCTGCAACCTACCACCAAAATGAGATGGCTGTCACTTCATGAATACCCACCACATTTAGGTTTATCTGACACTACCTCACCCCTCACACCCCCACCACCCCCCCCAGAAAAAAGGGTTCCTTGGCTGAAAGTAGAATGGTCTACTGGATAAAGAATTTACATTCTTCTAACCAACTGTAGATAGCGCTGGGTTACATACACATCTCAAGAGAGCAGAGTAGGAAGAGGAGCAGAAAGGAAGATCTGACCACATTTTCTGCCCTTCACTGTACTGATTTTTTACAGACACTTGTACAAGACAGAATTTGACAGAGCAAAGTCTCATCCAGGAATGCTTTAGACTGGCATGATCTGGAGAAGATTTAAATTAGGGAAGAAATTTTACAGCCTTGGTCTCAGGTGTGAGACCTCAAACATAATGCCCATCATCCAGTAAAGACAGGAAGAAAGGGCTTGGGATTTTTAGGAAAAGCCAATTAAAAAGTTCCCATCTCGATTCTCTGAGCATCCAAGATTGCAGTGAGAGGAGAGTGTCTAACCACATCCCCCTAAGGTAAAATGCATGAAGCAAAATATTCAATTAGTCTAACTTCACAGTTCTAACAGGAGAGAGGACTTGAATCAACACTCCTAGATAATGGTAACTCTGTATTACGATGTACAGAAGTTTACAGTTCATTCCTAAACAATTAACCAGCTAAATCAAGACCTTAAATCAAGAACTACGTATGTCAATACTCCTGGGTTCTAGGGAATTTCTGTTACAGATCTTGGCTGGTTTAGGTTTACAGATACAGCACAGAGTAGTTACACAGAGCAAAAGATGGATAAAGGCCACACAGTGCTGTCATTAGCAAGTTCCCAAGCAATTCAGTTCCTCTACTCTTTTTAGGCAGTGCTGTTTACAAGACAGGATGGAGTTTCTGGACAGCATTATTTTGTGTGTCATGAAGCATTAAGGTTTTTTTAAATGAATTCGGAAAACAGAACTTACTACTACTTTGCACGCTACAAGGGATAACTAACATCACAGACTGTTCAACGCCAGGGCTTGCAGTAACATTTGTGGAGGATAGAAACATGCCAAATTCCAGTGTCATGGGTGAAAAATGACATTAACAAGGATTGAGTGTTTATATCTTCACACCCATGCCTCAGCCACAAACAAACAGTACAAATACTTGACATGCTGCTGCCTTGGCACAAAAGCCTACCTTTGCCCTGCAAGTGGCCACGGGCCAAAGTCAGCTTTTAGAGGCCCTCCAGCACTGGCGTAAGCATGCTTCCACTGAAATCAATGGGAATTTCCTCACTGAGCTAATGAGGACACCTTGGCCAACACCAGTCCCATTCTGTACTGAGTATAATCCATCATTCTAACAAAGTAGAAAATTCATTCATATTCAAAACAAATGAATATTCAGCACAGCTATACATGATACTGAGTCCAGTAGCATTATCAGCTATATAACAGTCATGAGCAGAGAATATAGCGTTCTTACAGGTCTATACTGAATCTGAACAGGCAAACAGCACATTATTTATTCCCAATTTCTGAACCACCCAGTCCCTTAACACATGCTTCTAAGTTTTTTCATTTCTCAAAGATCTCAGCTCTTGTTTATCTGTCATCCCCATCTGCTAAAACACTAGTCTGCTTCCCCCAGCTTTGACTGAGAATGTTGCAACTTCTAATATCCCTTCTCAAAACCCATTTTCTAACTAGATGGCTCACTCCCCAGCACAATCATTTTAGAGGGAACTAAAGCATACTTTAATCTGTCAGGTTCCTTAAGATATATTAAAGAATTTCTGCATTGCCAGAGGGTCAAAAATCTTAAATTGTTGATTGCCGATAGTATTTGCAACAGGCAGAAGACTGGAGTATATCTGCTTTGTTCCATGTATTCTTTCCCCAGGCATCCTCTTTTGGCCACAGTCAGAGAGAGACTGCTGTGGTAAATGGAAAATAAGATCTGTGTGGAAGTATTTTTGTTCTGCAATGGATCTGAAATGAAAGTCAACATTGTTCACTTACATTACTAGTCTCCTGCAATGGCCGGGTAGTACACCCTCTATTTTATCCTTCCAGTCTGTTCATAGATGCTGTATTTTCAGTGCATAGTAATCAAGACAGAATTGTTTCATTAATATAAACCTAAAAGATAATTCAAGATTACACAAGGCAAACATCGGAAAATAGCATTAAAGCTGTAAGCTTGCCCAAACCAATTACTTGTTTCTCCTTCCAGTGAAATTAATATATCAGTTCATCAACAGAATCTGGGAAAAGAAAAAAAAAAAAAAGTATCTGCATGATTATTCCCTTTCTCCAGTTTCAAACTTTCTTTACCTAAACAGGTAGTGAAAAGCAAAGTCAAATCTGTCCAAAGATCTCTAGGAAAGCTCCTCTATGAGATGTCATGCAATACTTGTCAGCTCTCGCCATTTCACAGCCAATAACTGCTTCAGCAAGAAATTCTCAGTCATGCAACATCATCATTTCATCCTGGCTGAGTTCCCTTCTGTTCTTATCTCCAGCTGCCGAACCTGCCTCACCTTTTCAGAATTTATCTATATCAAATGCCAGCAAGGTAGTAGGGATTGTCATATCCTACCTGAGTGGGACACAGCTCTGCAGAGACAGAGAGGACATGATTTTAGCAATTTGAAATGAAAATAGCTTTCTTCTTCCAGAAGAACAAGCAACAAGAAAGCCTTCATATCAATAAGTAAACCAAAGCAAGAAATAGTTGTTTATGCAAGGGAATGATATACCCAGAGAATACTTTTGCTAACAGCACTGCAAAGAAGCTTTAAGATGGTGAGAGTGCTGCAGCAAGCCTGCATATATACAGCATAGGCCCAGGCGAGACCAAGCTCTTTTATTCCTCTTATCAGTGAAAATTAATGGATGAATGAGCAATACACAGACCCAAAGCATCTAGTTAAGTTAAAAAAAGAAAAAGGGGAAAAAAAAGAAAGAAAAAATGAGAGAGAAAGCACAGCTAAGGGGATAGCTTCCCCTTTAACATGCTAGGGAAAAACTATGTTAATACTTCCAATAACCTGAAGGCATGGGAGACAGCAGTACCCACACAAGCTTTCCCCTCAGGTTTGTGCAAGACCAACTTCATTTCCCTCAGAGTGCTCCGACTCAGTTTCCCTTCTGACACTGCCTATTTGAGGAAAATCAAGTAAGCCCCCAAATGGACGAAAGCTCTAGCAGCTGTAGCCTGCCTCTTGCTCTGGACAATGTGATCCCCACCAGTCCCTCTCCCCATGTTGCAGCTTTGTCAGGTTACTCCCCCTCCCATCCCACAGTGCTCCTATCATTTCCCACCCTTGGGCTCCTGACACAGAATTGGGCTGTTATCCACTTGTTTTTTCCCAAAAGATGTTTTTGCACCTTCCTCAGTGCCTGAGCTACACCCCTCATTGAAGACCTCCAGAAAAATCACAGCAGGACCCCTTGCTACCTACTTGGAGCCATGGCAAGGACTGTGCCACAGATGGCCATGCTGATGGGGCCCATGTGCAGAGTGACCCCAACACACAGACCCCGACTCCTCCTCTGCCTTTCACACACAAGAGTTTGCCAGAACTTACAGATGAAGTGTGTCCATGCCAGTCCTGGATGACTTCCTGGTCACCATGCAAATCAAACAGCATTGACAAAAAAGTATAAACGTAAAGCCAATTTCAACTGTTGCTCTAGTCAGCAGCTATGCCAGCTTCACTGAGAACATCCGGATGCCAGCCCAGTTGTGCCATCTTCTTCCCAGCCAACAGTTGGTTAAACCTATGCATCACTAAGAACATTATACAGTCATACAGACTGGTTACAGCAGCAACCCATGAATGAATGTGACCACAAGCTCCTCTTAAAATGATTTTGCCTTCTTTTGAACATTTCATTCTTGCAAAAGGATATTTTATCCCTTTCTCGTATCACCCAAATCCATTAGATACAAGTCCCTTTTTCACAAAGCTGCTTTGCCTTAGATGTTTGCCTTTGCTATCCCTGCCTGAGCAGTGAAGGCCCATTTGTTAGTATTTATGTGCTTTAAATACAGTTGAATACATGCTAAGTAATTGGCTAAACACAATAAGAAAATACAAAGCCTCACTATCCGTACTCAGAAAATAGGAGTGAAAATTAACTTCCATACAGTATCCAGCAGATTACAGCCTCATTGCTTCAGCATGACATACATCTTTTTCAACCTCACCTGCTCCTCCTATGCACACAAAGCACACTACGCTGCATAAGTTGTCCCAGCAGGCAGTGTGATAGTAATATTTTCTTCTCAGCTGTATTATCCATTTACAAAACTGTTGCTTGATATACAGGGTTAAACAAGAACTTAAAACACACTTATAGAGCATATTTTGGCCTATAGTGTACAGTGAATTGAGATTATAAAAGTCATCTGTTATGCTTAGTGATGTCCTTATCTTAGTGATGACATTCAAAAGAAATTAAAAAACAGTCCAACATAATATAAATACCAAAAAAATCTAATTCTGCTTTACAACAGCTTTGCCTGGATAAATCCAAATCTCATTATATTAAACTGACCCAGAAGCAGCAGAGAACACACATGCTTCTAGTGCTACATTAGGAGCATCCTTAACAGATGCTCCCATCTAACAGCGTATCAATGGCTTATTCCAATAGCAGGAATGCTCCTATAGAAAGAGCATCAAGTCAAATCCTCTCAAGCCATAGAACCAAAAAGTCACCATTGGGACTTGTCAAAATCACAGTAGACAAAAAGCACAAATACCTAATTGATACTGTGTTAGCATGTGAAACACCCTGTACTAGCCAACAAGACTGTCCTCTCCAAATCATCTATCTGCAAAGCATGCTTTGTCCCACTCATATGCACGTATTGCCACATAATGCAATTTTGAAGTGTCTGGTGGAGAATCAACCTTTGGCTGAGCAACGCTCTTGGTGAAAACCCATTGAGGAGACAGACACAAATCCTAGGAAGCAAGAAGTAACAGGTAGACGTGTAGTGGACAAAACAATGTTTTGCTAATGCAAGAGTCACTAAGTTCCTAAAACAGGAAAAAAACTGTTCCTGACAACTTTACTATATGTCATGGACCAGGAGAACCACTCCATGCCTGTGCACACCCTTCCTCACCTTGCAGATTCACTATCAGTGGCAAGAACTCAACTCTCTTCCAGCACACTGCAGCTCCTTTACTCTACATCGGAGCTAGGTATTCAAGAATATTTAAACTGCTCTTGGATCCAGCACAGACATGATGCCAGGAAGCTATCAGGAAATAGTGTTGAAGTGTGGTCTGCTCTGTCATTAGGGGATTTCAATTTTATTTTGCTATTTAAACTGCACACTAGCAGTTTAATCTTGAAATTCAAAATCAGGCAGCTTTACCTCCCAAGGAGAAATGCAGGAAAGACCTCACTAAGGATGCCATTCCCTAAGGAATCATTCAATACATGTACTAATATTTTTCCCTCTGCTTCCCTACTGTCCAACAACTTCGCTGCCCAATTTTAGTGGGAGTTATTGTTACATTGATTTTCTGTTCCTTTGTGTTTGTCTTCATGGGCTGCAGTGTTAATAACAGTAGCAAAAATAAACAGATTATCTGCCTCTTCCACTTGTATTCTACTAAAATCCATCAGAATTTATGAATTTGTGAGCTGTAATTGGCTGCAAAAACATGGGGAGAAAACAGTGACATGCAAGGTTAATTTTTCTTGTCCTGGAATATAGCAACTGCACTGCCAGCAAGCAAACAATTCTAGGGAAATATCTCCCACATTAACAAGAAAGATTCACTACCTTGTTACTAACAATCCCAAAGTATAATTCATGTTCATGTTCACATATCTGCCAGGAATATTCAGTTATTCTTTAATAACAAAAAGTCAGTCAGCTGCTCCTGCTTTTCTCCCTAATTAAGAAAAATGTGGTCCTTCTAATTTTGAATTATAATAAAAGCACCACCTGGGGCTGTTCAAGTTCCTCTCTCTCTACACGAGTTGTCCTTGAACAAATGCAAGGTAGTTAATGCATCAACTTGTGAAAAATCTTCACAGGAAGTACCTAGAGAACACATCTGCATGTGTCCTTGAGGTATACCATAACATCGCATTTCAATGAGAAACCTGTTTGCAACCTTTGCTGATGAGGTAGTATAATGCATTTTAGTACATATTCTGCCCTCGTCGCTCCCCCTCAATATCAGGGAGAAACACTCACCATAGACATTCTACAAACATTTCATATATTCTACTATCATTTCACACATTCTAAAGCATTTAACTTTTCCATACTATGCTGCAGTACATTAGGGGAGCATCCAAACACTGCAGTCAGTTTTATCACAGCCTGCTGTTGGAAAAGGTCTCTTTCTTTATACTAAGTGACTTATAAACTACAGACAGCTTCACACTGCTGCTGCTTCACACTGGGCAGAGTGTCACACTTGGCATTTATCTATACCACCACAAACCACAGCACTGGCCTGAAACATTGAGGAGTTTTACATCCATGACTGAACATCATGGTCTTTTCTCCATCAAAAGCTAAAAGTAAGTTTTACACACATTTATTTCAAGAGGAATAAAGTTTACTCTAAATTCAACCTAATTATTCTAAATTCAACCTAATTACACTTCACAGCACTTTCATCCTCACATTTGAATCTGAGGGCGTCTTAGAAGTCTTGGGCCTGATATTGAATTCATCTGCATAAAGAACCAGTACCCCCACAGAGGACAGTTCAAAGCAGGGAATGCAGCCTTGAAGTGAACATCCAGTAGGCCACCACAGCCACCAGTGAAACACAGCTGTACTGGGGATAAAGGGGATGAAGAAGGGACAGAGACACACGTGGCATACAATTGCCAACACACACAAGAAAACTGTAATATTCTATTTGTATTTAATTGCACAGAGAAGTAATTTCACTATACTCAAAGGATAAAGTATCTGTTCTTGTAAGACCAACTGTCCCAGTGTAATAAGCCACAGGTGGTCAAAACCTCTTGTTACATGGCTGTTCCATCATCCTGTGCTGCCTTGCGCAGCAGTAGGAAAATTATTGTAGAGGAAAGCTCATCCCAAACCAATACACCAGAGTCCAGGAAAACATCCAGGGGATATCCACTTGATACAGCATAGGTCCAAGAGGACCAAAACATAGACAGTCACATTCATGCATTGCTGAATCCAAATTCTCTAGATTCTTGCCAAAACACATTTGTTCAGCCTCTTGCCAGAATTTGTTAGTGCAGCTTCAGCTCAGTACCTGCCACAGCCGTATGACTTTTGGTTGGCATGAAGCCCAGAGGAGCTCCTATCCACCACAGGTTTCTCCCTCACAGTACATTTATCAGCACAGTTTGAACGTCATAAAAACAATTTCTAAGCTCACATTGCTTTAACTTCACCTCATATTTCAGTGGCCCAGCAGAAATGCTCTGCTAAATTGGAGAGGTGAGTCTCATCTTCCTCTGCCTCATTCCTTCCATGAGGATTTTTCCCCCTCTGCAACACAGCTGTGATATGCACCCCGGTAGTGACATGAAGCTGCTCACTTCACCTACAGAGAAGTCTCCCAGCAGAGTGACAAGAAGAACATGTTGTTTAGTCTCAATGTTACTATCTAAGGAAAACCAGTCTGATCCATCCCCTTCTGCAACGAGGTACTTATTTCTCCAGGGGCTCAACTACAAGCATTTAACTGGGACAACTCTGCTTCTTTTGCCAAATCCCAGCCTAGGACAGTATTTCTTCAGGCACTTGAAGAGATCTGGATTTTTGCTTGTGTTTGATTTTGGCTCATTTCTGACATGGGTTCATGCTCCCAGAAGCAGGTAATTTCACAAGCTCTTCTACCAGATAGTAAGTAAATATATTATGGTTCTGCATGAAGGAACTGCAATATATACTGAAAAGCAATGCCTGCATAATTCTGAGGGCAAGAACGTCAGGATGTAATTTTACTTCAATACCTTATGTATTTACATGCTCTCACTGAGTACCAATAAAAGCTTAATAGCATTCAGTTTGAACGTAGCTCTGCTATGGGTATGTATGTTTGACAAAAACTGTGCTATTAAAGAAGCTTTGATCTAATCACTGCATGGCCTATCCCTGTTTTCTATTTAGGAAACAAAGATTAGAGTCATAATCATAGAAAATTATGGTCAACAGATTTGGAAATACAACCAACTGTGGGATACCAGGAAAGAAGCCTGTGGTTGGCCCAGGAAAGCAGTAGCTCTGAATAGGCACTGGATTCTCCTATTTCTGTGCTATCTTGAAAGGATAGCCAGTCCTCATGATGGTGGTGACCTGCTTGACCACAGCAAGGACCCTTGAAAGGGGTAAAATAAACAGCAGATAAACAACAATAGGGTTTCCATGCAGTGGAGAAGCAAAAGACCAAGTCAATGAAGTGAAGAAGGGAGAGGAGAGCAGCAGGGTCCTAAGCAACGCTCAGGGTGTGACACAGGAGCACACAGACCTTGCTGCCCAGCAACTCTGAAAGATCAAAACCCAGGAATAGCACTAGAGAGTCAAGCAGCCACCAGCCTGAACAGCCCTCCATGCCCTTACAAACATCCCTCTGGGTGTGAGGTGTATCACAACTCACTCTGCTATTATATAGTAAAGCTGTATGTTTCAAAACTGGGAAAGCAAAGCTCAGTTTCCCTCAGTTTCAAGGTTATACGTAAGCAGCTGAGGTCAGTCATTTTTCCCCAGGAAGCATTTGCTTGATGTATCTGTTATTCCAAATCTCAGATTCAAAAGCTTTGTCTTCAGCTTCGAAGACACTAAACAAGCAGCATAAGATTACGTACACAGCTTATGCAGTTTACAAGAGTCTATGTACCTGTCAGCCAACATTCACAGCGGATGTTAGTTTAGACACATTGAAAATATCTCAGTGAAGGCTGAAAGAATCAAATGGAATCTCTGCTGTCATATGTTGTCCACAGATCAATGTTCCAGTCATACTCAAGGAGAGACACTTACATGTTTATAGTGACAGGCGGTCTAATTTTGATATTCAGACTTCAAAATTAAGCCCACCTGATGAAATATCACCAGCAGGGATATTAGCCAGGAAATCAGAGTTTTGAGTTGGTTTCTTTAGGGTTTGGGGGATTTGGTTTTTTGTTTTGTTTTGCTTTTAAGTCTGAAGTCAAATAAGGCCTGGAATTTTCTGATGGGTTTTACTGTGATTAACTGAATACTGATGCAAAGTCTTGTATGTTTTCACTGCAACCGATACAATAACTATAGCACACTACTGGGTTACAGACCAGTTTTGCACAATAACATGTGATATCTGGAATGTGCCATGACTGATTCCAGAGGATATTGCATAGAATTTATCCATAACACCCTGAAATAAAAGAATTTTTGTTAAAAAAAAACCCACAACCGGTATTTTTTTTAAAGCGTTGGTTAAAAATACATCATTTTCTTTAGAATCACAAATTGTGACCATCTTTCACATTCTTCCAACAGAAAACAACTGCTGCCAACTCATAAATTTTGCACATAGGTCTTTGAAATCTTCATGTTTGGCATCCTCCGAATACCAGACAGTTTTAAATATCTCATCAACTAGGAAATACAGGTGGCAAAAGAGGGTTGATTGAGAACAGAGATTGAACTGTAATTCTGAACAGTTTCTCCTGTGAAGGAGACAGAAGAACAAATTGCAATACAGTCCACATGAGTGAAGCTGTATAATTGCAAAATGCAATCTCCCTCCATGGATGAGAAGGAACTTTCCCTATCAATATTTATAAGCTTAGTATTTCAGAATCTCATTTGAACATGTCTGATATCTCACAGGTTGTGTAGCAAATAAAAAATAATGGCATATTTGCCACAGCTTCTGACAAATGCCAGCTTCTTTTTAAACAAACACCATCCTGCATCCGATACCCTGCGCTCACTGAATGTTCCATCTGATGTTCTGCTTTAGGGAGTGTTTGTTGCTGTGTGTAGCAGAGCATGTCACAGTAAAGTTTATGCCTGGAAAAAGTCAAGCCTGCCTAACATATGTTGTTCTCCAACCTAGTAGAAATAAATATTTTAGTTACTTCCCCTCTTCTACAGTCAGGCTGATTTTTTCCTTCTGCTTCTAGCCACAGTCTTCTCCTTTGGGTCTCTTTCTCATTTACAGAATTTGATAAAAGAAAAAGACTCTTCCAAATAGCTTTGTTTTGGATGAAGAGCTTCATTAGTATTTCCACCCCTTTAGTGCATGCAGGATCTCCAAAGTCACCAAGGGGACCTCCAAAAAGAAGAAAAAATAAAAACAAAAAAAATCCACAAACAAAAACCCACACAATATCGAAACAAGCATCCAAACATTTGTGCAACTGGAAAAAAAATTCTTCAAATCTGTTGTAGCTTTATAGGTAGACAACAGATTCAGGCATGGAAAGTGTACAATACAAATCAGCAGTGCAGGATCAAAACACCCTGCCTTCCACACTTGCATTAATTCAATTGCAAATATAATGAACCAATAGCATACATAAACAACATTCTTGCACAAGCAATTGGTCTTTACCCTTGATTATTCTCTTTTTAACAAAACCATTTTGAAAGCTCATTTTGAGCCATATGATTGACATCAACACAGAGCAGATTAAAGCCACTAAAATTCTGAAAAACCTGCATTATTAAAGTAAGTACAGCAACAGAAACAGCGTCTGATGATACATAACTGTATATTATCACTCTTCCTTAAGCAGGTTAGAATAAAAGTGAGTGTTTCAGTGAGAGTCATCATTCAACATGAGGACACAGCCCAGTGTGTTAAAACCTGGGCAGGCACTGTCATGAGAATAAGGGAGCTCTTGTAATAAAAGAAGTCTTTACAGCAAGAACTTCCCTGTTGAATGACTCCACTGTTAAAACATAAATCTCGGCACAGCTTTACATTTTCAAATTCATTCTAAAACACGATCCTGGTTCTGCTAAACACCAGGAACTCCCCACTTGACTCTCCAGGACTGCTTGGTATAAAACATACTCCTCTTCCAACTTTAAACAACAAATACACTATTTTGACCAGTATATTACCCATGCTAATATTCTTCTCAGTGTCCTCAGCAAACGTGAATAAAAGGAACAATAACCTACATAAAGGCTTCCTCACAGCAGAAAGCAGGCACATTCTCAAACTGGGAGGAACAGGCAGGAAATACTGAGCTCTGTGTTCTTGTTCAGTGCCACCAAAACAAAATCTCAGCACAAGAGCAGCACAAGTATCTACAGTCTTTGATTAGCCTGGAACATGCCGTATGTCAAATGGATTAGCCCTAAATGGAGACTACGGCATTTATTCCGCACAAACTATTTCAAATTTATGGCTTCTATTGTTTGGGATTTTTTATTTTTTACCAGAAATAGTTTTTCCAAAATAAAAATTGAGCCCTCAACCTGTCAGCACCTGAGAGAACATGACGACTTCTCATAATTTGGTACAGTTAGTGGACATTAAACAAGGACTCCGCTATTTTTAACAGCCACAAAGATGATGAGAGGGCTGGAGAAGACAGCCTATAAAGACAGGCTGAGAGTTGGGGGTGTTCAACCTGGAGAAGAGAAGGCTCCGGAGAGACCTTATTGCAGCCCCTTCCAATACCTAAAGGGGCTACAGGAATGATGAGGAGGGACTCTTTTTTAGGGAGTATAGCAATAGGATGAGGGGTAACTATTTTAAACCGAAAGAAGGGAGATTTAGATTAGGTATTAGGAAGAAGTCCTTAAGTGTGAGGGTGGGGAGGCACTAGAACAGGTTGCCCAGAGAAACTGTGGATCCCCCATCCTTGGAAGTATTCAAAGCCAGGCTGGATAGGGGCTTTAAGTCTAATGGAAGTTGTCCCTTCCCATAGAAGGTGTGTTGGAATTAAATGACCTTTAAGGTCTCTTCCAACCCAAGCCGTTCTGTGATAAATAATGACATATCTATCTGATGATCTCTGTTCCATTGGATCTTCAGGATATTTAAGTACACTTGATATTTAACTACAACTGAAGAAAACAGAAAATTTATCAGAAAACTCATGAATTCCTCTAAGATCACTAGCAAGCAGAGGACCATGCCAGTATATTTGCAATTCATTGCCAGAAATATTTCACATCTCCCTGATATAAAAACATCAGCATACAACAAAAATATATTCTTTTCCTTTGACACAAGCTCTTACACGTAAAATCCCTGAAATGCATGGCAGAAATCTAAACCAATTCAACAATAGGAAAATGAAAAGTAAATATGAAAGTAAGTTGTCATTTTAGCATGATCTTTCCTAATTAGGAGTAAGCAATGAATTCTTGTGTAAAGAGGACGATATTCTTCTGTTAGTTCCACAGAAATCAAGCTACAACAGGAACATTTCAGGAACATTCCAGCTCCTCTGTCCTCTCTCAAGTTGCTCCAGACAATAATTAATGCTACTGTAGGGATTCAATCTCCTTCACCAGTGAAGCCTCATCAGGCATCCTCATTTGGAGCCTCAGGAGGAATCTCAACACAACAAATCAGCAACCCACAGCAACCAAAGGTCAAAACCCCATCACGTTAAGTGAAACATGACTACATTGTAACTGATAGGTTGGTTTTCTATATTTACCTCCAGAATGAGATTAGAGCAATGCTGTACTTGCAATCAAAAGTTCCTACCACTTCTAATATGATACCTGTCTCACAATAAACCCTTCCATAATTAAAAAAAAAAAAAAAACCAACAAACAAATAGACAGATAGATATAAAGTTTCCCCACTGTTACATTCAGGAAATTTAAAAGACAAAGAGCTTAGGCAGGAAACCAGCATATTGAGATGTTGTTAAACTACTGCACTATTTAGTATTTATTATAGACAAAAACATCCCTCAGGAGATGTGTGTTTTAGGAATATTTGTCTACATTAAGAGAGATTTAGCTGTTCCACTACTTTGAGTCTCTGAACCTAGATCAAATGACTCTCCATTATCACAAAGCCAAGAACAGTTCAGAAACATACTTACAATACCATGTTAAAAACTATGCATTTTCACCGTTACCTATTTCAACACCCAACAGCAGGATGTTTGCACCCTCCTTGTACATCACAAGGAGGGACAATGTAAAGCTAAAACAGTCCCAAAAATGCACTCATAACTTGCCATCTCCCCCAACAGGCAGTTGAGGAAGGAGTGAAGTCCCTGAGGTTTGGAGAAGTGATTAATCAAAGAAAGAACTTTTAAAATGGCTTAAAGATACTTTTTTCTTTCATAGGTTTTCCAGACAATTACTGAGGTCAGCAATGACCAAGGAATAATTAAACGCCTGTGGTGCTGTGAAAGCTGGCTTTGGAGGCACAGCAAGGAAGAAAAGATGAGCAGCTCAGGCACTAGCCTACTGGGAGACCTAGATTTAAATCCTTATTTCCCCAGGGCCTTCTGGTGTTGGTCAGAGCAGACCGAGTTCCTCTGCGCAGCCTTGCCCGCTCCAGGGGACATCAGCAGCACCGCTTTTCACGGAGCACTAGGCAGATAAATACGCAGGACACTGCGAAGAAATTCAATACTGTGTCAACAGGGTGCAGTGACCATGTGCAAGGATGGATGCTGGAACACGTCAGGTGGTGGTGTTTCATGAGGCAGCCTTTTATCCTGAACTCTGAAGGCCACAACTCAAAAGAGGGCTGAAGTCACAGTTTACAGCATTCACCTCTTTTAACCTTTTTATTATGCATATACTGAGTCATCTCCAGACAGGTGTCTCAGCATGTGAGGTTTGCAGCAAAGAGAAGTTTGTCCCAAAGGTTTAGGGAGGTACAGGACAATGAAAAAGCTAGATCATTGCAAGCTGTATTTTTGCACTAAAATAAGTACGCACAGTCCTTGGGTGCTGGGAAGTTAGCACTGGACTTGCAGGTGCTTAACAAGAGGCACTGAGTGAAGCCCTTTTAGCATAGCTCACAGACACAAGGCTCCCCCATGGCTTCTGGGTGCCCGTGTTTCTCAAAGCCCAGTAAGAGTTGTCATTTCCAAACCAAAAGATTGCTAGGCACCGTCCACCTGTCTTGAACAGCATCTCTGAAAAGCAGCTCTGTTGAGGCGGTCATATTTGAAGAAGTGACAATATTTTGTCTCTGATTTTGCTTCCCAAAATTTAGGTAGCAAACATCAGGGCAACAGGCACACAAACCCTGCTTTTACCATTTAAAAACATACTATAAAAGCATGTAAAAAGTGGCCTTAGGCAAACCGTTAAGTCCAGTAAACATCATATTTAATTTTTATTCAGCAGCAAAATAACTGCCTTGGAGAAGGCTCTGAATGCAGATTAAGTGGAGGGAGTTGCATGCAGGTCTCACAGCAGAGTAGCTGCTGACATATGAACTGTAGCAGGGACTCCGAGGAAACAACACCTTGCAAACCCCCTTCCACCTCTGTGACACAGCTACAGTAGGGAAGAAAGAGCTTACCATCAATTAAGTACAAGCAGCTGAGACCAGGAACTTAGTTTGATGCTTAATTGCATAATCTCCACAACTGAGACCTTTTTATTCTTAGCACCCACAAAGGACAGGGTGCATTAAGTACAAAGCTGTCCTTAAATGGCAACATTAAGATAAAAGCTTGGAGTCAATTGCCATATGTTAACTGTACAAATGAACAGCTTTTCAGGAGAGAAACCATATTGGCCTCTTTCTAGGCTGGAAATTCAGGAAATTATCCCCATTTAAGGGGCTATCCCATGTAGCCATACATCCTGCTCATTGGTTCATGCCATCAGACATCTAGGAGGTGCTATGTAGCTACAAGGATATGTATCCCCCCATTCCTGGTGGTTATCAGGAGCAATATAAAATCTTACTAAGAGCAAGACAGGTTTAACTAGGCCCTCTGCAATTTTCTTTCTTTATAGGACTGAATTCTTATATAAAAAAGGGTCTAGGTGGGGAGCAAGCGTGCTCTTTCCTCACAGACTACACCTTTGGCTGGGCACCATGGCAGTCCTATATGATGCACAGCCCTCAAACCCACAAGCCTACAATATTCCTTCATTCACTCAGTGAAAAGACACCAAAGGCACCATGGTAGATGTCTCTTCAGCAAGTGAAGTGAAGCCAATGATCTCCATTCTCAATGAAAGTATTTAACTGGAGCACAGCAGTCCTACAGTCACAGGCATCCATTGCCACTATCCTCCCTACATGCCCAGGGCAGCAAGTGGGAGAGTTCCCAGAAGAACCTTTACCTCACCCAGGAATAATCTTGGCTAAAAAAATCTCCAAGCAGGAAACAAAAATCAACATTGCAGCTGGTTTTTCTTCCATAGATGAATATAAAGCATCTGCTGGGGGGTGTCCAGCTATGAGGTGACAACAGCAGGGTGCAGCCCAGCTTCACACCCTGCTCCTCTGTGTATGGACCATGGCCCACAGGGTGCAATCCCAAAATCAATATCAAGACCAGCAATACCAGAGATGGGTATATTAGTGAAACAAGAGCTTTCTGTTGATTATGTCACATGCTACAGCTAAGACATGGAAAACAATCTAGCAGGTCAGCATGAGCTCTCCCTGTGTGCACAGGAAAGGAAGGTTTGCCGTGCTGTTTTTCCCTACTCTTTATCTAGGGGCATTCTATACAACCCTGAAAATAACTTTTTGCTTGCCTTTTTTTTTTTTAATCCCTGCAGTAGGTAGAAGCTGAACTGGTAAAAAAGTACTAACATGAGCAGTGCATAGAAATCAAGGTATTGCAAACATTTTAGAGACAAAAGCATCTAATAAGCACATTTATAGAAATAAGAGCTAGCATTTATTGAACCCTCTGAAAACTTGCTGAAGTTATTTTGCATAAAACAGAATAACACATCATCAATTCAAATGGGTGGGAGAAAAAAAAACAGAGATGCAATCTTGCAAGTCTTCTGATTAATTAATTTGTTTAAAGAATTCATGTTTGAGAGTCAGGGCTCAGTCCTAACCTATGCTGAACATTCCCCATTGCCATTTACTAATACAAAGAAAAACCTCCAATTCACAAACTTAAGCCCTACATAATATATCTCCTGCTGGATCATTCGACCTGTCAGGCTGTGCGCGCACTATTAGGCGCTCCACATTGAACCCACCTCAATCCTCACAGCACCTTTTGATAAGGTGCTTCCTTTTCTACCAGGCAAAATTTCACTTCAACAGCCTTTGCAGTTAACCTTGGAAATTACTTCCCTGTAGTGATGGAGAAACACACAAATTGGACACTGGAAAATATGCTATGCCTAAACATGTACAGATACAAGAGAATGATCCTTCTGATTACATGTTTTAAAAGCTGCTGTAGAAGGCTGAGGTTAAGAGCAGAGTACTGTTCAAAGTAAGAGATTTTACAGTAAGTACTTGTACCAAAAATGCAACCAGTGCAGCAGTGAGAGTAACACAATGTTTTTAATAGACTTATCACCTTCGTTTAGAAGGAAAGTTGAATAAATAAATAAAAAATTACTCAGCCTGAGTTTCTAACTACCAGTATTACAGAGTGATAGAAAGCAAAATTATCAGACTGTCTGTGCCACGTGCAACCTTCTGAGGTCTAGGGATTGTTTCAAAGGACTAGAGATGGATCAGTAAGTTATATGAATTCAGAAACTCAGAAGCATGTGAATGCATTCAAATGATTAGCAGTTCAGTCACGCCTGAACTGGACTTTTCTCTATGCACATCATCCTGCATTCTGATTTTATCAGCATTTGTTCTCAATCACCACAACAGTCATTTGAATATTAATAATTTCTGACACATTCCACATCTATTGCCAGCTACAAACATAGAGGAAGATGGGTATCCTGTATCACACTTTGGAAATCAGTGGCTGGTGAGAGAACATTTGCAGTGCCTGAGCACAAAGCTTTCCTGTACAGAACTTCTCATTTTCTATCATTCCAAATATGACTGCATAACAGAAGGTGCAAACCGCAATCTGTTTCAGTTAACAGTTACAGGGCTTTACACTGGGCGTACCGTATTTGGAGTGCCTATCCTTCAAAAAAAAAAAGGCACTTAAGTAGGAAAGTGTTATAGATCTCATGGAAAGAAAGACTACACATCCCTAAGAATTACTGCAAGCAAGTCTAATAATATTATATGTCCAACATAGGGAGGGGAAAAAGTCTTAGAAGAGTCTTAGGTAGCTAGGAGTAAGCCATGTGAAACTGCTAAATTTGTCTATAGGGTCAAATAAACACATTATTTCTGTAATTAGTAGTTCCTTTTTATGGAAATCAGCATCATATCTCTAAAGTTATCCACCAGCTTAACTTTTAATGTTATTGTTCCAGTTCTTTGTAAAGCTAGGAAGATTGTATGTGAATATTTCAAGAGTACTGTCCAGGTTTAGCTGAGACAAAAATGTTATGTGAAGTCAACACTGCTTTGCATCATGCTGTCCTGCTTACCAGAAAGTTGACCCAGCAACATAAGTCAGATTAAGTCTATATTTCAGGCCTGTCCCTATCACTTGGAAAGGGAAAATTGTCCTTGGAATTCAAAGAAAATAATTCCAGAAACAAGTTCTTCCCACTAGCAAGGTCTTGCAGGGTGAGGATAACCCAAACAAGGGCACAACTCCCTTACTACATCTAAGCAGCCTGAAAACAAACATCTATTGAGCCATGCAGAGGGCAGAGGTACCTGGAAGAGGATGGTTTAAACATACAAGCCAGCCTGTATGCCACTGCAGCTGTTACCTGCTCAGGATGAAGCCTTTCACTGCAGAGGCAGCTAAGCTCTGGCACAATATGTGCTGAGACATTTGAGTATACTTGGTGCAACAGACAGTACCTGAACGCTAAAAGAAAAGAGGACCATGAATTCAGAGGCCCTTCTGCCTGCCTTTGGGACTGGTTATACTCCAGCAGATGATTGGAAAACTCAAAATGCATATAATAGGAAAGAACTGCTTGCAGGCACTCCGCTACTGTCAGTCACAGAGATTCTCATTCAACATGCTGCCATCCAAACTGCAAAAGGTTGAACCTATTCTGAAGATATGTATTGAACTCAAACTGCCTTTTGCCCAAGGATCTTTTGTGGAGGAGAACCTGACAATCATTAAGCTTCCCAACAGCCCTATGATGCAAGCCCATTGCTACCAGGGGATACAGCAGCAAAGCTATGAAGCCCTGAAAAGCTCTGGGTCAAACTCCCTCCTAGAAATTAACAGCAAACAACTCACTTGCAGACCGATTGTCACCTTTTGCCATGTAACAGAGAGGGCCAAATTTGGTCCTGCTTTTAAGTGAGTAGATAGCCACAAGAGAGCACATGTAGCTGAAAAAGGGATTCTATCAGATCCTCAAAACAAATTAGCTGAAAACACCACTATCGTTTTCCTTGATTAAGTTCTTACAAAAGTGTCTTATCCCCTTCTGTGGCTGGTACACTGGTGGCTTTAAAACTTTTTCACTCTCCTAGACTGTAAGGTGCCCACTGCTTCCCAGGCAGCTACTCAGAGGCTTGTCTTCAATGTCCTGCAAAAGAACTAACTGGCTATTAGAAAGATAATAATTATGCTGTACTGTGAAAGCTTTTATTTTCACTTGCATTGCAGAAGCATTCAGAGTTGCAAACTGTGAGCAAATTATCCTTCTACTAGAGTCCACAGAGACAATTCTCACCAGACTGAATGACAGTGCTGACAGTGAAAACAGAAAGATAGGAATAGAAACAGAAGCAAGGAGCAGAAATTGGCCAAGGACATGTGCACATTCATATTAAAGAAAGGTTTGCAACTAGATCTTACAAATTCCACTTGGGTGGTACCCTCCAAACTGAAGTGTTGGATTCTGCTGAGTATCCTCCTGTCATCCTTTACAGCTCCTGAGGATTAGGCTTATTATTTCTAGGTGTTCTGAACACTTACTTCAAACACTGAAAAAACTTTCCCAAGAAACCTTGAAAAAGTCCCATGCAACAACACCTTCCACAGAGAGCTCTCAAAGTTGACATATGTAAAACAATGGAACCACATATAGCCCACTGTTCTGCAGCAGCTCCCACTGCTGACCCAATATATACATAAGTGTGTGAGAACAAGCTACAGCATGCAATGGATTGCTTTGATCTAAACAAAGGAGCTCATTTTGCTAAGAGTGTCACTGTATCTCCAAGAGTGTCTCCATGGTTCAGATCTCAGTACTCCAGGTAGAGGCTAACGCAAACTAGTTAATGAAAATAGGGCTGTTCTTACAAGCCTGCTGGATGCCAGTTAGGATGACTAAGGCTGGAGCATGCTGTGAGCTTCGAATCTGACTCTTAAGCTGTGTGGTGTGCAGGCTGAAAGCCTGTGATGTCTCAGTAATCGCCAGAACAAGTAATTGAGTTTTCATATTCTGAATTAACCCTGCTTGAGGATTTTAATGTTCTGCTATTACACAATCCCACCTCTTCTTCCCAGACCCTAGGGATTTGACATGATTTAAATCAAATTATAGGAAATACTCTGCCCAGAACAACCCTAAGCCCCACATAAAGTGATAGGAATCATAATTCAGACCTTGCCACATATACATTCAGTGAGTCACAAGATTTCCCTCCACCATACCCGCTGCCAAAGCATGAGATACTATTTCATTTAACAGTGCAGCACAAAGCCTCAAATCAGTATGCCACCAATTTCTGCTGTCCCCAGGAACATCCTGCTCTGCTATAAGTAAAATGAACAAAATATCTAAACCTGAGAAGGGGAAAAAAATATTCAAGTCTGAATGCAACATATGCAGACCTGGGCAAACATTTTGTTTTCCTTTTTGTCAAAGGCTGACAGATGCATGAGCTTTGCGCAGTGGAATTTTGACACTCACTTCAAGAGCAGCACAATCCTACCTGAAGACCCATACATCAGCAGAAGAGAAGCACCCTTCTATGAGTACTTCAGCATGATTGCATTTCCATTTCATTAGAGACGTCTGTATCTGCCTTTCACTGAGCATCTCACCAGCTGAAACGTCTAGCTTCCCAAGACAACTTTTTATGCTGTTTGTATTGGGACTGCTCCAAAATTGGGTTAGGTTTGTTGAATTGTTTTGGGGGTTTTTTTGAAGTTAGGGAATTTGAAAAAATATTAACTCCTATCTTGAGTTACAGGCAGTGAAGCAGCATAACTTATGTCAGTAATACCAAGTTATATCCAAGTCTTAACTGGTGACTCATAGAGTTATAAAGAATGGCTGTTTACTGAAAATCTTCATACATTCCATAGGATTATCTTTTTGACACTGAATTCCTGGCTCAGAGAGGCGCTTTGCCATCAGCTCTGAAGGGCCCAGGCTATATGTGTTACCCTGACAAGAAGCACAGCACAATGGGAGCAGATATACAGAGTAAAACAGGTGGTACTAAAGACTCAAAATTTGCATCATGCATACTGTTCAGATTCCCCTTCAGACCACATGTAGCTGGTCCCACAGACCAACATGCCCATGGGTCACTAAGCATATTAGATGCAATTCAGGTTTGTATTGTGCAGTTCAGTTTAATTCAAAATAAATCCAGGTTATGTACTCTCAGATTGCCCCATACAAGCAAAACCATCTGGGATATAAATGTCAAAACCACACTGTTAATCCAAGCTAAAATGCTCGCATAAAGAGAACATTTCCTCTCCCTGCTGCAAAATATGCATCTTATCTGAATGTTGGATACAAATTCTTTCAAGAGGCAAGAAAAGTACAGAGCTAATGGAGTTCCTGAGCCTCCAAGTTCTCCTGGGAGGCACAGGTTTTGATTCTCCTCACAAATTTGTCCTGTTTTACAGTGACTCTCAGATCCCAGCAGAGGAGCTGAGTGACAGTCACGGAGACTGTGCAACTGGGGACCTTATCAGGTTTGATTGTAGGAGGTGCTGAATCACAGCCATCTCTCAGATGATTCACAAATTCAGAACAAATTCTTGAACACAAACAGGATGCAGTTAGCATTTTGGAATTGAGATAACTGTATTGCTGGAAGATATATTTCAGCAACGTCTTCACAAAGCAAAAAGATCATTCCACAAGGTGCTGAAGTACACAAGACCCTCAAGCGAAGGCTAAAATCAAATCTCAATCCAACATGGAAAATTTGACACATGCTTCCTATAGGGAACAGGATCTACAGTGGTCCAAAGCTTGGATATAATCCAGAAAATCTTCCCAGAGGGAAGCCTTTTATCTTTATTGTTCTCTTTGCTGTGAAGCATTTCCCCCGGGAGCTGCTCTGTACAAAGCTCTAAGCCAGCTTTCAATTTAAAAGGGCTCCCAGTGACAGAATCTTGGTGCAGGCAGAGCTTAGTGTCTGTGTGCAGACAGCCCTATCACGGGCTAAAGCCACTCCAGTTAAATTACTGGCAATTGCGCAGAGGCTGTTCTCTTTCCATGCCACTAATGTTAAAAGCCCACGTGTCTTCTATGGTCCTTTCTGAAAGACATGCATCTGCCTTACAAACCCTTGAGTTGCCCACCTTTAGACAACAAGATTGGGCCCTACAAGTTTTTTCTTTTATGGCTAAATATTTCCACAAAGGTATATAAATTATGACAAATCTCTTCTGTTAGCAGATTTAATTATGGGTTTTACATTTTATCAGTAAAAGCCTGAGGCTTTATTAAAGTTGTATTTCCTAGCATGCATTTGAATTAGAAAGTGCAGAAAGAACAGGAATCAATCTTTGACGTTAACTAAACAACCAGCAAAAGTTCTTGTTTCTCACAGGATGCTGTGAAGTTTTTGATATATTATGAAATACAGCCTTTTATGTCCAACTAGTAGAGTGACATTTGAACTAACTTTAAAGGATCTCAGAGACAAGCTAATCCAGCAAAGCCACCAAGAACTGCCTTCTCTAACTAAACATCATATCTGCACCTCACATTAATGGAGATAGATATGGTAGTCCAAGAGACTTTGATAACCACCTAGGAAACTAGGCTCTAGGAAAACCCACCTGCACAGCTCCCAAAACACACACTATTCTCAGTTTTTGTCTCTAACACACTTTCCTAAGAGACCCTGGTTAGGGTATCCCCATTTCCAAAATGGGTTTACACATAAGTTTCCTAAACATTTTTTTGTAACATTAGGAGAAAGAACAAAATAGGAGTGGAGTTTAGCCAATAAACAGTGGAGTTTAGCCTCCACTGCAGCTAAACATACCCACCCAAAGATATGAGATGCCAAGTTAAAGTTATGAAGTCCAGTTCAGGCTGGTCAAGAGTTAAACCTGTAGTATGCCAAATCAGCGCCATAACAACTGGTCTATTGTTACTTCCAGCTTTACCCCAAGACTGCCCCAGGCAGGCTTTACTCCTGGCACCGGACTGTCAGAGTATGTTGAATTCAAGTCCTATTTACACATTGTTGTGTTAGCTGAAAGATTTCACTAGGTAGCAACAGATGCAATTGCCTGGAATCCCATTATAATATGCAATGCCTGTTATCCTGAAAATCAGACACAGGAGTATAAATTAACTGTGTTTCATATTGTAATACATGCAGCATACCTAATTTGGAAACAATAGATATATTTGTTATGTTTATTTTAGCCAGTAGCCTTCACATAACACAAAATTCAACTCCACAGTTCAGCAAATGCTCCAAAATTTTACAGTTTTAACCCACCTCCATCTTCAAAAGATATTTCGGGTTTAGCAAAAAGGAGTCTAATTGAAATGCTCAGTGCCCTTCAAATCAGACTTTAAAAAAGTGAGGACTTAATGAGATTATAAAATTCAAAGTGTTAAAAAACTGCATATAGCGTACAAAAAAATGCCATGTTCTATGGTTATAGTCCTCTGCTGTCAATGGGAGGCTTCATTATGCTTCATTTGTCCCATTAAGAAACATGTATTAATTGAACTATACAAATCCTTGGTAAAAATACTTATTTACAAGCCCAGGAAACACTGGAAAGCGTGGAGAACCAGTCTATGCTTCTCCTGAATACCATTTGGCAATACTGTATGGCATCCTGTCACATGAAAAAAAAAAAACAACCCAAACCCAGAGCTTCAAGTCAACAGCATGTATTCACAAGTCTGTAATTCAGGTTTTTTTTGTGAGAAGAAGCAAGGTCACAGAGGGAATTTCATTATGAATGAGGGGAAAAAAGGCTTTTAAATCAAGCACTATTTCATTGAATGAGACCGCTCTTTTCAGATACCAAGTCCCAGTTTGGAAAGCACGTTTTTTCCCATTGCAGTGAGAAGCCAGAATCAAATGTTGACTGAAATTAATGCAGCAGGGCAGTCAGTAACACTGCGCTAGTTAAACACTGACATCTACAGTCATGTCTGGGGAAAAAGATTGTCTCTGGAGTAGGATCCGAGAGAGTCACCAGCAGCCTTTGGAAAGCATTGCCTGCTACTCACACTCCAGTAGGCATCTCCCATTCATAGTTAACTGGTGTGAAACCTGCTGTGCAGATTAAGGATTATGCCATGACATCAGAGCTGCCAGAATTCCAATTTGTTATTAACAACAAAAGGATAGACACATGCAGAACAATGCCACTATCAGGAGGCAGGAAACAAACACAGAACTCAAAGCCAGGCCCTCGGCTTGGTTTTTCAATGCCACTTGAACATCAATGATTTCAACTGCAGCTGGCATATTTGTGACAAGAACAGGAAACACCTTGCAGTTTCTACTGCTTGCAGTGGATAGTGGGGGATTTTGATCACACTATTAGACCAGTAACTGCAATTGAAAGGAAAAAGTTAATTTGATGACTTATGTGGTAACTGAGCCACATACTGCAAACAAACAAAACATACATAAGCTTAACAATATATTGTGCTAAAAAAGAATAACATTTGCAGCCAGAGTGCATATTTAAATTATATGATAAGCACTAGCTTGGCCTTGAATTTTTCTCAGGTGAGACCAGATGCCTGAATCCTTCCCCCCACATGTCTTTTGTTCTGACTGCTATAGAACAAATTCTCTTTTTTTTTTTCTTTTAAATATCCAGGAAAAATAAAGCTCTAAGAAGTCTAGGGCAACAGCTACTCCAAGGCTCTGTGCATTCATTTTACGAGTAGCTTCACTTCACTGTCAGATTACTGGCTGCTGTGCCCACACCCCTTCGCCTTCTCACTCCAGCACACTACTGGAAGGATCACGTACCTCAAATTCACTCCTGCTAAACTCCAGTAGCTGACACTGTACTGCTCATCCATGGTCTACACACACTCAAGCCATCTCTTCATGCATGCATTATAAGATTGATTTATTCCTGAATGCCCACTCATATTGAAGGGATCAGCTGCATCAACGATAATTTTACACCTTCAGAGATTCACTTTCTTCAAAGTGACCTGAGCTCACTTTATTATGCTCTCTTCAATGTTCCCCTGAAGAGAAATCTCAGCACATACAGCAGGGAGGAACAGTTAAGATATCGCTGCCATATACATAGGGAAACACTCACAAAACGGCAGTTACTAGCAGGGAAAGGGAACAAATATTACCCCATGTATTAGAGTCTGTATTTTCCATCTGAAAAGGACAAAGGTGTAATTCTTATGTGAAACCTCAACACAATATAAAAGAGATTGTAAGGTAAGCATGAAGGCCTGAATAGAAGAAAAATGCACGTATGGATGGAGAGAATAAAGTAAGCTACTGTTACAAGTGGCCTCTTACCATGAAGAGCTTAAGCCCTTAACTTCTGCCGAATTGGAGGGCACTCATCTAGTCTCAGGTAATATTTGTCTCATTAGGGAAGGCTCTATTAAAAACGCAGCTCTCAGACCCTCAGCTTTATTGTTTTCTTCTTGCCTGCTAGTCAGAGAGAGTTTTATTACCTTAATTTCCTCTCAGTTGGTGGACTGGATTTTCCCGACTAAAACATTCAGGAAATCCTCTTTTACCAGCCTCTTTTCATGCATGTAATCTATGAATTACATTTTTCATGCAGCTCTATAACGATGCTATTGCACATTGCCCTTATGATTACTCATTAGATGCAGGACAACTATTGTTCTCTTGGCAATTTGCACTCTTCTTAGTAGAGCAAGTCACAGTCAGGTCAACCAGCATCAAAAATATCTAGGAGTTTCAGTTAGAGCCAGCTCTTCCTTTTTGCAAAAGTACCTAAACTTACAACCTCTGTCAGGGTTCTCCATCGTTTATCCTGTTACCCTATGTTTATTACCTGATGATAGATCTGGGTTCACAAACACCTTGCCTGAAAACCCCATCTCACAAGTTAAATGATTTTCAATTCATGGTTTTTGCTCTTACAAGTAAGGGTCTTGCCAGTTGTCACCCGAGATGATTATATCCTGTCCACCCACACATCCTAACTTTGCAATTCCATTAGCATCCACCATGGTCTGTGTAGGATTTTGTCCTGTATATCAATCACTGTAACACCCAGGCTAGATTACATGGCAGCAGTCCTTGGATGGTAAACAATGGATTAGCAGAGATGTCAGGAAGGCTCCCAGGTAAATGGCTGCAGAGTCCTGGGTTCACCAAGCAAGCAGAGTTAAGAAGTCATCTGCAGAAGGTTGTAAAACCACTGAAATATGAAACTCTGTATTGTCTTAAGTATTGTCTGTATTTTGTTGTAAGTATGCGAGTAATATTTCCATGACCTTTACTACACAGCTCCTCCTGTTCAGGGGTGCAGTCCTAAGCATTGCTCTCATCTTTTATCCTGGGAATTGGGCTCATTAGGTCCTCTGAAGAACAGACCAGGATGTTTGTTTCATATTTCAGGATTAATTCAAAACAGGAATGCAGAATAGAGCTCAAACTTTAGTCCACTTTTAAGTATTTGCTTCACCAAATAATTAATTAATTTTCCTCATGTCTTACACAGAATACCACAGACTGGAGAGAATAAAAGAGCAAAGAGAAACCAAATTTTAAAACTGGCATGTCTTTAACATTATGGTTTCTCACCCCAACTTGATCCTCTTACTCCCCACATCTCCATGCGTGAATCCACTCCCACTGAAAGAAACCCTGAAGTAGAAAAGTCATTTCTGCAAAGTCCTCAAGAACCTGCAGTTCCTTAGTCTCTCGGTCCTTTCACCCTCAAACAGGGGGAGCCAAGTGTACCTTTGGATTACACACACAAGTGACAGATGACACAAATAGCTGCCTGCAAAATCGAATTATGGCAGCACTGAAAAGGTTTTATGCAAGACAAGCAGATGACTGCTTTTAAACTACCAGCGATGGGAGTACTTTGGATTAAAAAAAAACCACCCACATTTGTTTTATTTATTTAAATTTTAAGTATTCAAATATTGTTCTTTAGATTTGTGCTGGATTCAGTTTAAAGTAACACAACTCTAGAACACTAGCTGAAAGACAAGTTTCTTTTCAGTATTAATACCAAACCATATCTTGTCACAGAGAAAGCTATTTTTCAGTGATTCTCCTTGAAAACAAAAAACTGTCAGCTGAGGCCAGTAGATAGGGAATGTAATCAAATGATGAGAGGAGGAAAACTCTTAACTGCAAATCCCTGGACTACCTCTATCATCACTCAAAGAAACAAAACATGCATCTGGGTGTTTATATATCACTATAATTTATTCAGGGGGTGGCACGTTTTACACTTTTATAGTCATAATTATACAGTACTGTATACTTCAGCAAAAGTACACACAAAAGAAGTTTCAAGAGACTATTATAGAGCTCAAATCTGCTCACAACTAGGGATCTTGCGCCCATTATTACACCCCTTCCTATTTTTTCCAGTATATCAATTTACACATAAAACCACTCGTTCCCATTAATAGAAACAAGGCAAAAGGATAGGATGCAGTGTTTTACCTTGCAAAAAAATTTTTACACTACCCCCCAATCCTTCCTTAAAAAAAAAAAAAGTATTGCAAAGTATTTTCAGGTAGTTTACAGGAGACAAGAGGCCCCAGACTATTCATACTTTACTACACCTCAAGTTTAATTGGCTGTTCAGTAAGACACAGATGCCAAAAATTGATATTTTTTTTTTTCAAAAATACCCATTTTTAATCAGAAATTAAGACAAGATCATGGGATATTTTAGAAACTGAATCTTCCTGATATTTTCATAATTGTTTTAATTGTTTTAATCATCTCTAGAAGCCAAAAAAAATCATGCTAGGTGAATGACTATTACTTATATTATCTTATTATGGTAGGTTGAAAGCCTTGTTATTTAGAGAAAGAAAAATTCTCAGGCTGCCTCAGGATGCCCTGCCAGCATCACCACCCACACTTGAATGTTGGGGTACGATTTGAAGGGAGGGAGGGAGGGGGAGGGAGGACAGAGGGTTAATTAATTTTTTTGTTTGGATATTTATATCTTGACCAAAGCTGTCCATATATTTGTGGTTCAAGTCACATTTATATCACAGCTAAATTTTCCCTCCCAGTTTTTTTCCAGCCCTGTTTACTGTTTCTTAATTTCCTAACATTGATGATGCTTCCTCCTGTCGCCGGGTTTTTTGCCTGCCCAGCACTGGGCACCTCCACAGACACCTTCCATCTCACCTCAAAAAGTAGTCAAAGGAGGAGGAAACACAGATGTTCTTTCACAGATCATACAGATGACATGCAACATTGCTGGTAAAAATCCTGCTAACAACTAGTTCCATTTCATTTGCAAGGCTTGTATTACCAAGTATCTCAGCATATGCTGAACAAGTTATTTGCTCACAAATTTGGTGCCTCATCCTCAGCCAGACGGGAGAAACGACTCCCAGCCGACCGGACTGGCCCCAATACTGCAGCAATTCCAGAGGTGGTACCTGGATCCCAGAGAAAACGGTCCTATTATCTGAACAGAGGCAGGTTACTGAAAGCAGAATTGCGAGGAGAGGAACAGGACATTAAAACAGATTTTGGAAATAGCATGTTGGCTAATAAAGACGATTATTTTAGCAACAAAAATAAATAAATAAAAGGTTAGCTGGAGAGTGGAATCTAGGATAAGGCACCTGATAGGATGCATGTGTATGTGTATGTCATTCGTCTATGGTACACATGCAGCATTTTTCACTATTTGACCCAGCTACATTCATCTTCCATGATTTGTCAGAGAACGGTTGATAATACAGCAGCTGAATTAGTGTCTCCATACTGGTTCCTTTAGTGTGCTCTTAAATTGTCAGTCAGTACACATACCTGCCTTGTCCCAGCAAGGCATAGGAAAGCTATTGTCACTGCAAATGCTTCAGGAGAAACTCATTAGACTTGGCCCCAAAAACAAGTCCTAAGAAGGGCTACCGGGTACATTCTTTCTCAGGATATCTGAGAAACACTCTCTGCCTGCACCCAAGTTTAGAAGCACATAAATCCAGCACAAGGGTCTAATCAGCAGTCAGGGTATCATCCCAGAAGGCAATATCACCCATGACTCTGTAGTCAAGCTTGTACCTTATGTGGCAGAAGCCACACCAGCCACAGTATTAACACGCCACTATGATCTGCCAGCAGATGGATAACACTTCTATTAAGACTCAACAGGATATTTCACATCCCACTGTTACTCTAATAGCACTTATTAAATACAGTGCTCAACAGCCATGAGGAAAGAAAAAAAAAAAAATCCAGCTTTGCCTGCATGCTGTAGGATACCTTTTTTAATGTTTTAAGCCCAAATGTATCTATTGCTGGTTTTATAAAACTCCGGGAGAGACAAATACTGAGATTACTGGAGCTCTGAAGATGCCCGAGCCCTTCCTGCTCCTCCTTGGAGTTGCTTGAGGGCTCAGCCCCCCAGTTCTGATCAGCTGCTCCTAACAGGCACAACTACTCACCAAAAGCAACATTAATCTCCAAAAATTTTACTGACATTGAAGTCATAACTTTGGCCTAGCAGACAAAAAAATTATTTTTTAACAGTGCATAAAAAAAACCTGTTCTTTTAACATATTCACATGAAACATTAATAGCTTCTCTATCTCAATTAAACATTTAGTTTCAGTAAACCGATGGCATGATAATGGAAACTCATCCACCAGTTCTTATGTGTATTTAAAAGACAATGGCAGGCACATTTGGCAATAATACTCCCTATTACTATTATCTCCATGACTGCTACATATAGTCAAAAGACATCTTTGAGGCTGTATCAATTTTTAGTTTCCATCAACTACAAGCATGAGAGGATAATCCTGGGACACAGGCAATCTGTCAGGCAGCATGGCTATGTCTTCCTTGGATCAAGTCACCACCTCAGAACCCATTTTGCCCTTCAACGTTATATTTCCTCCTTGCTGGAGGCCCTCTGTACACCAGATGTTTTCCTCTTTCCTCACCTGCTGAGAAAGTTCACTTATGTTTATCCCTGGTTCATCCTCAAAATAGTATTTTATATGAATAAAATCCTTTTCAGAGCACCTCTCAGAGTGAAGCAAAAGTAATAAAGTTTTACTGTAGAGATATATAAAATCCAATTAAACATCATGCAGTGGTAATATTTTTATAGGGATTATTTTCTTAAACGTGATTTTGAAATTTGTTACAAGCAAACAGACTTGCATTCCTAAATTTACCAAATGTTCCTGGAATATGTAACAGATCAGACATTCATTTTAGCATCCGTTTGAAAGATGAGGTCTCCATCCCTTATATTTGAGCATGTTCTTTAATTTACTAATGGCAATAAAAAGATTTCTCAGACAATATTTACACAAAAAGCCCCACTTTTCTTTCAGTACAGAGGACTGACTACATCAAAAACCCAGACTGAATAACACTTGAACGCTACAGTTTATAAGTTAAAAGTCAGTCAGAAACATGAAGACTAACTCCTCCTCAAGCCCTATCCAATAATATCTGTTATTCTTCTCAATAAATGATCTAGTCCTACTCATCATTACTGCAGTCTGAAGAACTGTGTTACATACTTTAAGGTTATTCATCCTTCCACAATTCTATTTAGATTTTGAACCATAATCATGTCATAAGTGGGTGATATGGCAACAGCTCCTAATACAAAACCTATGCAACTCTATAACCAATTTTTGAGTGTTTAATATTCAATATAGCAATAGGAAAATGCTTGGCAGTAAAGCAAGTGTACTTTGTTACTCAAAATGCCTATGTTACACAATATATACCAATTAATTTCTGTGATAAAAATCCATCAGCTGCTCTTCCATGTGTCACCATTTTGAGACATCTAATAAATAATATTTTCCTTGGATACTATATTGAACAAATTGCCACAATCAGGAAATAAAACTGAAGAAGAGAACAAAAATATAAGAAATCCACTTGCAGATCTTGTAAGATAACCAGACAAAACACTCATTCCCACTCTCCTCTAGCAGAAGTACAGATGTGTTTGTAACCTGTCAAAGCAACTAAATCATTTATCTATTTAAAAGAATGGAGAAGTTCCACTTTTAGAGTCATAGCAATAAACTCAAACACCAACTTCAGTGTTCACTGGCTACCACAAGATTTTACAAGATCGGAATCACTCTTGAAAGATTTTGTCCTTTATCATTATTAATCAATTCATAATTATTTTACATGCAGAGACACTCCCCATTCTCTTCATTACTCCTACATCCCTGGTAAAAGAGTATAGGATAGGAACATAGTGAACTCCTCAGAACCCACAATCATGTGTTCTTTTGTTTGCTTGGGGTTTTTTTGAATAATTCAAGCTTTCAGTTCAGAAGGGGATGTTCTTCCCTCAACTACACAATGTTGGCTTCCCTCATTTTTTCTGTCATCACATTTTATAATCATCAAGAGCCTCAAGCATGTCTTTCAAAACTGAATTTTCTACATTACTCAAGCTGTACATCCATCACTAGCCGTCACCTATTCCCCTATGGTAGCTGGCATGCTATCTGTCAAGGTGCTCTGGTGCACATGGGGACAGTTGGAACGCAGGGTAGGTGGCATGAGGGCAGCCTGAGAAGGCAGTTTCTGATCTGAAGCTCAGTGCCCAATTCCCTAGCATCAAGGTGAGAAACCCCAAGAGTACAAGAGAAACAACAGATTCATAAGGTGAATAGTTTGGACACTAGAGTCACCATTCTGTGGAGCACGGCACAGACTGTGCTCCCAAGAGAGCATGTACAATAATTTTTATTTTTTTTTTCCCCACAAAGGAAATGTTTCCATAGGAGAACCAAGCTTGCATCCACACAGGGATATATTCACAAAATTAAGATGGTCAGCAGGTTGGAAGGAGAAAAGCAGAGAGTAAACTACTATCTGAAGACATCAAGTCTTAATCCTCCCCATCAAAGCATGTGCATCTATGCTCCACTGCAATAACTGGGATACTGGCTTTTCTAAAGTTCTAAACACTGCAGCTTCTTCAGGTGGAGAAGTTTCTCCAGTCTTTTTTGCCCCTCCTCTGGGCAGCTTCTACTGCCTCTTTCTTCTCGCTTCCATTAACAGAAAAGCAACAGCTCTGGGCTTTTCAGATGTGCATTATTCACCATTGACTGTGATCCATACACTGAAGAAGTTCGAAATGCAGAAAAACGTAAAAAAGCAAAACACCCTCAAAATAGATTTGAAGGGATAAGAAAAACCACTATCATAAATAATTTAGAATCCAGGGGAGTCAGCCTTAGGAGCCACTACACTCAGAGCAAGTTTCCAGATGAACAAGGAGGCCAGGCAATTATGTTTAATTTTTGACTGATTTAATTGGTATGCACAGCAAACCCACAAGACAAACTACAGGCAAAGTTATAATTGCCCTGATTACATAGCTCTACAAGAAGCTTTCAATGAAATAACAGCAGCAGTTTTCCTGACACTGAACTGAAGAACATCATAGACAATCCATTTTTAAAACCTCCTCTAAAGAAGCTATTATCAGAAGCAAAGAATAATAAAAACAGGAGGTGGAAAAACAGTGACCGACTCAGTAACTTGAAATATATCTCGTCTGCTTTAATGTCTCTATTTTGTTTTGTTTATGAAGGCTTAGGTTTTTAAAGAACAAAGATGCCCGGCAGTTTTAATGACAAAAATAGCAATTTATGATGTAATTTTTGATGCCATAACACAGCAGTGAAGATCATCTTTGTTTTTCAAGAGATAAAAAAAAATATTTCTCTCACTAAATAGGCTCACTAAATAGGCTCACAAACATTACCCTCTAACTTGAGCTGAATTTCTTCCACTACTGCTGACATAAATGTCAACTTAATCAATAGGTTATACTCAACTGTCAAAGTCTTTCCTACACTCATATTTTATATTTCTCTTCAACAATTAGAGAGGAAGGAAAAGTGAGCTACCTCAATCAAGGTAAAGCCAAACACTGCATAAAACCATTCTCTGCAGCGATGAACCTCTCCCAGCTGTTTTGGTGTTGGTGTGCAAAGGAGAGATACCCAGGACAGCAACGCTTTCACCTCAACCCCACACCCTCCAAAGGCAGGAGACAGTGTTATTCCTTGCAGTTCTTCTGCACCAAGGAAACCCTTTCTCTACCACTGATGACAGCCTGTTTCATCTCTGGCTCACGGATTTTTTCATGCAGGCGGAGCTCTTACTTGCATATGGACCAGCACAGGTTCATAGAAAACAACCCTGAAATCTTGTTATTTTCAAAACTATTATCCATCTTTACCAAGAGTCAGTCTTCTTCTGCTACTTTGCAAAGTTACCAGCACAAGTGCTGACTTAGTGATAACAGCAGGTAGATTCCCACTTTTTTCAGAGATGCACAATCTTCATACTGAATTATGTATCTTAATTGCTGACTGCATTGTCTGGACTATTTAATTAGTTTTCATTAAACACCATCACTTTTACCATTTTAATAGACTGACCAGTGAAATACAGCCTGGTACACGCTGATCATTTGGAAGTAAATAAAAGACTAAATGAGACCTGGGGATCAATATGCAAATTCTGACCCCAGATCAGCAAAGCAAAGCGGCACAGCCTGGCCTCCAAACAGAGGAGGGCACCAGCTGGAACATGGAAATCTAGATGGAAATTCCTGGTCCATCCCAGCTTTTGTGGTTTTTTGCAAAAATACACTCGGCCCATGGGTGATTTTCCTAAATGGTACCTCGGCATTCAGTAGAGCTCTCGGGCAGACCTAAGTACATTGCTCTCTCCTAAAGCCAATGGCAAGGAAACACATAGTTTGTAAATCCACCTGGGACTGATCTGCATAACTAAGTATCTGAATATAGCTAGTCCTTAGTTTCTCTGTCTTGACTGTCTCCCATTGAAGTAAAACAAAAGCTGAACACATATATTGGGGGAGAGAGAGAGAGACAGACTGAACTGCAAGCTCTACTGGCATAAGTCTGGCACACATTTATTTGGCATAAATTTGGTCCAGCAGATTTGTTGCCTCAAAGCTCAAAATAAACTGAAAATAAAGCTGCAAATTCAAAGCTTCACACTTCATGCTTGGAAGCCTGGGGTAGTTCTGGAAAAGCGCTGTGAAAGCTACAAATGGTAATAATACATTTTTAATAAAATTGCTGGTTTAAATCATTTGCTTTTAACATCTATTTTGCAAGTCTCAGAGGAAACCAAAAGCCATTTTGTGGCAGCTTCCTCATTTTTATATATTATGAAGAATCTCAGAGATCACTCTGGCTATAAATACATGTCATGAATGGAGTTTGGTATGGAGGACAATAGCTGTAAAATAAAGCCTGAGGGAATAAAAATTTACTGAGGCTTTGATATGACACTGACAGTCAGAGGCTGAGTGCATTATTTCAGCATCAAGGTAACTTTTCTGTTCCAAGGACAATATTTTACACAGCAATTGCCTGAAAAAACAACCAATATTTCTTTTATTACACTTGTCTGTATTTTTTCCCACACCCACATATTGAAATTGCTATAAATCCTATTTGCTCATGGCAACATTACCCATTTCATTTGTTTGGGTGACATGCTTATCAGCATTGCTTTTTTTTTTTTCATACTACCCAGTTTTTCAGAAAACTCTGCATATTAGGTTGTTTTAGCCAGTTAATGGACGGGGGGGGGGTGGAATCTGGAGCTCTCAGCACAGCTGCAATGATCCTGACCCCCCCAAAGAGATGAAGAGCAGTACAGTACACAAAATCAATACACTCCTCAACTGCAGTCACAAATTCTGCATGTGATGTAGGTCCTCTTGCAGTAAACTGCCAGCTGCAAGCAGACAAGTTGTTATGCAGCACACACACACGGCACAAGCAGGAATCCTTGTCTTTTTATAAGATGCTGAGGGGAAAAAAAAAACACCACCAATAATACACATTCTTTCAGCACACAACCTCAGCAGTGCTGCGATTCCCCACAAAGTCAGGGCATTACCCTGCCAAAAGTAGTTTGCTTTGTGCTCCAGCAGGAAAAATTTCAGACACATGCCCAGAGCTCCAGCCCAGCCATTCCTGCAAAGCAGCACATGGAACAGCTGCGACAGCAAGCGCTTTTAGACAGATTCTCAAATGCAAGGGCCATTAAGGGAAGCTTGGTCAGCAGGGCAGTACTGCTGGGCAAGCAGAGAGCACGCTGACACACAGCACCAACTGGACACAACCAGCACCCTGCACGGTCCAGCTGCACAGCAGAAGGCTACTGGATTCAAACTAATTCTCCCCTCACCCTTTCTCAGTGCGGGAGCTGCAGATAACCTGAGAAAGCTGTCCTTTTGCAGCCTTTCCACATAGGAAGGCTCTTCCTAGGTTTGAGCATTTAGCCAACTGTAAACCCATTTTCTCCACTTCCCTTGTGCTAATGTTGAAGCATGCAGAAGTGAAGGATATATAGCAGGTCTAAGGGACACGGAGCTACAGGTTTCTCTGAAAAAGGGTTGACAGGCTACCTGGGAAGCTACACAGGCAGCAACAGAGCCAATTGTTGCAGTACAGAGCCAGCTGCAGCATGGTACTGTGCTGGCAGGGAGCAGGAGCAGTAGAGTTTATATTTGCCAAGGTTTGTTTTAGTTCTGACTGTGTTCCAACCAGGGAAAACAAGCTCCCTTGACTAGGTTTTGCAAAGTTGCTGCAACTTGAATTTTAATCACTAGCTTGTTATGCCATTAGTTTTCAGCCAGACCAATTCCTGTCAGTCCTAGAGAATCACAGCTCCTTCAGACAACTCTGAAAAGCCCCTTTAGCCTCCTTTGCTTAGAAAAAGTGCTTTAATACATCTATTACTGTGGCATCTAGAGACCGAGTCAGAGACTGGCGTATGAAATACCCAAAAAAGAGAAATGAGCATAGAGAGCCTACACAGGCAAGCCCTACAAAGAGCATGTTGAGGGCATGTTCTGATCCACAGTATCGTTACCACTACCTTAGCATCTGAATAGTGACTTTGAAACAGAACCAACACAGAGTTTTGCCTCCTGACTCAGTGCAGAGTACTACATTTCTGTCATCTAAGTGTCTTTTCTATTTTCATCACCTGCACGGTAATGCCTGTCTGTCTAGGCAGAAATGATAGCAACCCTAGTAACTGTCACTGAAACATTCCTGCTTCAATCCAGGATGAAAATCCCACACTGTGTGCTGTTGCTTGCAGTGGCACTATACCCAATAAAACAAGTTGGGCCAATGAAGATTGATTGCTTTGTTTGATCAAATTATAAAAAACAGCTGAAGGGAACACAGGAGATGCAATATCTTACTTTCATCAAACATCCACTACAGCGCCTCACAGAAACCACTAAAATGTTTGAATGAAATTGGCTTGGACAGAAGCACTGTCAGATGGTTTGGAAGTTAACTGGAAATCATAAGCAGAGAGCAACATTGGGCAGCAACGTTTTGAACAAGAAAGGCATTTATAAATGTGCCTCAACGGAGATTAACATTAGATTTCATTTTATATAACATTTGATCTTCCAGATCAGTAGAAATAAGTAGCACGTTAAATTTGTGAATAGTAATTGCATAGAACAAAGAGGAGACGGTTGGAATCGAAAGTATGAACACATAACCACTTGCAATGCAACAAACCCACAGTATTTTTAACCATTATGCAATCATGGCAAGAAAAACAGTGAGAAAGCAGTAATAGCAAAAGACATGCTTTGCCATTTGGCCAGCAGAGTAGCAGAACCATGACTTAAGGCTATCTGTTTTCCAAACAAATTGCCATTCTCCTGAGTACATACAATCACAGAGGGCACAACAGCTATTTATGAAACATACCCATCATGTGGTAAGACCCGGCCACCTGATGACTGGACAGATCTCAGTAAAGCCAAAAAGGTTTTAAGGAAGGTCCCTATATTTATTACATCTTGAGAACTTTACCTCTTTAATTAGCAAGCAATTTTCTCTGAGCAGCAAGGAAGATGGAATGCAATAAAAGCTGACACTTGCAAACACTAGCAAGAAACAGATGGTCCTGCTCTCAGTCAGGGAGATGAGACTGTAGATTTAGGTCTCTTGATTTGTAAATACTATCCTCTTTCTTTTGCTTTAGTCTGGAAATAAGGTTCCCATAATATAATGCAGTCTAGACATCACACTCAGGCTGACTTTACTGCTCTCTAATTCACCTTCTGTCAAGTCTGTAGCTGAAATACACAAATTTTCCTTTCATTTCTGCCTGCTGTCAATACGCCTCAGGTCTTATGCACAGTGGAAGAATCTTCATTAACAGCCTATGATCTGTTTTGCACAGCCAGGCTCACAGCTGACTAAGTTGCTAGATAAAACACATTAAATTTCAGGTCCTAATTCCCTTCATCAAATATAAGAAAACACACTATAAAATAATAAGCCTTTCTGTTAATCTCTGCTCCAAGTTCACCTGCCCTTATAGAGCTGTCTGCCCTTGCTGCTCTCTGACATCTACCTTGTTTACCCACTACCAGGGTGGTATTCAAAGTTATGCTTCACATTAACAGGAACGAAGTAACCCTGCTCATTTGTAATTAAAGTACATTATTGCTAATACAAACTATTCCCAAACCCCGTTCTATCACCAACACTGGCCCTAGGGCCCTCATTAGTAGTTGAACTAGGGCAGGAGGCAGTCAAGGCAATGAGTCAAAACAAGAGCCATGGTGGGTATTACTGCAGATATTGTGGGTGTGCTGCCTGACTCACGCCTGTCCAACACTCGCCCTGGCCATACACACAAAGCAGCAGCCTAGTGACACTTTAATCCCAAACCCATGAAAGCTGAGTATCTGCTACTCCTGAAGTATAAGCAACACAATAAAACACAAAGAATGGCATGTGCTCACCAAAAGATGTGAAAGAGATAAGAGCCTTTCAGGCCCCTTTCTGAACTCTAGAGGTTGCTCTTCAAGATATATCAGCATCAGTTTTGATTGCATGGTTCATAAGCAGCACACTCACTACAACACTCCTTTTGCTTTCCTTTTTCAAATAGGGAGGCAATGGGGAATGATAGCCAACAAGAGAGGAAGCACTTCCAGGCATGCTATACACAGCATGGTGAAACATACAAGTCATCAGCTACTACCCTACTATCCTATAAACAAAGTATAACTGGCTTAAGTGAAAAACCCCAACCTTGGGATCAACGGCACCAAGTCCAACTGGCACCGCTAGCAACAACCCTCAGAGACAGATATTAGAGTCAATGCTATTTAAAGTCTTTTTAAATGACCCAGACAACATTCTCAGCAAGCTTGCAGACAACACCAAACTGAGATCAGTGTTTGACATTCTAATTAGCATTGATTGCATGATTTTTTAGGGTTTTTTTTCACCATGCAGGTGATCAAACACCAGAACAGGGGCCAGGTGGGTGGGGAAACTTTACCCTTGGAGATATTTAAAACTCAACTAGACATAACTCTGAGCAGCCTGATCCAAGAAGGGCTCCTCTGAACAGATGACCCCCAGAGGTCCATCTCACTCTAAGTTATTTTACAACAGCATTAGTTGATATATTAACAGCAGGGCCTGTGCTTTGTATACCCTCCATGCAATATTACTGCAATGGGTTATGGAAATCTGAACATCCTGAATAACACTGTATCTTCTGGCTCCTTTGTTCAAGCATCTAGTTTCTGACACAAGCTAAATTAGATTTTACCCAGTGCTAAGCTGCAATGAACAGGCTGCCTAGCGAGTACAGAAGCTTCCTCAACCCACATTGCTCGTCCTTGATGGCAATTGTTACAAAGACACACTTTTGAGCTCAGTAGCTACTTTCAAGGCAAATTATGCAAACTATACAAGTTCTCCTCCAAATTAGGTAGAAACCTTAAGTCAGCTATTTTATAGATTAAAAGGAAAAATAACACACAATAAAATTCCTGATGGCCTGTGTGAGTAATTACTTATCTAACTAAAAGCGTATTTTCCTTTTGTGTCCTGCAGGCTCTAGAGATTGTCTATGGATTTTGTGAACAGCCTGCCATTCTTTGCCGACACTAGTTCATTCTGCTGTGATAAATTGTTGCCTGCAGATGCACTGAATCTGCAGAAATAAAATAAATAAAAAAAGGGAACCTCTCCTTATGGTAATACTGATAGAAAAGAGCAAAACACAAAAACATTCATTTTAGCCATAGTGCAATAAGTAATAAAGGAATAAATTATAAATGGTCTATCATTTAGGAGTCTTCTTATTCAGCAGTAGATGTTTTCCTCCCTTCACTATTTACAATGTGAGGGTGGAGCAGAGGTAAAGGGTGATATATTTGCAGCTGTATTTCGATAGCACAGTTTTGCAACCATTCAATATTCTATTGAGATATGAAAGTTACTGACTCTGACAGCAAATAGCAATCACAAGTTCGGTAGGATCTGACTGTCCTGAAGTCTTACTCTAAGGAAGCTTTTAGCTTATTAACATGATACCACCTTTCAGAATAAATACAGAAGGATCTCCTTTCTTATAAAGTACATAGTAGCATTATACATATGAACAGCCTAAGACCTGCAAAGCATTTTTCTGGTTACTTGGCATTTTTCTTTATAAGTAATTGTGGTACTAATTATTCTATTAAAGCAAATAAGTACTTCAAATAAGTGTCCTGTATGTTTTTCATGTAACTGACCATTTCTCCTTAAGGATGAGGATCTACAGAAATATGAACCACAAACCTTCCTTTTTGATAGAAAAATACCACACTTTTTAGGAGATTAAAGTTTAAGCAGTTATAAGAAAACTACAGCTCAACTAATTACAATCCTGTGTTCTTTCAACCCAGTATTGAAATGTACAAATCTGAAGAAATGAAAGCTGCCACCACATAACATCTCAGCAGAGCTTTGTAGCTCCCCATGTTATAATGTTGTTTTGCCTTGTGAAGGAGTGCGTAGCA
>JAOQGH010000062.1:10024261-10049289 GCA_025769975.1 Gallinago jamesoni | reverse complement strand
ACCACATAACATCTCAGCAGAGCTTTGTAGCTCCCCATGTTATAATGTTGTTTTGCCTTGTGAAGGAGTGCGTAGCACCTGAATTACACTCCCAGGGCCCCTATGCACCACAGAAACAGTGCAGTGCACTGCAGGAGAGGAACCACAAAGGCCCATTCACTGAACATGGAGCCCTTTATAAGGCTTCAGCTGAAATATAACCCAATTGTTAAGGCACACTAGGACCCATGTTACTACTCAGTATGGAGTCCAGAAGAAAAATAACACCTCCGCTCCCTCCCATGTGTGGTTTATTAGTTACCTGTCATGTTCAGGGCTCTCCATTCTTATGAGCCTGTTTCCAGTGGTAATTAATGGGAATTCCCAAGAACAGAACAGGAGCCTCCTAAGGTTGCCGGTGGGAAGTGCTGAGAGCACCACACTTCTCCAAAGTGCTTTCTGTTCCAGCTGCAGAGATGCACCTCCCCACATACCTTGAAAAGTCTCCTAAACTTTTTGAACAAAAATGAAATCTTTGAACCAGCACCCCTGGTTTTTTTTCTTCTCTGTGCTAACCAATACCTTTCGCCCAGCTATCGTTGCTACCTACAATGTTTTCCACTGACACACAAAAGCTGTTAACCTTGCTAGCAAATAGCAATTACAGATTCACAGGGAATGTACTATCTTTAAGCTTTGCTATAATGAAGCCTTTCTAACCCCAGGATGAAGTACACAGGACGTCCCAGGTTCAGATCCCTCCTTGCCTGAGGAAACCCAGGCAGACTACTCTAAGGAGGAATCTCTGGCCTCAGGCTCCTTAGGACAAAGGACAGAAAGCAATGTTTGCACTCACACAAACTAAGGCTGATCTACTCCAGGTTGAATAGTTACACAGTCACTGACCAGAGAGGAGCACAGTACCCAAAGTGTACTAGCAGAGAAAAACAACCTGGATTGCAGTCCTTCCCCCACCCCAATTTATTGCTATTTTATATAACTTAGGATTCCAAATTCCTTCCTCACCCAAGGTATCCAAATCCCAAAGCAAAAACATCACACTTACCCTTTCTTCTCTCAGTGGCCAGCTGTTTCCCTCTCCAAAGGGCATTTGGTCTACTAGTCAGAGCACTTGCCCAGAAGATGGGTCAAATCTTCCTAAATAATGGAAGGAAACAATATTAGTCCTCCCATAATACCATGTTCTGCTTTTACAGAGTGACTGAGAGCCTACTGCTCCTACATAGGCCTTAACAAATACCTATTAGACCAGTAGCCACAACCAAGACAAACACAGAGAGACCTCCTTTTAGGAAGCTCAGAGAGACTGCAACCCCAGTTAGAGACTGTGCCACCCACCACAGGTGTGATTTATCCCTCTCTGAGCCAAGCAGCAGAATTTCAGATACCAGTGGCACTTCAGTAACAAAAAAACAAATAGCCCTGAAGACATAGGCTCCTCCACGGTTAATACAGTTATAAGGATTTGCAGGTCCCGAAAGTAGTAGCTTGTTCTGTCTCCTTGAGGATCTAAGCTCAAGCAAATTCAGAAATAAGGGAACATGCCTTTACTAAACACAACTGTCTCTTCATTTTTGAAGTATTCACTTAGGGCCTGGTGTACATGTGGGTGAAAGCCCAGCCCCTCAAGAAATAACCACCATCAGCCTTGTCCTATATGCAGTGACCTCGACAGCTTTACACCAGCAATTTTGAATCACAGATGATGGATTAATCAAGGTTGGTTTGGACCAGCTGCACTCTATCAAGAGTCTTTGCTCTGATCTTCACGGTGCAATAAGTTTCCATTTCAACTGATTCTGCCAGGGGTGAGGCTGTTTAGACAGAAAAGTACTCTGCCTCCCTTCTGCCACAAAAATAAAAAAATATAAATAAGGCAATTTTTACTGTTACTACTAAGGTATTTTTATGCAATAGTGGAAAGACTGACATGACCCATTTTCTGTCAAATGCTTGTATGTGCACATGTCCTCATTAGTTGAGGCTTCAAAAAATGACCTAAAGTTTTAAGGTCAGCAGACCAGGCAACAGGAGGAGAGACTTACACCACAAGAAAACTCATATCCATAGAAGATTATTCATAAGTTTCCCAGCTCCTTCAGCGCAATTTAGAGCTTGCTGCCTTTCAAGGAAAAAATTTAGTAGTGTCCCAAGTCTCTATCATGGACCATAATAGTTGCCATATAAACACATCTTACTGCTCATCCATCACAAAAAGCCCATTGTGTGGAGGCTTGTACATCCCCAAAGCCTAATCAAAAGCTGGTGTTGGGATTGTTTTCCCAGCTGTGCTACCAGCACACACACACACAGAAGCACACAGTTGCCTATTTTAGATGAACAGTAATTGACAGACCACTCCAGGCATGGTTTCATGCAAAAGCTACTGGACTTAGTGAGGTGGAAGGATAGTGGAGGAGCAAGCAACAACCGGAAAACCCAAGATCTAGGACAGATGAAGTTGGCGTGCCAGCCACTGGGCCACAGGGTCTGATTACCACCTGTACTCCCACCCTGAGACAAGGAACCCTACCCCAATAACACAGTCAGCTCTGCTCCAATCTCAGACAGCTACTTTATTAATTGTGACAAAATTTGCTCTCTCTGCTCTTGTCTAGGTAAACAGAAATCCTTCCTAAAGCATCAAGAATGAACTCAAATTCAGATTGTTGGTTGTAGGGACCCTGCTGTCAGCAAAGGGGACAACAGCACCAGATGAAAGAGACCATCTGCTGTCTCTTCTTGTCCCACAGCAGGCCATCCAGCATTAGATACACTCCTGTTGCCGCTTGCTGGCATGATGATTCTCTTAAGTATACTTTCATTTCTCACACTGGATTTAGCACACTACAGATCATTTTGCATTACAATCCAGCCTCTCATCCAAGTGATTGATTCTGTCCACTCCAAACTACCTGAGATCACAAGTACCTCTCTGCTGCCAGAGTCCCTAGTTACTAGGTAGAGCAATGCTGCCAGTGCACTGAGGGTTAATAGTAATTTCACTGACACAGGTGATTAGAGAATTAGATCCTGGAAGGATCATGGGAATCAGGAGTACTTACCAACCACTAAATTAAACTGTCAATTGGCTTTCTTGCACAGAGTCTAATTGACACCATTCTCTGCAGGGTTGCATATAAAGCAGTATCAGCTCTGAAGCAGGCTGGGATTCAGCACCACTGATTCCAAGAGAGTGGCTTCATTTCACCCAGAAGACCATCTCAACAGCTTTCCTGAACTGAACATGGACGTAGCCAACAGATTCCTGTACATATTCCCAACCCCGTGTGTCAACAAAGCTGCCTGACCAGATTCACTGGCTTTATTTCAGTTTAAATATTGGAGTGCATGAGTACATCAAGAAGGGGCTTAAGCCCTCCATAGCCAACTCTTTCCAACTTTCCCAGTTCCTCCAGAGAAGCTTAAAAAATTCTGAAGACCATACAGACATATATTATCATAATATTACAGAAGTACTATAATAGCTACCGAAACAACTTTAGTAAAAAATAATTAGTGGTACACAATAAGACTATAAGACTATAAGAATATACTAAGATGCCCCCTTTTAAATGCTAGAGTAGAAGAAGCTAGTCTGAAACATGCAATCCTGACAGTGCCAGAGCTATGAAGGGACATAAGAAGGCTCACCAGAAAAAAAATACCATTAAATGATGGCCTACACCAGGTGAAGTTGAACAATGGGGCACTATTGATTGGCTCTAAGGGACAGGTCCCCTTGTTGTGACCTAGACAGAGATGAATGGAAGGAAGTGAGGAATTGCATAAAACCCAACATCCATTCCCTCTGATGCAAGAAGATGGGATGTGTACTGTCTCTTCTAGCACATTAATGCACCCACCATGCTCCTTTCTTGTCTCATTTGCCGGAAGGAGAAACAGTTCATTGGTGTCACTCAAGTCTTCACAACAAACTTTTAAACTAATCATGGGAGAAATGCCCGCAGTCCATTTCTCCCGAATATTTATTATATCAGGCTGACTGCAGGAATAAGGTATTGATTACATGCAGTTCATGTTTTGAATATTAACTTCCCAACTATAAAGAGTAGGGACATTTTTGTTTAAACAAGAGTTTAGCTTTTACAACACAAAATAACAGTTACCAGAAGAGACAAAAATACCACTTTACCAAGCCGCTGTACTGTATGCCAGTTTGGCCCCTGGGTCTAGTGCTGAAACCCAACACCTGAGCAGCCACATGAATCCAGACACATCACTTATGTCGACGCTGAGCCTCCATCTTCTCATAGGAATAATGCACAGCTACTACTGGGCTTCTCTTCTAACTAGTTCTTTTCATAAGTTATGTGCTACCAAGCATGCAAAATTTTTTTAAAACCTTCTTAATCAAGAAAGCAAACATATCCTCATTTGCCAAACACAGGCTTGTAATTATGTGAGACCAAGGCAGAAACAGCACATACATGCATTAATATTGACATGACCAAGAGACAACAGCACCATTAATATATCCTCTTGGAAATGACAGTTTGCAGCCAGACAAACAGTTGGAAAATCACAAGGGGGGCTCATTAAACATTTTCTTTTGCAAGATGAATGAAACAAAGAGGAGGCTTAAAGAATACTGCAGTAACTCAAGGGAGAAAAGGGACCGAGGTGCTTAAGTGCCCTAAATACATTCTAAGCTATCCATCCAAATGGACCTCGGGTACCCAGAACAGACATTTAATGGACTGCTGGACAGCTGTAAATAACCAGCTGATCTTGTATGAGCTCGTTCACCTGCTTCAGACAGAAAAAAATCTCAGTCAGTGCCTCAAAACAGGACAGTCAGTAGAGCTAAAAAGTACACGCTCCTCAGTAATTGATATTAGCACCCAGAAATAGTATAGGATCAGGAAAGTGAGTAGGAAAACTGGGCATAGGAACAGAGCAGTCCATAATACCCTGGTCATCATAACACAGGTTACCTGAAGAAAAGCGCTGGGGAAATACCTGGATCTGTGTTGGAATCCAGTGTCGTGGTAAAATATATTCCACTGTCAATCTGCAACACAGAAGTTGTTCTTACTCTTACCATAACATAGACATATAAATAACTTCATACCAGGCTGACATATCCTGAATTAGTTTCTTTTTTTCTTATGTTTTTTTTTTATTAGAACAGGTTAATCTTTCCAGTTACTATTTTTCAGCACCACAATTCAGCATTTTAACTCCCATTATTTTCAACTATGTTGATGTTGGGAAATAGAGAAATAATCCCATGGTTGCTTCTTTATTTCCATACTCCATGAAAAACTGCCTGGCATACTGACCAGGATTTTGCTGTACAAACTGTCAAGTCAAATGCCTTCAAGTCATTTCAGCTGCTTCAGACTGTCAAGAGATTATATCTATATTAGTACTAGTAGGGATAATAAGCATTAGTTCAAGAGTTAAAGGCCCAGTCCTAGTCTCAAAAATCATACTGTCACAGAATACACTGAGTTGGAAGGGTCCTCCTGAGGTCCTCTTCAGAGTAGGGTCAATCAGAGCAGGCTGCTCAGGGACCCATCCAGCTGACCCACACCTCCAAGGCCAGAGATCCCACAACCTCTCTAGGCACCATTGTGGTAAAAAAGATTTTCCTTATAATTAACCAGAATTTCCTATGTTCAAACTTGCACCCATTGCCCCCTGTGCCTGTGCACCTATGAGAGGAGTTTGGCTCTGTCTCCTCTGTGTTCTCTGATGAGGGAGTCTTCCAAGAACCTTCTCTTCCTACAAATATTTTAGCTAGTGAATAGTTAAAAGGCTTCCAGTGCTTTTTAAATTACAAGAACCAATGTGAAAGAGGGTGGTCTTCTCATTATTTTGGTTACTCTTATAAACACAAGTGATCAATCTCTTCCAAAAGCTAGATATTTGGTAGATCTTTCTCTGTGACATGCATTTTAGCCCTTTCATTTTAGCGATGATTAACATTGGATTAGGTTAAACAAATGCAAAGCACTTGGATCTTTTTCTAAAGCAAATTAAGAATGCAATATACTTTATTAGATCTGGGAAATACAGGATATTTCTCTAGACTAAAAGCTATATTGCTTCTGTTCTGTGTTATTGCTACAGCTCAGGTGCTTAGAACTTGTATGAGCAACTTCCAATATCTTTAAAGTTCCAATATGTTGTAAAGTAAAGCTTTAATTATCTTTTTGTCATTTTACCATTGTTGATCTGCTACCTGTATTGCTGTATTAAGTCACAGAACAGAGACATGACATGGACAAATACTACTGATGGGGAGTTCTGGCATAAAAAAATCACCTTAGTTACGTTAATAAGCTTTCCCCATAAGGCAAACTCAGCTCAAGCTGCTGCAGTCTTAATTTCTAATTTGTTTGGAATCTGTTTTGATTTTCTGTCTCCTGTTAAATATAATTCTCTTCTGGGCTCTGTTTTATGCATTGATTTTTGCAATTGCATCCATATTACATTGGGACCCAAACCCACAGTTGTCTAACTCAGGTTACACAGAAAAGTTTAGATATAATAATAATTAAATAATCCCAATTTCTTTTTAATTAGAGAAATACTTTGCCTCTTTAAACAAGGATAGAACTCAGACTAGTTACAGCACCATTTGTTCCCACAGCCAAGGATATATATCAGGAAGGGATGGACTGTTGACTTTTTAAGAGTATACAAAAAAGAAATCTTCTCTCTGGACTATACTTTGTATTCAAAAAACTTGCAGTTTAATGAAGTCATCAAACCATTGTTTTAAATAGCTGTGCTCCTGAGTAGCCACCAGTGCTATACTGAGAGAGAATAGAGAATCTCCTAAAAATCTCTTCTGCACAGGCTTCATCTCTAATGCAGCACATGATGACTTTTTCCTCTTAAATAATCACAAGTGGGTCTGACAGTTTTATTTCAAGCAGGGTAATTTTTAGTGATTTTATGGCTACTACATTAGTTTTAGCATGTATTCATCTCAAAAATACACGCAGAGAGAAGAAAGACCATTACCACCTCACAAACCTGGTTTCTATTCCTGGCAAATCATTTAGGGCTTTCTGGAAAATGCGGGTGCAGACAGAGGCAAAGTCTACTCTCCCTGCTCTCAGCTCAGTAACTCCATTGCTGAAGGCTGTACCTCAGTCAGCACAGCACGATACTCAACCTAATCTGGTTCTATCCTCTCTTACAAGAAGCTCCTCCAGCTACCCTTGTTTTCAGCTAGAATTGTAGAAGGCAACAGCTCTGGGAGTACAATTCAAAATTAACTGGGCTTGAGACCATGCCATTCATAAGGAGAAAATCTTAACTACTTTTTGGTGTTTTGCAGCTGAAGTTACTCAGAGCTTGTAGAAGTACTTGGTGGGTATGAAATAGATTATGATAAACAAGCACTGAGAGCCATTAAAGTGGTAGAGAATTTTTTGTCTGTTTTATATAAAAGCAAATAAGAATTCTGACTAGCATCTGACAATTTCTGCTACTACAGGGAATGCTGTTTCAAAGCCAATGAAATCATCATACCTGAACACCCGTCCTTCACCCCCTTCATTCATGTGGTCTGATGCAATAGTTTTGATCCTCTCTTGCATTCATTTCAATCACAAACTTATTTTAGAAATAACCAGAATATTGCCAAGGATAATAGTCTTCCTGTTTTTCCCTCCTTCCCTCCCAGTTTCTTCCTACAATGAATATGCCACAAGATAGAGATGACCATGGCACTGATCCACTAATATTAAGAGATCTGGCTTCCTTCCTCTGAGAAAACAGCTTATTAGGCTAGATGCGTGCTAGATTGCTTGCTTTCAAAATAGCCAAGAAATAGCCTGGTGGCTTTTCTGGGGAATAATCAAGGGCTCCCTCTTCCCCCCTCTTCAAGCAGAGCATAATCTGTACTCTTTTCTGATATACTGCTTGTTGTCTAAGTTTACTCATCATGTCGATGAAGGAGTCTGGAGTAGCTTAAGTACTCTCACTGTGTTCTTATTTTTAATTCAGTGGCTGCTTTCTCTCTCTAATCTCAGATGGAAGCAAGCAGAGCACTCACTGTGATGTGCTACCCTACCATTGCACTGACCAATCACACAGAAAAAGATGCTTTGTACATTTTTTAAGAAGATGGAGTTTTCTATTGCTCCACCACAGTGATTAGTTTTGTGTGTTATTATTTCAAACCCTTTGTGCTTTATTACAAAACCACCATTTGCTAGAGCTAAGGTAACTAGCACAATAGCATTTCAAGGCAGCGTGAATTCATCAATACAGCCTCTACAGCTGAGAAGCACAATGTCACTCTCACTGGGAAGGCGTAGGTTTCATTTCAAGCTGCTCTCCACCCTCCTAATTAAGCACTTTATAACTCATCTTCTACAAAAAGCCTCAGCTCCCACGTATAAAAACAAACATCTCTGTTCAGAGACAGGTGTGACTATAACTGGAGTCAAAACAAAGTAACCCATCTGTAGGAGGGAAAAAAAGAAAGGAAGGAAAAAACTGAGTCGGACATGGTAGTCCCTACTCCATCTAGAATAGTTAGGCTTGACTCATACACACCTGCTATTTTCTGTAGAGCATTCCCAAGCTTCAGAGTCACTTGTTTGATCTGGCAAGAAGAAAGGAATCAAGGGTCAAGAGAGGTTTTCTACCTGTTCAAGAGAGGTTTTCCACCCATCCTTTTCACTGCCTAACACTCCATCCCATTGCCGAAGAGCACTTGTTCTGGTACTGGGGTGCTGCAAGAGCACACAGCACACAGCCTGGCACACACTAGAACTCAAAAAGACAGATTTTATTTCCAGGGCCACTACTGAACCAGGAAGCTGCTAAGGGTTAAGGCTCATGATGTTATTTCAGTTTCACTGAGTGACCCGTGTAGGCTCTATATCAAACATTCAGTCCATTAGCTGTACTTACAAAAATTTGACTTCTGCTCTTAAAATAGGATACTGTGTTCTGCTGTGTCTTGTGAGATAACTTCCACCACCACCCCAATGCACACAGAGCAAACCATACCAGTGGGAGCCAGCAGTGCCCTGGGTTAATTGGTGTAGGAGCTGCTCCAAAATCCTGTACAGTCCCACCAATACAGTCATCCTTTGTCACCCACAGCCCTTCTATCCATGCAACTTGCAACTCAGCCTCTAAAGGTAAGAGAAATGTCTTTCAGCAAGAAAACTAGCCCTGGTCCTTTCCACTTCCAAACCATCATCTCAAGATGTAGAAGAGGCCAGGCTCAGGGACTGTAGTCCAATACTGACTCTTTCTAATTGCATGATTAGGAAATGGGAGGAGTAGCAACAGTCCTTCAGAGCAGGAGTTCTTCCCTTCCTGCAGTGCAGCTGTATAGTCATCTTCCCCTTCAAGAGGGACAGGTGCGCTAACTCAAACTAACATTGTTTGTGCCTGACCATGCTGAAGGAAGGATCTGGCATGCACTTCTGCCTCTAGTGATCATACAGGAAAAAGCAGACAAATGGGAAAACATAATTTCTCCCTTTACTCCCAAACCTTTTATCCATTCTGCAGTCAAGCGTTAAAGGAAAGGCTTAACACAGCCAGTGTTTTCTTTAACAAGAGATCTCCCCCCAGTTGCTTTTGTTCAGCTGGGCCATGTACAGATCTGGTTTGGGGTATTTTAGAAAGAACTGCAGAGCTGACAGAGGTAGAATAAATGCTTTGAATTTTTGCTCATTTTTGTAATTTAGTTTGTGGGAATCCTCCTCACAGACCACAAATAATATTGTGCCAAGAGCCATATGCATACAACAGTATGCAGTTTACTCTGCATCATGCTGCCAGTTTTCCAGTGTATTTTAATGCATGGGATTTTATCACCAGTCTTTCAGCAGCAGATATCAAGCAGTCAGAATGAAATGGCTCACAAGATCTCTTACTGGCAAGAGTTTAGATGTGTGCTTGAAGGGGACTGGAGTTAAAATATGACAGGCAGTAGACTAACCCATACCTTAACAAAGGATGAATCTTTCAGACAGTTCTTTCTCTCCCAAAACACAGTCAGCTCCTCTGGGGTCTGCTTTGCTTGTATGTTGTAAAGCTCCCCTTGGGGCTGGCTCACAACAAGAGGTGGTGCTGAGAGCAAGCTTGGGAAAAAGCAGCACACTTCTTACTGGCGTGAAGCTGGCTGGCTGTTATTTTACTTTCCCCCTTCAGAAAGATATTTGTTTAAAAACAAATGCAATCAAGACACCAGTTTACCGATCACTGTCTGATAGAAAGCAACTCAGCTTTAGAGAGCAATCTCCCGGCACATTAGCCTTTCCACCTCAATTTAAGGAAAAGTTTCATTTTCTTCAGTTTCTAAGTCTATCTAAAAGCGGAGCCAGTAGCAACTCTTCCACTTTGCACTCAGCCAACATAGAGAACTGCCGGCCTTTGGATGTACGGTACCAAGGATGATACATGGAGTAGTATCATGAGTATACTGATTGGCCAAGAGTGGTTTCTACCATACTTTTTTATGTTTCAGTACTATCGTGACCACCTTCAAGCCAAAGAACTTTTTTTCCTTAAGTTCCACCAGCTGCGGTGAATGCATGTAGTCTGCTTTGAGATGCTTTCTAATAGCAACACTGCTACCTCTTCTGCAGCTGTTCTGCAGTCTTTTTCCTACCAGGATGAAGTTTAACTACCACACTGGGCTGACAGTGCACACACACAGCCCTGACACCTCCCAAGCATACGTGCTTTGCTCTGCAAGTGCAGAAGAGAAGCTTCTTCAGCCAAGGAGGACGTGCTGGGCTTACTGCAGAGCTGAAGTAGCATAGATAGGCCCAAATTCCATGCCTGCCTGGCAGGACACAGAACAATGACTGCAAATGCTGTCCTCTCATGGCCAAGATGGCAGAGTTACATAGGGACAGCAGAGACCAGGAGGGGGCTGGTACCAACACAACCCTTTTGGTCTGAGAACAGCTCACAGAGGGACAGCCCCAGCCTCAACAGGCCTTAGAGCTGCAGTCTGAGCAGCCCTGCCCTAAAAATGGGAGGCATCTATGTAGCCCATTAATACTCAAGGACATGCAGGCGCATAGCAGGCAAGATATCTATCCTGCTCGCAACGTACTTCCTGATGCTAGACAGCAGGAGAGCAACTAAGCTGAAATCCAATTTTAATCCCCTTGTTGAGTGAGTTCACATAAGTTCAAAAAGGAGCTCTCTATCATTGTTATGGATCTCATCTCCTGAGACAAGGTGAGGCAAGTAAATCAACAGAAGTATCGTTACTAAACCATAGGAGAAATGGGTGTATTGGGGCTGAGTTGGTTTTCTAACTACAGCTCTGATTCACCTATTTTTCTCAAGCCTGTCTCATCTGTCAAGCTTTCCGAACCAGTACCATTTCAATGCCTAGATGAGCTATAAAGCTTCCACTTTTCCTCATTCAGATTAATGTAGCACACAAGCCTCTGCACTAAAAACTGTGATGCCACATGGAGAGAATAGATACATTTAAGTTTAATGCTCACGATAGCTAGCAGTCATTTATGTTAATAGACGCTTTTGTTTCTTGGAACTAATCTTCCTTTGGGATTTCTTTGGGTGGCATAAATCAGGACAGATTATTTCCCTTACAATTTAGAATACTCTTCTTTTTCAGATACTGAGTGGCAAAAGACAATCACAAGCAATTCAATTACCATATCCTAATGAACTACCATTTGTCAGCTGAGCCAGAGCAACTATTTCCTCCCACATAGCAGGTAAACATCAGAAAGGCCTAAGGAACATGATTAAAGTCAGTATATTTAGTTCCACATTTGCAGTAGGCTGAGAGAGCACTGTCAGCCTCCTTCAAATCTCCATCAACTGCAACTTCTTGTCCTTACTCCACACTTTCATTTCAGCCTTTTCCAATTCTCCCAACATTGGCTATCCCAGCCAGTTCCTGCTGAAGTTCCAGTGATGTCTGAGTGCTGGAGAGAGCCCTCAGCACTCCAGCCCTATTCCTCAGCAATACAGGTTTCAGCACAGGGAAGTGAAGAGGCTTGCCTGGTGGAAGCCACAGGACAGCACTATTCTCAGATCTGCAAGAGACATTTTGACATTTCTTATGCTTCCTTTTCCTCACATCTGAATTGAGAATAACTTTGCAAAACATCCTGAGATCCTTGGTGAGAGAATAAGATATATAACTCAGGGAGGAGATGCCCAAATGTGACATCTTGAATGCCTGCCACATATATGCATTTGAAACCTCAGCTACTAAAAAAAAAAAATAATCATCCTCTCCTATCCAATAAAGGGTTAAGGGTTCAAAATAATAGTTTTAGCAATTCTGGGTGCAATATTAGCTCAGATACATGAGTTGAATCCATATGGCATATTAACGATTCCCAGCAAGGAAGCAATTTCAGGAGCTATTCATTTAAGCAATAGTTTTCATTCTATCTAAATACTGGAAGCAATAAAGGCTCCTACGCACCCAGTAAAATAGATGAGGAAATGGCATAGTATGAAAATCAGAGAATAGGAGACAGATGTCAGAGCTCCAAGGAATAGAAGGTAGTATTTTTATTTTTCCTATTGCAGCTTTGTGTGCATGAAGGGGCACACACAGACCCTGCTTTGGTTTTCAACACAGTACCCAAAGATAGAAGGTTGCACTCTAGTCCCCAGAAGAGTACAAGGTGAAAGAGTAGGGTATTTCCAACAGAGGTGGTGATTCAGAGGATGAAAAGATTACATACCTAAAACAGGGAAGGGGTGAATAATACCCTTACCTGGAGAGCAGCTGGATTTGCCTCAGCTCTAGCCCTTGAGATACTTTGCTGCTATTTTGAAACTCCATAACAAAAATTACCAAAATCTTAGTACAAGCGACCTCCCTTATGTACAGCATGGGAAAAGCAGTTCATGCTTAGCCCCAGTCTGTCACCATACACCCGTAATGCCATGCAGCAATGTCACATTCATGGATTCACGTATTCCTTCTTTCAAAGGCCTGATCTCACAGGCAGCTGGGGACTACAGGATGGCTCAGGCAGCCTTTGGCTGGTCCACACAAGAAATATCTTAGGGCTGTGGAGCATAAGTCACAGAACATAAATTTCTCCAGACACTGAATTTTTCCCAACAAGATGTCATCATCTTTTGCTCTTGTTGATGTCTGTGAAGACTGCACAAGTAGCACCACATACTTCAGCAACAAACACTAAGGATCTGATCTTTCTTTACAGAAATATAATAGAAAACTTTGTGGATGTTTTTGCATCATATGAATTGGAGCTGGATCAAACCCAGCATGAAGGACAGCACTCCCCACTGAGACAAACAGCAACAGTGACCTGGAGCCCTTTCATCTCATTACCATCAGACCATCCCACCAGTTACATCAGCACTGCACAGAGACTAAGGTTTTGTCCTGGCTCCCGTCATCCGGCATTTGAGTAGTTTAAACTACTCAAAAACACTTTAAAACACTTCAAAACACTTTAAACACTGCAGTAGCATTTCCAAAAAGGGTTAGGCTGTCACAGACAGGAATATTCACTTCTCTCTCTCCAGGAGGATGTATGCAGATTGCTGGGGAGTCACAAAGGTAATGCATCCCAGAACTACAGCAAAATCAGTGAAATGCTTTACTTTGCTCAACTTGTTGTTGAACCACCCTATTTGGCCACATATGGAGGCAGGTACAATGCCACTGCTCTTTAAGGATTTTATATCTACCATGTTGCTTCAAAAGAAACAATAACAAAACTTCAAATATCCAAAAACTTTGAGGCATGTAGGAAGCCTGCAGTGCATCTGGCAGCGCTCTGAATGCCGCACCGCTAGTGCTCTACCATGTTTTCTCCCCTGTCCCATCAGATGTCCTGAGTGTACCCACCTGAGCTGTGCTTTGAATACAGGCTAAACTTCTGGGATCACATATTTTTCATGTTCAAGCAAGTCTGCAGCAATGCTTCCCTCAACAGTATTTCAGCCTTGCTGCCACCTAATTAGACGAAACAGATCAGCACTCAGTTTCCCCAGAGTCTGTAGAAATTGGCCTTATTCTAAGAGAATGCTAGGGGCCTCTGATAAGAGCTGAAGCCTCCTCTGTCAGCAGCATCAGGAGGGATTAAAGGCATTGAACACCTTTCAAAGAAATGTCTACATTTAGCCACCAAGGTCTGGGGGAGGATGCACATGTGTCATACACAGGAGCCTAATAATTCACTTGCAATGTCTTTAGTGTTATCATTGCAGCAGGGAAAGAACATTTTATCGGAGTAACAGAAATATCTTTTTTTAACTTTGCCTGAAAACTGGCAAAAAACCCTACCTGCAGCCAATGAGAAGGCTTTCCTTTATGAGCCACAAAGTGGCCACAAAGGAAAGAGCCACAAAGCCACAAAGGCCTTTCACTTTCCTTTAAGGTTAAAAGAGCTTTCTGCGGTGCCACTTTCATGTCCTATTTTTCACCATCTCTGCTCTGCTTACTCCTTCTGGGGGTCCTTCCTGCTTCCCTTCTCCAGCTCTGGGTCCTCTTTGAACTGCCTTTCCTTTCTAGAAGTTGGGAGAGGAAAAACAAGCTCCCTTCTTCTCTTTTCCCCTTCCCCACCTGCAGCGCCTCTCTCTCCATCTCGCAGATTGCCAGTGAGGAGCTGCCCTATGTGTCTAGGGGAAGAGCTGCTCTGGATGGCTGTGGATGGCTCTGTACCTCAGGCAGATGGGAGAGACAACAGGAATATCAGGGCTCCCTCGGGCTGCTTCACATGTCTACGTCCAGCACAAGGCACGTCTCCAAGAACATGTCCTGACACCTTAGCAAAAGCAGAGCAGCAGAGGCTGGGGGCAGCTCAGAGGGAAAGTCCTGACACCCTGTCTGAAAGGCTGGAAAATAACATCACTGATAGTAAGATGGTGTTGCTTTTGTGGGAAGTTCAGCTGACATAACTTGTCACCGTGCAGCGAATGAGTAGCTCAAATGTGCACACACTTGCTGCTCTACATAAAACTGTTTGCATTTCTGCAGAGAATGAAAACCAGGAAGAACAGGCAAGCAAGGCAAATTAAAGTTCACCTCCCCTGTTAACCTTATAATGGTACCATCAACATTATGTCTCTGCTACAGGTCTTGCAAATTTGGCTACATACAAGGCATGCTCTGTCATGCTGACTGGGGTCTAGCAAACAGACTTTCCAAAGCAAAGGCTACCTATACTGTGATGCTGATTTCTGTAAGCTGCAATTTCCTGTCCTTAGTTGGCAGTTATAGGAATGTTGGCAGTATATTCATGCCAAGTCCAAGTACGAAAGCTAAAGAAAAAGGACATTGCCAAAGAATGTCCTTTCTGAGACTCTGAAGTATCGTGAGTACTATAGATGTTGGATGGTTCTGCTCCTAAATGCTCCTGAAGTTATCCGTTAAATATGGCACAATAAATCCAGCGTAGACTCACTGCCCCATACCGAAAGTTTTGCCTAAGCTTTAGAGATCCTATAAAAAGTTATAGCAGGGAGAAGTGAAGCCGCCCGTCCTACAGAGAATTATTCAGAATTATAGGGTCACCATTAACAAATAAAGCAAATCTGTTACCAGAGAGTTAGGTGATACTGAGGGGAAAATCACCTTCTAAGAAACCTTTACCCATAAGACTCAAAATTAGTAGGGTTAAAAGGCCTTACAGGCTTTTGTTTCCCTGGTCACTTCCTTTGGGCCAAACCACGCATGGTGATGAAGCACTGAGCACATTAAGTTCCATAAAACTCACTGACCTGACTATATTTCGTGCTGATTTGAGTAATTTTTTAGAAATGCTATTTTTTAGTGATTATAATCATGCAGGAACCCTGTGCATAGGGCTCAAGGCACCTCATGGATCACTGAATCCAGCCTTCTTTTCTTGAAATTCTGCCATATAATACCACTCACAAGACTTGCAAATTCAGGCTTTAAACTAGCAAGGTACCTTGTTCCCAGTGCTCTATGGATATGGCTGTTCAACATAGTGCCCTGATGCTTAACTGGTTCTGCTGCATTTTTAGCAAGTTTTATATAATACTTACTCTCTTTACAGCTCTACCTGCAAAGTACTTCAAAAGATTCTCTGCTAAGACTACCACAGTAAACCTGCTGACTCCATAATACAAATTCAAAGTAATTCCAGGTCAAACCTTTAATCAAAGAGACCTCTCTAAGCTTCTTCTCACCCTTATTAAAGAGATTTACAAAACCATGAAGGAGGTTGGAGAGTTAATGATGTGCCACTTAAAAAGGCCCCATTAAGATTTGGGTATTTTTATCTTTTAGAAAAAAAGCATTTGCAGATTATAATTCTAAGGAGACAATTATAAAAGCATTCTGAGAGTCTTTTCACTTGATCTATAAGGGAGGAAAATGGTAGAGCAGAGCATAGGAAAGAAAATACACTGCCTAAGCCTTTTTCTTGAATAGGATCCTAACTAGCCATGTTGCAGCTGCAGTGAAGTGTCTTATGTTCCTGTGATTTATTACTACAAGGGCCACATCATCTGCCAAAGTGTGCTTGTAAGAAATTAAATGGTTTCCAAAGGAAACATTAGAATAAGGCAGATTTTAGATTTGCATTTTTACCCTGATTAGTGTCTGTGAAGCTCCTTTGAAAACTTTTGTATTAAACACAAATACAAAATTATTGGCAAGTGCAGTTTGAATTTGGGAAGGTTTCAGGAAGGAAGGCCAGTTACCCACAGAAAGGGATGAAGAGACTGTTGACAGGAGTGAGAATGCAGAAAAGTACCAAAAGAGAAAGGAAGTGGCAGTCTTCCAACATGCTATGCCTTGGACCAAATTGCTTTCTGTCCAACATGATGACTTGTTCCAGGCCTGAGTTATTCCGTTACCCTTTGAGCTTGACCTTGAACACTAAGCTTCAAATCAAATGTAAGTAACAAATTAAGGGTTTGATCCTGCACTCCAACTTCCCTTTCACTTCAAATTGAGGAGGGGGAGCAGTATTAAGACCTATAATAATGTTGATCGTGACTGGTATTCCTGATGGACTTCCAACCGGAAAAACCATCAGAGAAACTCACACAACTAGCCTAGCTACTGCTGACAGAAAATTTGGGATCATAGCAGAAAATGAAGCAGTGACATTTCCGTTGATCCCAATAGCATCCGTGAACCTCAGATTCAGTCTTCCAAAACATTGGTTTGCATATGAGCATTACTGCCAACTTGCATTGCTTTCTCAATTTCAAAGGGAAAGAAATTCAGCCTCACAATATTTGTAAGACTCTGCTCCGTTATCCTGCAGTGAGTCAGGAAAACTGAGTACTACTGTAAAGAAGTCCCAATACTTCCATCAGAATGACCTTGGGAACCTGCAATATGAGTCTATTACACTTTTTCATTTGTCGTTAAAGCATGGAAAAAGGCAAAACATCCTGCAGTGAGTCAGGAAAACTGAGTACAACTGTAAAGAAGTCCCAATACTTCCATTAGAAAGACATTGGGAACATGCAATATGAGTCTATTACACTTTTTTATTTGTCATTAAAGCATGGAAAGAGGCAAAACAAAATGCAAATACATGGAAAAGGAAAAATACATAAAAATCTAAACAGATTGGCAACAACAGTTATGACACTGTAACACTGGGTATTCTGTGTCATGAGTGCCCAAAAGTTAACTACTACTACCAGGCCAAACAAGCCTCTTGGTCAGTATCAACTTGGCTCGTGACATATAAAACACCAAAACACTAGCAGTGAGAAAGGACTGGCATCTTGCTGGCCTGAAGAGGTAACTTGATTTTCAGAGGGGTCAGGAAGTTGCTCCTGGCAAATTACTGTAGTCCCAAACAACAAGCATTCTGTAGAATAATTGCTAACTTTAGTTTTCTAGGATAGGAATCAAAAATCACAAATAGTTGCCATGAGACACTGGGAACAAAGCAACTTTGGTAGTTAAGGCCACAAAGGAAAACTCTCCCTGAGTTTATAATGCCTTCAGAGGGGATGTAAAAAAACCCAGGGAATAATCAGATGCCTGAACAGCTGGAAACATGTGGCTAATTAGGAAAAAAGAAGTGGTTTTTTAACTGGTCTTCTCACCGTTATCTTTATTCCTCCCAGACAAGTTTTGCAAGGCTTCTAAAAGAGATTATTTCCAATTCTGAATTCGCAATAGCAGTTGTAACCAATAGAGCCTCCCTACCATGAACCTCCCTACCTAGCCATGAATACCTCCATCCACTTTCAAGGAACGCGACTTATACCAACTCAATAGCTCAATCCATTTGCTTGAGAACCAGCCTATAAAAGGATGACCGAAAACTGTTCAGTCTTCTTCCTTTTCACATTTCACAGCCAAAACAAGCACTTCACCTAAACTACTGCAAATTTCTGTGGGGAGGAAGAACCACATTACGATGAAGCCCATCAGATTTGTTTTAGAACTATAAAATATCAGGATCAGCCCATAAGAATCCTTCCAACTGCATGGCGTAGTTATCTTCTGATACATTATTGCTACAATCCCATTCCAATTACCATATTCCAAAACCTTTTCCTCAAGCAGAGAAGCCAGGTAACACACGAACCCATTAAAAAAATTTCTGACAGCTTCTTTGACAGATGTTCAAGATGTGCTGTTGACACTATATTTTTAACTGCTTTGGTTTAATAATTAAAACTGATTCAGCACTAAGAATCTTCTACCTTTGTTCTGATCAGGAAAAATCATGTTCAACTATGAAATGACTAGTACCATTAAAATTCTGTTTCAGAGAACTGCTGTTAAGTGATAATTTTGCTCTTCAAATTAGGAGAGAGGATTAATAATTGAATCCAAAGACCTAGTTATATATTTTGGTGGGTTTGTTTCCTAATAGGAAGAATGACTTGAGCAGAAATCCATTAAAATTTTTAGTATTCCCATGCTAGTCTGATTCTAAGCTTTTCCATTAAGTAGCACAGTCATAATGGCATTAAACCATTTAAGCAGCAAAACCAGCACATAATTATCACTTTTAATTCAATCTTTTAGAGTGTGAATAGATACTGTACATCACTGACAATTCACACTTGTAAAGAGATTTTTCTATTCCTTCATAGCAGCTTCACAGCCTCCCATACTGATATAACTGACTCAAAACATGTATCACTTCTCAAGAAAAATTCCTCAGAATAATGAGATAGCAAAATTAAGCACAGATGAAAGAAGGTGTAACAAGCAGCTACTGCTTTACTCTTACCTTCAGGAAGATGTTTAGATATGAGTGGGAACCAGGGGATCATTATCCATGTATGAGCATATCAGTATTTGAAACTATGAGTGTACTCTCAGAATTATGAGCATGTTAGATATTGCATGCGTTAAAATAAAAACTTTTTTTAAAAAGTGCCATACAAAGAGTATAAAGTACATGGAAGCTCAATAGGAATGAGGGGAGAACAGAAAGACTACACAGCACATAGCATCCCCGCCCTTGCCCCTCAGCAGATCCCACTGTAGCCACCTTTTTCCCTTGGGAATTAGGAAGTGTGACATCTTATTTGTACCTGCTGCTCCAAGCAGCAGTGACATTATCTTGCTCCCTGCTGTCAAAGGTCTGCTGGAAGGTGCAGCTGGTCTGAATAGAATTAATATTTGCTTAGCACCACTGCCATCCTCAATTCCAGCCTTTCTCCTGGTGCCCCCTCCCATATGATTAAGCCTCTGGCATACTGCAGATACTATCATAGTGCTAAGAAGCAGAGGCACCTTTGCATTTTTGGATATGTTAAGGGGATCCATAGAGGCAGAGCACAGAGCACTGTGGTTTAGCTGTGCCTCTGCTGCTGTGTCTCTGTCGACAGCAGTGCCTCTGCTAAAGGCTGCAGCATAGTAGCTGCAGTAACAGAAGGCTGTGCAAGTCAGGAGTCCAAATACAGCCCACTATTTACAAACCAAGATGAAAGAAACCAGATAGCACACTAGGACTGGCCAATCCGAGCCCCTGTGAGACAATACTACACTATCAACATCCGTTTGAAAGAGAAAAAGGCTAAAATCTGACACATTGATTGGTCTCAAATGCAGCAGCCTCAGACCCTAGGTGCTCTCCTCTTTTGCCTGCAGCCTGTTACTCCCTGCTCACACGCACACACTATTAGCACTGCTTGCATCCCTGCCTCACCAGAAAGCATAAAGCTTCTACATTTGATCACAGTGCCAGAGTGACAGCATCCCCTCCTACACAGAACAAGCTCTGTCTTTCATGGGTCCTCAGCCAGCAGGTAAAGATGAAGCAGTTCTTCCCCTACCCCAGGACCAGGCATATAATGTTCATGGTGCATCTCCTCTCTGCTGAATCACAGATTTATAGTTGCAGTACAGGGATCTGAATTGCAGCTCTAACATCATTAATAATTCTAGTTTGTTGCTAACACATATCTAGCAGACATTTTTGGTTTGCGTCTGCAACATAACAGCTCAGGAGTCTCCTATTTCAACATCAGTATAGGAAAGCAAATATCTGCTTGGAGAATCTGATGCTTCAAAATCTCCATTCCCTTGGCAAAATGAAGGGATGTCAACACTTGATACAAGAAAGCAACTCATGGAAGCTACTGACATTCAGGTCTGCCAAATGCTTTGCTATTTCCATCCTTCCTTTTCCTCTTCTTCCCTTAGTGGGCAATGTCAACATAACTTCACAGATCTTTCCATCTTGTAGAAATAACTATTTACTCACCATAACCCCTCTCACAATAAATACCATGCCAGAAGCTTTTGTGAATCTCCAGGTTGCAGGTGACCAAACTGATACCATGTCTAAAGAAGATTTTCTCACACACTGGACCAGAACTCCTGTAAACCAAAACACAAACCTAGTCCTGTCCTCAGGCTCCACAAACCCTCTTTAAATTCTGTCAAGGCAGTGCCAGAAGAGCACAGTTCCCCTTCTGGCTTTTCTGTGTACGATGGGGCTGTCTTTGTCACTCCTGCTTGCAATGGTGCTTCTTACCTGTGCAATCTGAGCATAAAAAAAACATAATTTGAGACCACAATTTTCTGCAGAGGCCCTTTTTCAAAACCCCTCAGACTGACAAAAGCAAGCTCCTTAAAAATGCAGCAAATCACTTCACCACAGTCCCGTGCATTTTCTTTTAAAGGACTATTAAGAGCCCATTCTGTTCTGATAGAATTCTATTTTCACATCCACTTTTTTTTTCCATGAAAAATAAGATTTCTCTATCTCTGCATTATTTTTTTCTGTCTGTTTCTATTTGATCAATGATGATTTTTTTTTCCTGTGCTTCTAAGAGAGTTCACATTAAAATTTCTAGCTCCTATTCTCTTTCTGTTGTATTTGTGCATTGGAGCCATTCACAATGATGTCAGCTCAGCTCTGGGCATTGTCTCTGCTACTTCAATTCCAGCTGAATTGCTGGAGCTAGCAGGACATTAGCATGCAGTTGATTGATTTAGCATACACAGAGAATAAGATGGGGTTTGCATTCAGCTACACACATTAAAAACTGAAGAAATTATAAAGCAGTCTGAAGTTGGTGAGTTCTTTTGGAGTCATGCATCTGCTTCTTATGTATCTTCCTGTGCTTGAGGGCACCATTTAAATAATGGCTATTTCAATGCCAAGCCCTTCTTTGACAGTGATCATGGATGAAAGAAGAATGAAAGGTGATTTAAAATATTGTTTAACATACTTAATCAATTTAACACATTCTAAAAGATTGTATTGTGCATTATCTCCTATAAAAGGTGGGCTACACAATTTCATCCTGTAATTCCAGCATTTTGTCAAACAACTGGAGACAACACTTTTTCAGAGCTAAATACTTCAACCTGAGTTTTGAAATTGCTATTAAAAATGCAACAGTGCATCTCTTGTTGACTTTAAAACTTTCTTCCTTTGTCCAGTGCCTGCCCCTGTGACAAGGTCCTGGTGTCATATGTCTCTGTACACACTTCTGTGCTCGAGAGGCACATGACCTACGAAGCCCCCCCATCTTTCCTGATTCCAGATTTTGAGTGTGAAACTAAAGTGAAGAAGCGGATGCAGGGCAAAATTTTCCAACGAGGGGGCTAAAGTTTGGCTCCAGAATCCATCCTCCTCCATAAGAAATGCTGAGCCGAGCAGCTCTCTGTGAAGTGAATGAAGAAATCTGGCTTTACCCATCTGTGAACTAGGATCTCCACCTCACTATTTTAAGACTTTAGAACAGGGATTCCCAAACCTTTTCCAACAATCGGACTGAAGACCTCAGCGGACATGTTTGTCTAGTTATGCACTTTATGGGCTGAATGAAACAATGGAAGTGCCAGGTGTATAACAGAACAGTAATAGTCAGCCTCTTCATAAAAGCCCTTTTCCTGCACTGTCTCTGTTCAGCGACTCAAAATAAGATTTTGCAACCTTCAGACCATGCCCACACTTGACCCCTCTTCTGATGGAGTCAGGTGGATGGGTAGAACTTGTGTGTTTTCCATTAGCTTCAGAATTATAAATATATAGGTGATGTGACAACAAAGCTGTTCAACCTCTGTATTTCTGATAATTTCAGAATCTTCTGATTATGGGTTCTTTCTTTATAGCGTATAACCCAAGTGGTGTTTTAACTGCCCAGAAACCTCTGCAATAGCTCAGCTCTAGCTTTGGTTACCCGTTCTGAGCGTTACCGCACTGCTCGAGCCCAGCCTCTCGGCTGCACACTTACTTAGCAGAGAGACAGATGAGTCTGCTTCCATGAAAGTGGACGGTCATTTGTGATCATTAACAAGCAGTCACTGCAAAAGATGACAACTCATGTGTCAGCTGAAACATTTTGCATTAATTGGAACAAAGTTCCTATCAAATATGTTTTGATAATAGCCAATCTCTCACGGACATTTTGGACCACACAGTGAGAACATAATGTTTGATGTGTTTCCTTGGAGGCAAGAAAGAGCATCAGAAGGCAAATTCAGGTGCAGCCAGGGAGGAAAGACAAACAAAAAACAGCAGGGGATCAGCTGTCTATTGAGACAAGCAAGGAGCCGTGGAACTCTTCAGCTCTGTCAGCAGTTTGGGTCCTGGCACAGGTCTGTAAGTTTCAAAAGCTGCTATTGTTTGAGTGCAGTAGAGATACTACCAAGGATCAGCAGCAAGTAAGGGGTGAAGCTGCAGCTAATAAGCGTCCCAACGGACAGCACGTCAGTGCTCAAAGCTGAAGTCTGGGCAATATTCTCTATGCATACATGCCTGCATGTTTTAATAAAATAAAATAAAATAAAATAAAATAAAATAAAATAAAATAAAATAAAATAAAAAATACACAGCCATTTGTGGAGGTCTGAGAGCTGGGCCAGTTCTCCTGGTTCATTCCTACTGAGTGACTGAGCATCTCCCTTGGCTTTCCTCACTTAACTCCCACCTTCAGGCTGGCCCTTCCTTGGTTATGACATTTGACTGGTTCCCAGCCCATGGTGGAATGACTTCAAACACTTACCTCCTGCAGCTCTTCAAAACAGTTTCTTGTAGTAATTTGAGAGGGATAGTTTACAGGAGTACATGTGTCTAAACAAGCTCTAATATAGCTCCAGAATTCTTAACAATGGCTGTTGTGAGATCTTAAGCATTACTACACCATATTACTCCTTTTAACACCAAGCAACAATTTCAAGCAACAGAGAAGCCAGAAGAGTCTCTTCTGGTTTATAACATGCTTTACATGCTGCTTAAACTTTCTATTCACTGATCTGCTGCTGGATAAAAGCAACATTGAAAATATATGGAAGTGACAGTCAAGATCTGTAACTACATTAGTCATTCTGTCAGAGCCTTGGAAAGAACCTCACTGAAGTCAAGCAGGAAAACAATTTGTTGAAGCATCAGCTGAAGCAGCAAGTCGCAACTCATTCAAATCTCTCTAAAGTACATGATCAAGCAACTGCTGAAGCTCTGAAAGCCACAATTGATTCTGCAAATAGGAGATGTGTAAAACAAACTTTGAACTGATCTCTAATCTCTGATATGTGGTAACAACCAGAGTGTCCACCTATTTATACCTTAAAAGTAGCCAAGTGGGAAAAGATAGGATTAGTGATGTTCCTCGAGTCTAGTAACAGAACTACCCAAACGTACAAACTGATGACATTTTCCTATCACAGTGTGTCACTGGAGTTTAGTTCCACTGAATGGAGCCATTCTGGCCATGCACTGATCCAATCAAAATCACCGTCTTGTAACATTTTTACCTGAACCACAGACAACAGTTCCCCAGACTCAGAGTCCAGCAATTGATGTTCTTACAGATCTTTTTGCCAAAAATAACATCATTAGTCTTTGATGTCTACAATACAGCCACGAGCCTTAAAAAAAAAAAATCACCTAAATAACTGAGGCATCTGGGGAACCCAGCCAGAGGCCACAGAATCCAGAGCAGCTCATCTGTAAATTGACTTAAATAAAACCCACTAAGTTCAGCCAAGCAGGGTATACCTTACAATATAGGGAAAACCTATGTAGGACTTTATCCTAATTACTGTGTTGGCCTAAGGGTACACTACAATCAGCTAATAAAGAGATAAAACATGTAAAACCTTTTTTTTTTTTCCCCTCCTGCAAAAAGGGACCAAAACGTGAAGTTCAGTGATGCTGCTTCAAATCAGATATCAATTCTACGTGCTTGAGAAACGATGAGAGTGATTCTGAAGTATCACTTTTAATCTGGAGCTCAGGAATAATTATCACTAAAGGAAAGAAAAACTTTTGTTAGTAAAAGAATATTTTGGTTTTACTTTCTAAATATTAACTAGTCTTCTCTCTGTGTGTTGTGTGCTATACCAGGGCAAACAAAAACAAGTGAAATGTACTATGCTTGGAGCATTTCACTGTGCTTTCCATGGGCTTAGAAATTTAGGGCAGTACATCCAATCAGTGCCAGGAAATTGGATCCTGGATATGGCTTCAGGCTGATTCTGCCTTTCCTTTGCCATCCTATCCCCATTCATAGAATCATAGAACGGTTTGGGTCGGAAGGGACCCTTAAGATCATCGAGTTTCACCCTCCTGCCACAGGCAGGGACACCTCCCACTAGAGCAGGTTGCTCAAAGCCCCAT
>JAOQGH010000062.1:9946416-10024253 GCA_025769975.1 Gallinago jamesoni | reverse complement strand
CAGCCTGGCCTTGAACACCTCCAGGGATGGGGCATCCACGACTTCCCTGGGCAACCTGTTCCAGGGTCTCACCACCCTCACTGTAAATAATTTCCTCCTAATACCTAATCTAAATCTACTCTCTTTCAGTTTAAAACCGTTAGCCCTCCTCCTATCACAACACTGCCTTATAAAGAGTCCCTCTAATTTAAAAGCAGTGAGTTTGTGCTAGAAACTTAAGCTGCTTTCCCCGATAGTCACCTAAACACCTTCACAGAGAGGTTCAGATGAACACAGTACCGCAGACACCACCCAGCCCCCGCCGGGCTGGCTCAGGGCAACGGGGCAGGGCGTCCCCACCACAGCCGCCCGCGCTTTTCTCCACAGCTCCGGCCCGTGCGGGCCCCGCCGCGGCTGCCGCCCGGCCCGCGGGCTCCGACAGGGAGAAGCTGCCAGCTTCCCCGCAAGGTGGTGGGGCTGCTCCGCTACACCGTGCCCCGAGACAGCCCGCCTATCTGAAGGCGAACCAGCAGCGAACGGTCCCGCTTCTGCGACCCGCCCGGGCACCGCCTCATCCCATCCTCGCCCGGCCCTAAGGGGACCCTCCCGCCCCGCCGGCCCTGAGGAGACGCCCGCGCGCGAGGCGTCCCCCGAGCCGCCAGGTAGCGCCTTCGCACCAGGGAGCGGGCGGCGCCTAAAAGGGCCCCCGCGCGGCGCTTCCGGCGGGGAAAAGGAAGGGCGGGGCGCTTCCGGGGCGGGGGAGGGCGGGTGGCTGTCCGGGCGCCGGCGGCAGCGGTAAGCGAGTCCTGTCAGCAGGGCGAGGGGAGACGGGAGGGGTTCCCGCTGTGCACTGGGTCACGGCACCAGCCCTAGCGGTTGTAAGGCACCACCAGCGCTCCGGGTGTCTCGGGGGGACTGCGGTCCCGGGCCGCCTCAGCCAGGGCTCGCGGGCAGGGTACCCCGCAGCGCGGCGAGGAGCGGGACCGCCGGGGCTCTGCCTCCTCCCCCGGGGAAGGGCCGCCGCGCACGGGTCCGTACCGCCGCGTCTCGGGGTGGCGGGGCCGGCGGAGGACAGCGGCGGGTCGGGGGCCGTGCGGCCCCGGAGGTGAAGCAGGCCCGGCGTGCGGGAGCCCTCCGGCGGGCCCTGTCGCACCGGTAGCGGGAGTCGAGACCGGGAACGTTCCTTGTGCCACCGCTCTTTACAGCAGCGTTTTCCAGGTGCATGAGTTAAGGAAACGGCAACCGGGTTTAGAAATTGAAGGCTGTATTAAAACCGTGCAGAACCTGCAATGCCCGTTCCCGTAAGCTCTTTCGGCCTGTCTCCTTTGTAGGAAAAATGATTTTTGAGAGCGGCTCTTTCGTGAAGGGTGTGGTGCTGGGAGGAGCCTTCTGCATGTTGGTGACACTGCTCGGGCACATTAAGCTGGGCCATGGGACTAAAGCAGATCACCACGAGCACCATCACATCCAGGCCCCCAAAAAAGAAGACGTCTTAAACCTGTCAGAAGGCGAGCGCCTGGAGCTCAGTAGAAGTATTGATGTTTATTGTATCATTCTTGTGAAACCGAAAGATCTGGGGCACTGGGCCGCAGTGAGAGAGACATGGAGCAAGCACTGCGACAAGGTGGAGTTCTACAGCTCTGAAAACGTCAAAGTGTTTGATTCTGTTGTCCTCAACACAAATGATATGTGGGCGATGATGAGAAAAGCTTACAAGATAACGTATGAACGTTATAAAGACGAATTTAACTGGTTCTTCCTTGCATATCCAACAACATTTGCTATTATTGAAAATCTCAAGTATTTCTTACTGAAAAAGGATCCCTCGCAGCCTTTTTATATAGGCCACACTGTGAAGTCTGGTGACCTTGAGTATGTACATGGGGCGGGAGGAATCGTCCTAAGCATTGAATCACTAAGACGACTCTCCCGTGTTCTTGAAGACTCTGACAAGTGCCCAGAACAGGGAGGTATGATTTGGAAACTTCCTGAGGATAAACAGCTAGCAATCTGTCTGAAGTATACTGGAGTGTTTGCCGAAAACGCGGAAGATTCAGAAGGAAAAGACGTCTTTAACACTAAATCAGTCGGTGCTCTCATTAAGGAAGCAATGTCTACTCACCCGCAGCAGGTAGTTGACGGCTGCTGTTCCGACATGGCCATCACGTTCAGTGGACTGGCCCCCAACCACATGCATGTGATGATGTACGGTGTTTACAGGCTGAGACCCTATGGCCACACCTACAATGATGCGCTTGTCTTCCTTCCACCTGCAGACTCAGACAACGACTGAGGTCTCTTCAGAGGAGGCTTGGAGCCACGGAGTCATGACTGGTGTTTGTACTGACACATGCAATTTTTGTATCTGGTGGTACTGGTGTACAGTTTTTTTTGTTTAGGTTTTTTTTTTTTCCACATTGAGGTTTGGTAAAGGTCTTAATTTTAGAAGTGGAAGGAGAACTTTTTTCTAAATCTTTTATACAGAAATGCTTCTGGGTTTTGACAGTGCTGTAATGAAATGACAAAGAAGTTAATGTTTATGATAAAAGGAAACTAAGTTTATATGGGGGGTTTGTACATGTAAATATTTATTAATGAAAATTCAAATGAACTTTAGTCTGCTGTTACAAATATATTTTTGCAAGATTTTGATTTTTTCAATTCTTCCAGGCATTTCTAGAATGTCTTTATATCTTTCTAAGATGTACCAATAAAACTGACTACAGATCCAGTCTCACAGCCTAACTCGAAGCTATCTCCTTTACACTAGATTACTCAACAGCTGGAGCCATGCTGCGCATGCAGCACCTATCGCTTTATGTACAGCCACCCAACCCAGTAAGGAATGAGCAGGAAGCAAGCTGACAAAAGACATCTGTTGGGAAGTTGCAGCAGAATAGTATTAAGTGACCTTTAGACTGCTGGTTTTAAGCAGACAAAAGAAAGAGATAACTATATTTGAGTTTAATATTAATGTGTTCAGGTAGCCGGTCAGCAAAAGAGTAATTGCTTGTTGAAAATTTCACTTTTTATATCAACGTATTAGAACAAAGGTTTTCAATTATTTTCACTGCTGTTACTGGTGTTAATAGTATTTACAAGGAAGAAGTTAGTTAGCTGTCAACATAAGTGTAGATATATTCACAGGTACTTTTAACACCAAGATGCAAGACCTTTCTTTGAATATTATGCAAAACGCATTGCATACACAACAAAGCAATGTGCAGGATTCCACAGTTTTGCTGGGTTTTGGTTAGTTGGGGGCTTTTGTTTGTTGTTCTGAAGTTGTGGGGTTTTTTTTTCAATGCACTTGAAATCAGTTTTATACAAGTTACCAATGTGGGAATAAACAGCCCTTCAGTATTTACTCCATTTAGAAGTCACTGACCCAACCTGGATGTTTCAAGACTTAAGGAAGACACTAACTACATCTATCTGCTATATCTAGGACTATCAATCACAGGCTTCGTTGGTACTAAAATACCCATGCAAGACCTGAGGACTTAGGATGTTGTTTCACCTTTATTTAACAGGCCATTTGTAGTATCTCATCCTATGCCAAGATGCAAGGGGGCAGGTGGGAAAGTGAAACAGCTGCTTCAGAGCCGATGAGAATATCCGCATCTTTGTTGTTTTAAGCACCAGGTCCTTCATTTTTTTACAGGAACGGAAGGACAACTGTTCAGACCCCCAGGCAAACTACCACAATCTCACCTTTTGCACATTCTCTTCTTCCCTCTCAGATCTCAGCTGATGGCAAGACAAACAGGTACATGATTGCTGCCAAAACCTTAAGATAAAACTTAAGTTGGTATTTCCAATAACTTTTTGCTAGCTTGGTATATCAAATTAATTTAAGCATGATTTAACTTCTATCTTCTTACAGAATCATTTTTAAAAGCTTACATCCACGGTTGGGAATACTCCGATGAAACCAGATAAACCAGATAAAGGAAGTCAAATTCTGATTTCAGCAGTGTTTCTGATATTAAAGACAGTTCTGGCCCCACTCCAACAACCACAGTCACAGGGGAAGTCAAGGAAAAAGAATGGGAGTTAACAATTCAAACTAGAATAAATCTCATTCATCTCAGATTCGAGAGGTACCGTAGAAGAAACAAGATAGAAGGGGGAAAAGGAAGCCACAGAAGACTAGCTCATTTTATGCAAAAAAGAACCACTGAAGCACAAACTCATTCCCCATAGCTCTAACAAGAAATTAGTAGTATATAGCAGTCTTTAAGATGCATAAAAAATGTCAGGTTTGACCAAAATTGCAACATTGAAATCACCTTAATGTGTGTCTTCCTACACTAATAAATAGTTTCAGATCTACCCTGTCATTTTCAAAAGTACAATCTTTTAAATAGTTTTACAGGAGAAATTTGAAATTAGCACATATTAGATAACACACTCCATCTCCCATGTCTTAATTTGACCATAGGATCAGATGGAGAACACGTCTGCTATCTTCTGTAAAGGTCCCAGACTAATGAAACCATGCATGCAGAACAGCGCCAAGACAAAGCACTTGCATACAAAATTATGTTCTGCCATTATAAAATACAAGTGTTAGAATAGAGACTTGAAATATTAATAAATGCTCCCAGAGACAGAGTTATGAGTGGTAGGCCTTAAAGTTTCCTTAGTTTATTAAATGATTCCATGGCACAGGCTATTTTCCATAGGCATAGCTTTGGGTATGCAGAGTTAGATTATCCGGAGAAATACAGAGTGCTCTTTAACCCATTCCGTAGATGTACATACATGTGGCAGTGTGCACAAGCTGAGATCTCTTTTGAAGTTCCGCCTGAAGAAGTTGCTTCTGGCTACACTGATAACCATGTTTTGCTATCACGCCTCTGTTTAACAGTGATTTTGTTTCTGCTCCTAAAATAAGAAGGCAAACAGGGAGTAGAGCATCAGGCACCAAGTTGGCACACACTCCATTTGGAGCATGCCCACCGTTACTATAAACTCCACTATAAGGACAGCGATATTAAACAGTGTTGGCAAGTAGAAATTTGAACAGATATATATATATTCTTAAGATATGAACTAGCATAAAAGAATTTCTAGTCCCTATACCTGGTTAAATTCATAAATCCTATACAGATAAATGCATATTAAAAAGCAAAAAATCCTTAAGTAAAATACTGAAGTTAATGCTGTTAATAAATTAAGTTAAAAAATAAATGTCAAAAAAACCTGATTTCTCCACATTCAAGAAACAGGTAGACTAACAAGATGTTAATCAGAAGAAAAAATCTGAAATGTTTCAGAGGTTTTATAAACCATATTAATTATATTTCATATATGCTTTATGCTGCTCTTTTAGAAGAGCATAAAAATGTAAACATTTCTTGGCTTTTTCCTCCTTATCATTTGAAATAGTCTACTCACAGTCCATGCAGGATCTTTCTGCCAGGTATCTTCAGTCACTGAAGACTTGGGTTTGAGACAAAACAAAAGAACTGTAATAAAAAGAAATCTAGAAAACTATTGTAGCCTAACAGTACTTTCGCATTCACTTGATTTATTTAGCATAGCCACAGAACAAAATAATTTGTACATTCAGTCACATTAAAAACAAGGAATTACAAAGCAGTCCACATTTAAACTAAGTGCATTCCTTTGGAGTAACACAGTTCCTTTTGTTTCACTTGTATGTCTTCATGTGCCAAAGGCCATCATTTAAATAGTGGATATTTTCGATACCAATCCCTTTGTTGACCTTCTCACTGTAGGAGCAGGAAGAGGTACAGAAGTATTAGCTAGGTTAAATATTAGAGTAGTACAAAATACAATATTTAAAGTAGAAAATGCAACATTTATCAACTGGAAGGGGAGAAGCTATCATCCACAAAGTCATAATCTTCAACAACAGGTGGACAAGAAGCAACACATTGCTGAATGATAAGATGACAATATTTGCCTTCCACGTTTTGTCAACAACATTCCACAGTATTTTTAACTACTTCTTTGTGGAAGGCAGTTCTTCAGACAACATTTCTGCTTCTTTTCTTAATTGTAGCATTTCTGTATCAAAGTAGCACAGCAGCTGTAAGTGACTCTCCTCCTCCCAGCACAGGAGGTGGTGTAACATGGATGGAATGTGGAATTTAACAGGTTCTGGTTCAAAGTGTGCCACTGACACCATCAAGTGCCGAGCTGCTAGTTGCAAGACATCAACTCACTCAATAAAGAATTACAAATGCAAAAATTAGGTGCCAAGGACTTGCAGCATGTTACAGACATACTACCCTTCTGCACCTTTTGAGTCATGTAATCTTTTAAAAATGATTGTTTTGTGCATCTGCATTGGATTTGTGTTCATCTTTTTCCCACTATATTATTCCATGGGAAAAAAAAAAAATCTAGTTTTGTCACAATAAACAAGCAAATCTCATAATTCTATTACAGAGAACAATTTCCATTCCCCTGGAGAATATAGTTTCCTGTGTTTATACCAAGTGTTCCATTACTTATACAATTTGTCCAAAAGTAATTGGGAAGGAAAATACTGTTATGTAAATTGTATTAACACATTGTGTATCATAATCACGTCAAGTGACTGAAATAATACAGTTTCCCAATTTTCTGCTTTAAACAGTTTCACAAAAAAAAGCACGCTAACAGGCTGCATAGATCAAGGATCATTTCATTTTCCTCTCCAGTTCATGTTGTTTCTCACAGGAACACCATATTCAGCTCCAAAGCTGCTAAATTTGAAGTTGGGTTAGGAATACAGATAATCTTGGTTTGCAGTGATCACAGCCGATCACTGCAGAGTAGGACTAGCACAAAAGTAGCTATTCTTTCCACCTGCTCTTGAAGTCTTTCGAAGTCACAACAAAGAATCCTGAGGAATGTAGTTCCTCAACAGCTACAGCAGGTACAAATTCCTGCAAGTCCCACTCTATCCCTGTCTTCTGTAGCACATTCCCACCTCTCTCTCCCTTGTGCTACCATTACAACTTTGGACTGCAGAGTGGCCCAGTACAGAAGATGATTCTGCTGAGAACCATCCCCACAAGAAAGAGTGACTTATTTTCATGAAAATCAGCTCCCTCACCTACACGGGTGCTAGACGCAGCTGGAACCAACACAGCCCAAACCTGCTGGATGCATCTTACATCCTGCTGCAAGACGTTACAGAACTTAAAATGACAAAGTGGTTTAGCTACTTATAATTTAGCAATATCTGAACGCTAAAAACAACTAAACATTCGTTTCCATTTCCAGATAGACAGCCAAGTGCCAGTAGGACTTTACTCTCTGCTGTCCCAGCAGACAAAAATCACTTCAAGGTTTTCAACCCCCTCAAACCCAAATTACATCTCTTGCTCTGTCCAGGCAGTAAATACTCTATACAAGTATTTCTTTGTTCAGCAAGATCTGAGAAAGTATTATCAGAGAGGAAGAAATATTAACATTTAGTGGTAGTACTAATGTTCTGCATCTTAAAATCCCTATTCACATGAAAAGAACTATTTTGATTTCATTTGGTAAACAAATAAGTACTAAGATATTCCCTGCCCTCTCTTCTTTCCCTGAATATAAATCAACAAAATGAAATCTTAAAAAATTTTGTACTTGAACATATGTTGCAACAGTGATGCGGTAGCCTTGACAGTAGTGCTTATATTTCAAACTAACATAAGAATAATGACATAGGACAGGTTATATCTCAATTTTTAGAACACTTACATGTCCTCAGCTGACATCTTCATTACTCCCACACATAATGCATGCTGCTTTCCCTCTGCCATTATTGCCTACAAATTACCACTAAGGAAAACACTTTTTTTTCAAAAAAACTATTTCAGAAAAACAAAAGCAATATGAGGAAACAACTTTCCAAAAGTTTCAAAATCCGAGGTTGAACTTTTACACTTTCAGTAATTTTAGAGCTCTAGCTCTTGAAGATAAGCAAAACAATGCACTGCATTTAACAACTGAATCACAGTGTGTAGAACAAAGCATGTATTTATGAACTTTAAACAGCAGTTACAGAAAAAGATCTCCCAGCACTACACTTCATTTCTTCCTTTGTGACTAACCATGACGGGTGATCATCTCACCCTTTCTAGAACAAAACTGTGCATTTGTAAGTCCATTTTAGATTCCAAGGTACAGAAGAATTAAAACAAATCTAAAAAAAAAAAAAGTACTGAAATCAGACATATCTTTTTCAAAGCTTAGCAATATGTGATGCTAACTGCTGATCTTTTCCTATAGCATCTAAGAACAAAAGCAGCACAGCTTGATATTGTTAGTGCTGTATTTGCTCAGGGCTCCTTTCTCAGTAACATAATGAGGGGCGAATTAGCATACTCTCCTTATTTTACAGATGCTAACTTCATCAGACACATAAAGCAAGTCCTGACTACAGCAAAGCTGATCCTAAACATCTTTCCAGATTCCCTAGGAACAGGAGCAAATTCTGCTGTAACCGAAGGAGCTACAAGATTGATTAAGAAGGTAGGGGACAAATTACACTGCACTTCATCTATACTTACAGTTCTGCATAAAATCACAAAGGAGCTCCACTTATCAGTTAGATTAATGGAACAGCATCCCACCCAACAGCTCAGCAGGAATAGTTACTTGGTTCAGAACATCAGAGTAAGTAAAAGAAATTAAGAACAATTTTAACCTTGCCAAATAACATCTGAACCTCTGCAGCTCTTTTCAGATTACTTGTTATTCCATGAAAATACCATTAAAATCCAAAGTAATTCAGCTTATGATCAGCTGAGAACACAAGAACAGGAATTTAACTCATCTCACAGCAAGTAGCAATTCATAGTCAGAGAAGGATACAACAACAGTATCAACCGCAGCAGGGTAAAGTTTTGCTCCAGGAGATGTCAATCCAGGGCACATTATATTAGCTCCACTTAGTACAAATTTAATGGCTCCTTTATCAACCTGCTGATGTGGTAGAATAAATGGGTCTAGGAGGGGAAAGATACAGCATTACAATTAATATAAGATGACAACATGAGTAACTCATTATCGAGTCAGTTTAGATGGGGCAATTAGATATATAGCATGCTGCAAGAGTAGGAAGTTTGAGAAACAATTTCCAGAGCTCCTATGGCCTGTACTGTCCCAAAAGGACACAAGTACTGTTCTCCCAGATCACAGCTTTTACCTGAGAACCAAAGGGTAATCCAACACTAGGCCTATGCCTCTTCCGTACTTATATACTCATGTAATGAGGAACAATTTTAGCAAGTTCCCCCAGTGAAAATGATCACACAAGTGCTCGCGTACTAAGAGGTCTTCAATCCCTCAAATTACATATATAATTTCTCACATGAAAAAGAAACAGCTTAATGTTAACAGGACAAAAAGACAAAGATGGAAAAAAAAATCATGAAGGCTGTCAGCTCTCCAAACCATCCTTCAAGATGCATGCACCTTCTTGAAGTATTTCAAACACTGAGATTTAACTGACTAACCTTTTTTGGGAAACCTACACTCATCCAAATCAGAGTAACACAATCAAGCAGAACAGGGAGAACAACAAGAAGAAGAATGCATAAGAGTAAATTGTGAAAAGCAAAAAACACACGGCATAAATTCTTACAGGAGACAAGCAGGCATTACATCATAAAACTCATGATTAAGAAATATTTTTCTTGTAAAAACCTACAAGTCTTTGTAAGTAAAAAGGTTTTAAAGGAAGACTCAAAGGATAGAAAATAAGAACTAGCAACATGAAATTTAGATCTCTGTCCTAGGGAAAGCTCTCTCAAGAGTTTTTGCAGAGATTTGCACAATTTAATTCTTAGAAATCAAAGTTTAGATTGCTTAATATATACCACTAGAGTAATTGTGGAGAAAGCAATTCGTATAGGCACCTGAAATAGCCAAGCAATAAATTACGGTTGAGAAGGTACACTATTAAGATCTATTCTGGAATATGTATCTGTCCATGTAAGTAGTAAGATCTTATTAATATGGTTATACCAAAGCCCTGTGGAACCACGCGCTCACCCATCTCTCCCCATGACTACCATCCTCAGGAAACTTACATTTGTGAAGCAACCTTAGCGTCGGGTAAAAAATCCCTTCTCTTTGTCTGAAGAACAGCAACTCCCCATTCACAGTGAGGATTTCTATGTGTTCATGACTGCAAGATTTAGAAAAATTAGTCCAATAGCTACTGAAATATAGTTTAAATCAAATATTTCACTTCACAGAGTCTGGTCTATCTTGGTATCTACTAAAAACATTATTTTTTTTATGCCTTGTTCTTCAGCACTAGCCTCCTGCATACTTCCTTCCCATTTAAAAAAAAAAAAAAGCTAACAAAGAAACAAACAAGAATCTACAGACCAACATCCAGCTATTCACAAACTGTGTATCTTCAGGTTTTTTAAAATGCAATACAAAGAGTGGACAAGGATCAGGAATATGCAAACATTTACTACTCTCTACTTAATAAAAAAAGAAAATAATCCATATAATGTATGGAAGCCCAAAAATAGTAAAAAAGCTGAATGCTTCCCTGTAACAACCCTGGAAAGTCCCCGAATACGTGCCACATTCACTACTAAGCAGCTTTTTGTTTTCCTCAAGCATCCTACTAGCATGTCTTCAAGAGCATGATGAGCAAATGCAAACTTTCTGGTTTGGTCAGAACACAGACTGTTATCACTAAGGAATTAGATGCTTTTCAAAAACCCTAGGTTCCTACTATACAAAATAAACACATGAAGGAAGCAATGCCATCACCTTGGAAACAAAGGTCAAGAGAAAAGAAACTTACCATCTTACTATTTTGACTGGGTCTTTCTTTGGCATAATTTGGTTTAGCCATGGTTCGATAACAGGAAACTGGTCAATCAGCTGATTCTTAATACCTTTAATAACTGAAGTCTTCAGCTGGATGCAGTTTGATACATTCTCCTTTTCATCAAATCTGTCAAGTGAGTGAAAGTATTTCAGAAAAGCACAATTCACTGCTCCAAAGATGCCATATCTCAGCCACATCTTTCAGAAATATTTATAAATTCCCTATAACACCTTAGCAGTACTGAATCTTTCCAATTCTCAAACCTAGAATTTCATGAGGTTTGTTTGTCCCCTGGGAACACTGTGCTGGGGAAAGACAGGGAGGTTTCCACTAGTAGGCTGTATTTCTCCCTAAGCTTTGTGTACATCCATGAAACATGCTTTTGGTCCCACAGATACACCTTGGCACACAGCGTTATTTCACCCAACTCATAGAGTACACTCTGCTGGTAACGCCAACACCTATAGCCCTCTTCAAATGCATGTATGAGCCCTTCACCTTCACCACAGTCCTATGAACTGCGCTTTCTACCACCCCGAAGTTCAGACGAGTTAACGATTCAGCTCTTTTTAGATTGCTTAGAGTTTTGGTTTTCATTTTAACAAGCAAGTACCCAAAGAGCCCAGGCCAGCAACTCAGGGGCAAAGCCGAGGGCAATTCCTGCGCCCCAGAGGAGGCCTCAGAGCCCAGCGGGGATCGGGGCCAGCCGCCCCGGCGCTGCCCTAGCCCCAGCCCCCGAGCAGGGCTGGGCGTTGCCGGCCCCACGGGCACAGCATCGATCCCAGGCAGAACCGGGGCAGAGGGGATACCGGGCCCGCCCCAGCCCTCCTTCCCCCACCCTCCCGCCGCTTCCCGAGCCCCGGCTGGGCAGGGGGCAGTAGGTCTAGCCTCACTCACTTCTTGAACATCCTGGGGGCGGTGGGCGCCGGACGTGGGGCCGGCGGGGGGGCGGTGGCGCGGGCACCCACGGCCTCCGCGCTCCCTCACACGAGGCTGCCGGCCCACCCCTCCGCGCCAGCCGGAAGCACCGCGCGCTTTACGGCCTGTCGCACCGCTCCATCGCGACGGAGCGGGTACGGCGACTACAGTTCCCAGCGGGCGGTGCGGTGTGACTCGGCGCATGCGTACAGGGACGGCCTGGGCTGCACCGTTCCCGGGCCCTATCGGGCTCCGCGGAGCCGTTCAGGGATGCCGCCCTGGCGTCCCGACCGGCGGGGAGCGAGCAGAAGAAACCCGGTTTCCAGTGAAGGCCTCAGCTGACAGGGGGAGGGCTGGGTGGTGGTGAAGGCCGCTGTGCTACGCGGTGATTATGAGAATCCAGTTAGGCTTTGCCTGGGCATGGCCGCGGTGAGTGTGAATAATATTGTGAACAATCGTGTGGCCAAACATTGCTCGTTTTAAGAGCAGTGCAGTTGTTACCACTGACACCGAGGGGAGGAGGGACCAGGACATAACGACCAGGTCATCATTTTTGACAACTACCAAGTTGGGGTTTTTTTCCATACAAAACAAAATAATCAGCTTTGATACTCTCTAACAACTCAGACTTAATACTGAAGCCACACAAAGTAAAATCAAGCCTTTATACGTGGTGTCACTCATTCAAATGGTAAAAAGTACAGAGTCAGCAACTCTTTTATTTAAAAGGATACAAGGGAACTACGGCATTGTGTAAATATTCAGGCGTTTAAACTGTGAACGCCACCTGTGCCTACTTTGCAGCATCGCTGAAAATACTAAAAGCTGTAATCAATAATTCAGTTTTAACTGAAACACAGCAACATTGCTCATGCCCAGATCAGAAAGTGAGTTCCTCACACTGACAAACTATTCCATACACTTTTTTGTGCTCCTCAGAATAACTTTTTTTAAGTAATACTTTGCCAAGTAAACAATCCCTGCAGGCATGCTCACATTTTTTAAAACTACTCAAAAATTCATTATATTCCCACCTCAAATGTGTGACGTAAACTTTTACTCTCAATGACCACTGACGCTGAAACCACCCGAGCCACTGGTGTTATGCTCGCCTGAAACAGCAAGATTCATTCCCAATTTTCAAAATTTTTTTTTTATCAACAGCGAGCTCTTTATCTCCACTCTTCTGCCACCTTACAGCATCTGGACCACTTCAGGGCTGAGCAAACCTTGAATCTCAACATCTCCATTTTCTCATCCAAATGCTTTTTGTTGGTGTAGCTGCAAAGACTTCAAGGCCAGCTAACTGCTTCCCCAGTCTAAATTTGCTTGTACAAAGAGTTTTGGAAGAAGGCTCTGAGTACCTAGATTGGAATTTTGTAATATAGCTCTCATTGTTATTGTTCAGCCTCACCACCAAAAAGCTGAAAACATTTGCTCTGGTTGCAGCGTCACCTTTAGATAACAAAATTTTAAAAGCGTGGTACCGGGATAGGACTGACAAAGCAAGAGACACATCCCGCAAAGGGCTTTACAACCAACCCCTCCAGTCCCAACAGAAACCACTCCTCAGGATCATATGCTAAATAGAAAGGATTTAGAATCTCTCCCCACATATGTTTTAGTGAGGTAAGGGCAAAATACATCGCACCTGGTTTCATACTGGGCCCTCCAGGAAAAGGGACACTTCTTTTGTAAAGGGTCACTTCTTTTATAAATCAAATCATTTTCAAAAACCAAGAACCTGTAGAAATTTAAGATCTCTTACTTCTCTACACCTCTTACCTAATTTGGCTTAAGTGCACGTGACAGTGGGAACAGAGGAAAACTTGACAGCATAATCACGTAAGTTTTATTTACTTAGCAAACCTGTTTATTTCTGTTACATCTGACTTGGGATGTAACTTATTGGTGCTTGGGAACATTACAACCTGTTCTAAGGCCAGTCAAAAACAGATTGAAGCTTTGGATTTTTTTTTTTTCTTTAAATCTGGAAAAAGTGCTTTTCTACACATCAGTAGCATTAGATGTCAAGTCTCAGGAGCTGTTCTGGCAGTTATTCAGACAGAAAACACGCTCCAGAAAAACCTCAGTAACATTACACTCATATCGCTCCGAAGCACAGTTTCTGTCAAGGCAAGTTAGCATATCTTTTTCTATCAAACACAGAACTGCCAGGGGCCTTCCCCCGAGGAGCTCCGCTGTCAGGAAGGCAGGTGCAAGCTCTCGGTTGAAGTCCTTGGAGAATCTCTTCTGGAACAAAACCTCACTGCTTGTTACTTTTTCCGCAGCCGTTTCTCCACTGTGATTGAATCCTAACAATGCTCTCGGAGGGTTGAGTTTTTCTTTTGGTAATGGATATATCAGCATCAAGAAGAGCCTCTAAAGGGCCCCGACTTCTATTTTTGCTTCCAAATGTTGAAAAAAAACCCCAACAACACAACAAAACAACTCTAGGCCCAGTGTAAGTCCGTATATATTAAAATGATAGAAAAAAGTTGGCACTGAGTCATTGTTTATAAATAAACGTAAGAACTACCTTCCCAAAGAAGCTGACAGGCCACAGCCTTCCTCTGGGCCGTGGCCTCAGAGTGGAGCGTCCCGCTTGCAGCCAAATCCCATTTCCTACCACAGTTACCTCAGCCGCGGGCCCTGCGGCAAAGCCACACGCAGGACTTCGGCTTCCTACGCTACGCCGCCGCCACCCCGGCCCCGGCCTCGGCCTGAGAGGAAACGGAGACGCCAAACGGGCCGAGTCCAGGCCGACTCCACGCACCAGGGTGGGCGGGGCACGGCGAGGGACAATCCCGCCCCCACCTGTCTAGCCACGCCCCCCTCCGCGCTCCCCGCCACGCGGAGGGCGGCGGCCACGCCCCCTCCGCGCACGACGCGCCCCGCGCCGGCGCGCGAGGGGCTTAGTAGCGCGCCCGTTAGCAGCGGCCGGCAAGCATGATCACTTCCGGTAGGTCAGAAGGCGGTGGGAAGGAGCCGGGAAGGGGTGGGGGGAGGGGGTGGGGGCGCCGGTGGGAGAGGGGCTGCCGGGCAGGACGTGGGACCCGCCAACTCCCCAGCTCGCCCGCCCGCCCGGCCGCGCTTCCGGGCGGCCGCGCCCCAGCATGCACAGCGACCGGATGTGCCGCCATCTTTAGGCTCCCTCTCTGCTGTGTATTGACAATAACAAGCCCCGGGCCGGGCCGTCCCCCCTCGGGAAGCGCGAGCAGGCTGCAGAGAGGGGGGAGGCGGGAGCCCAAGGAGAGAGGGCTGCGGGGGGAGAGTGGCCGGGTGGCGGCGAGGGAGCGGGAGGCGTGTTGGGGCGAGGGGGCTGGAGCCGAGGCGTGTGGGAGCCGCGCTCAGCCCTCCCCGCTGCTGCTCGGCGGAGACGAGGCGGCCGGAGCAGGAGGGGAGCGGAAAGAAAAGCCGGGGGAGCGGGCAGCCGCGGGGAGATACCGGTGCTGGAGAGAAGAATTGAAAGAAGCTGGTGGGTGGCGAGAGGCAGGAACGGAGACGCTCTGCTGAGAAAGGAGTAAAAGCAGGAAAACAGAAACAAACTACGTGAAGAAACAAAGTAATAAAGAAAAGGGGAAGAGACGACATAAAAGTGATTTCTCCGAGAAAGAAGAAAGCAAAGGAGAGGGCATACGGAAGGACTCCCCTGATGAGAGAGAGGAGTTGAAAGACATCCTCCCCCCCTCCCCCCGAGACACGAAACAGAGATTGACTCAAACTCCCTCTCTCTTTGTCACACCTCAAGGATTTGATGCCCCTCAGCCTGTTCACTTCTGTGTGTTCATGTTTCCCACAGGTTTCTCTTCCCCCAACCCCCCAGCTGCAGCCCAGGAGGTCAGACCTGCTACCGATGGTAATACCAGCAGCAGCTCCTCCTGCAAGAAGAGAAAGTTAAATAACAGCAGCAACAGCAATTCTGAAAGAGAAGAATTTGATTCCATTTCTTCCTGCACCTCTTCTCCTTCCAAAAACACCACCTCATCATCTTCTGTCATCAGCACCTCCTCGTGTTCCTCCTCAGGGGTTGCCTCCTCTAACCATCACCTACAGAAGAAGCTGCGCTTTGAGGACTCCGTGGATTTTATTGGACTCGATGTGAAGATGGCTGAAGAGTCTTCTTCCTCCTCCTCTCCTGCTTCCTCTTCTCAACAGCAGCACCAACAACAGCTCAAAAATAAAAGCCTTTTAATTTCTTCAGTGGCTGTGGGGCACCATGCAAATGGCCTGACCAAAGCTGCCTCCTCTACTGTTTCCAGTTTCGCCAACAGTAAACCTGGCTCTGCTAAGAAATTAGTGATCAAGAACTTTAAAGGTAACAGGCCACAATTTGTCACAACATATGGGGAGCTGTAGTTCAACTTTGTTTTGTTTTCAATGTGAAAACCAGTTGGCTTTCAAATAGCTCCAAGTTTTACAGGAAATGGTTTTCTGTGGTGAACATTTCTATACTTATAGAAAGGGCGAATAGTGTTTTATGATGCATAGTTGCGCAGTCACGTACGCATCCTGAGCTACACTTTGCGGCTTGGGGATATTTTTCAGACTCCTTTTGCTCTGTCTGTTGATAAGACCTTAACTTGTATGTTAGATGAAAGGTTTTACTATGTAACTATGTAAGTTACCTTCCTTCAAACTTTTAACATTTCATATCTCTTTTCTAGTAATTCTGGTTCAGGACGTAGTCTATATTTGAGCCCACTTTACAAGTCTTTTCACAGAATGTGTTTTTTTTAAATTGGGCTTGAATCTGTATGTCTTGCCTCTATCCATGTTGTCTGTTTATAGGTTAATCTGCCTGTGCTTAGTTTTACATGTTGAAACTAAGGTGATTATCAGGCTATTATGGTGGATTTCCTTCCTGGATTCCCCTAGTTGCCTTTAATGTAGGTAGTTCAGATTTTTGCTGACTGTTTTCCCTGTGATATCCGTGCTGTAATTTTTATTGTTTAACTCTTTAATGTCTTTTCTCTGTCTTTAATATACTTTCACTTTAAGAAGCTTTCATTATTTTAAATATTCTCTCAAAAGATGTGTTTGAGATTCTCAGGTATGTTACTAGAGACCAGCTGAAGCAGAAAATGAAACTTTTCTGGTGGGATGCTGCTTCATTTTCTAGTAAACAAAAATACAAATAGGTGTAGGCACAAAGCTTAGCTAAAATTCTGTCTTTTCCCTATAGCAAAGGAGAAATTGTATGTTTTTCTTATTTCCTGCTTCTTGCTATCTTCTAAAATAGTCTGATAGCTTGCTTTCTTCGGTTGTTTTTCTCTTCCTCCCCCTGTGTTTGGGGTTGGGGGGACCCTAATATTACTGACATTAAAATTAATTTGTAAACACATAGTTGATACAAACATCCTGTACAGATGTCACAGAAAGTAAGGGTTAGGATTATTTTTGCCACTGTAATGTTTTACAGCAATTCATGATCACAGTGTAACTTTTTGTTTTAAGGTCCTCCTCATTCTCAAAAAATGTTCTCTGCCCATCATGACATCATAATTTAATTTCAATGGTTATTTTAAAATTTATACTTATGATGCATGATAGTGAGAATTAAATGGCACTCTTCTCTTGCTTGTACGCTGTTATTTTTAAGGGAAGACAACTATTCATGTTTAAAATAGTTTTTAGATGTCAGGGATTGCATGGTGCTGTGATCGTCATTGCTTATTAATTGATAGTTGGATCACTTGCCTAAAAAGGGTGTTTCAGAAATCTGCCGTCTTTATTTTTTATTTACTCTCAGATGCTAAACTGAATAATAATCTTAAATTTGTTGTCTTTAACTTAGAGTGATAATGGTAACATCCTTTACAACTTAACTTCCTAAAACCCAGAATCTTGGTATTTACTGCTGAGTAGCATATTCATTAGTTGCTAATGAAAATAGGTAAGTCTTGCTCGTAGTTAGCTCTCTGTCAAGGTTTTTATTGATACAGCTAATGTTGGGATATTGTCAATATTGTAAGAAAATGCTTGGGAGGAGGAAAAAAAAAGTATTTCTCCCTATTTGATATTTCTAGAGGAATCACAAAGTCTTTCAATTTCTTTTTTACCTGTAGGTATGTAGAAGTCGATTTTAGTAGTGTATAAACTCTGGGCCAATTTCACCTGTTGGTGGCATGGGTGGGCACGTGACTTCCTAAATGTTCCTCTCCTTCCTTCTCCATTTGGGAGCATGCTTATTAGAACAAAAACAGTTATTTAGCTAGTTATGATAACATACAGAATTTTAAAATAGTCCTGGTATTCTGAGGATCATGTGACTTAGGGTATCTGTCTTAGCCTGTTGTAAATGCTTTAGTCTTGAAGGTGCCGCGTAACACAGGCATCTCTAGAAATGAGGCTGAAAAAATAACAGAAAGAGTCAAATATGCAAAGCTCGAGCTATTTGAACATTAAAAAAGGGCTCAACTGACAAATGTCTGTCGGCTGGCCAAACCCAAGAGAGACGTAAATTAATTAATTCAAAATAGGAAGGTTTTCCTTGCGACCATAAAGCCTGTACTATAATTACACTGTTTCCATGCATGTTTCTTGAGAGTTTCTTTCAAAGTGTTAATACCGAGTAGGATTAATGAGCAATAAATTTAAAAAATAAGCTATATACAACTCTGTGTCTTTTAATCCATCACTTTTGGCTTTTGTGTTCACTTTCTTTTAACTGTGCTGTCCCAGTAATGAAAAAGAGTCTAATTAAGATGTAGATCGTTCTTGCTGGTTTTTAGCCTTTTATCCCATCTTGAGCTGATCGGACACAGCATTGTGTTTTTTATAAATCACGCATACTGTTTGAGCTACAGATGCTGTTATATGTATGTGAAGAGCAATACTGAATTTTTACAATGCATTACTATTTCAAATGTAAATAAGATACTGCTTTTACACTAATGCTTCCTTTTCATGTAAGTATAAGTTAAAATATAGAGCACCAACCCATTCCTCTTTCCTCTCTAAGCTACGTTTTTAATTTCTGTAAAAGGTAAAATGTTCTGCTTTTTGTAAACACTTTCTCAAATTCTATATAATTTCTTTTAAAGATAAGCCTAAATTGCCTGAAAACTACACAGATGAAACCTGGCAAAAACTCAAAGAAGCTGTAGAAGCTATCCAGAACAGTACTTCAATTAAATACAATTTAGAGGAGCTCTATCAGGTAAGTGCTTTAAGTAAAAGCGATGTTTTGGTTTCTTTTGGACTTGGTTTTGTGTTGTTGTTGGGTTGGGGTTTTTTTGCTTAAAACACTTTTGATACAGTGGTAAGGATATGTCATTTTGCTTCATAACTGCTTTTGTCATTAAAGAACTTTTCATCAAATAGTTTCTCAAATTTTAAAATAATCAGTAAAAAGTTTACAAGACCTAACATTGAACTATGAAATTTTTTTTACTTACTACAACATAATGCAGGGTAAGGTTTCCCTTGCCACGGTTGACAAGAATTAAATAAGGCAAGGAGCTGTGTTCCCTTTACTGTTTTGGGTTTTATGGTGTGTAGCTATGGAAGAAATGCAAAATCCTAAAATGTTGATCTTTAGATAAGAAAAAGACTATTTATATTACAATTTAATTCTTTTTCTGAAGTCCGTGTCTGCTCATGATTGAGGATCATAAATCATTTAAAAACTGCAACTTTTTATTTGACTTCTTGACAGTAGTAAATACAATATTGTCTCTCTTAATGAAATGTATTTTCTTACGTTGATTGTAATTTTTTTAAAAAATATCATTCATGATTCTGTCTATTCTGACAACTGAGAATCTAAATTTATTCCCAGCAACAGCTCTGATTGTTTTGCCTTGAATGTTTTAGGAAGTGATCAGACTTGAACTGCATTTCCAAACTTTGTTTTATAAGCTCCACTTCTGCTTTTACAGTTGAATGTGTTAGGGAGACTTCTCTCCCTCCTCACCTTTTCCTTGCTAACATTGTGGTACTTGTGGTTTTAGCGGCCTAGCAACAGTACTGCTTTAGCCAGATATTAAGAAGCGCTTGCCCTTTTTTACTCTACTTTTAAAGCCTTTACTACCTGGTTAGTTGGTTGATTTGTTCCTCTGTGTGTATATTGCCTTCTCTACATCTCTTTTTAGTATCTCTTCTTCCCCTGCACTCTGCTTTTCAATAAAAGTTGCATTTGGATATGACTGATTTCTGTGAAAAGCTGGGAAGAAAAATTCTGTTTGCATGAGGTTTGTGAACAGGTTTAGGGAAGGATAAATTGCCATTCCTCATGGGAACAAGAACCTCATGGGCCAAGTTCCTCAATTCAGCAGGCTTTAAAGCTCCTTTAACAATACTATATATAATCTTGACAATAGTGTTGTTAATTTTGCAAAATTTGGTGAAACTAATAACAAGCTACTGTATTGGCTGATGATATAAATTACTCACCCTAGACTGAACAACAGAGCAAATAACTGTTAGTTAAATACTGGAAGGATATCTGAAATTGTTTCACAATATAAAATTCTATTTAAAGCCTTGTGTCTGCTTCGCAGTTACCATTTAAATTTCTGCTCACTTTTACCACAGGCCTAATTTAATGTTGCTTGTGCTCAGAAAACAAAAAAATTATTTTTTTCTTTTAAATCTTAGTTTTAACATTGTAATAACTTGGATACTTTTCAATGAAATACAGTTCAATCAAGTATGGTTTTTTTTATAAATCTAAAATGTATTGATTTAAAAATAGTAATAGGAGTCACTAGTGCTTTTATATGTTGACTAAACTAATGTCATTTCTGAACAGCTGTTTGGTAAATGGATCTGATGCCAAATATGCCTTGGCAGACACCATTATCCAAGCAGAGAGGGGAATAGCCAAAAAGTTTGCAGAAGTTCTGCTACAGACCTCAAACTAAGATACTTCTTTTTTCAGTGGAGTTAAATTTCTTGAGTTTGGTTTAAATCATGTCTCTGTTGGAAAATCCCACTGAGCAAATATTTTGAAGCTTTATTTTGTGGAACGCTAGTGTCGTACTCACTTTGTTCCTCCCCAGCAAGAGAAATAACACGCATGTTTGAGAAGCTGAAGTGCTATGGAATTGCAAGCTGCTTTATTAGAATAGTTTTCCTTAGGTTAGTACAAGAAAATAGAGATGGAGTTCTTTGGTACCAGATCCCTAGTTAATTATTTTTTAAAATCAATCACAGAGTTAAGTATGTCTGGAAAGTTCTGATTTTTCTCTCATCTGAGCCATGTTCAGTTCTTTTCCTACTTTTCTCCAGCACACAAACCTGGGTGTGGATGCAATTAAAACAAACGAACAAAACCCACCAGAATATATAGTACACAAAATGGCGTTTTGCCTTCAGATGCTCTGACCGTCTTTAGGGTATAGATGCCCTGACCAGAAAGCTTTATTCCACTAATTCAGAAGATAACTTTGTGAACTACAGCCCCTGAAGTTGTTGGAGTTTTTGATATGTTACAGTTATCATTCTGTAACACCAGTAATTAAATTTGCAAAGCATAATATTGCAGTAGTGGTGTTACGATCCACAGAGCAAATCCTAGTGAAAGGTTTTGTATGGTGTGCTTACGAGGTTTAATTCCTTAAAATAAGAAAAAGCCAATTGAGCATAATTAACAAATCAAAGTTAAAACATTTCTATGGATGTTATCAATGAAGATGTAGCAGTTTTGCACTTGATGTTCAAACAGTCAATACTAGCAGACGTGTTTAGCATGTTGGAATTTCTGATTCAGAAATGGAAAAGGACAGCTCTATATAAGCACTACATTAAAGTAACTCTTAGTGAAATAAATTAATATATATTAATATATACTTAATGGTATGTATTTGTCCATCTACAGTGCAGAGGCTAATTCTATTAAGGATTTGGTGTAACGTGGTTAAATAGTACTTGTTTTTATAGACAGCAGTTATACAAATGTTGTTAGTTGGGATGGATGAACTGACCAGAGGTGGCCCCTGGTGTCCTCAGCTGGTAGGTGGAAGAGAGACTAACTCTGGTTGTGCAGGTGACAAGCAAGTTCTAGCTAAAACATTTATCTTCCCAGCTCTTGGCTAGCTTTTCCAAAGTAAGTAGGAGAGATGAAACCTGTTTATTGCACTTGTTGAAGATCTAATTAGGCTCTTCAAGCTTAGTGTTTTCCATGCCCTTTTTCTTCTGAAATCAGTCACAGTTATTTCCTGTTTGGTGGCTGTTTCATTTAGAATATGCAGAATAAATTTGAGCAGTGTCCATAACCTGCTCTGAACAATGAACTATAGAATATGTTTTTCTATAATTACATTGTATTTGTTTGGGGTCTTTTAAATGTTACGGCTGAGAGTTGAATTTGTTGCTATTTTCAAATATTAAGGTATGTACGCTTCAGTGGTAATTCTGGCTTTCCTAATATTCATCATTCAGACCTGCTTTAGTCTTAATTGGCATACTCTCTTGCTATACCTGTTTCTGGCAGTAAGCTTATGCTTGTTTGTTTTTTTTTTTTTGTTTTGGGGCTTTGTTTTTTGTGGTGGCTTTGGTTTGGTTTGCTTTTTTTTAACTCCTCTATGTCCTAGAGCCAGTATTAACTGTAGTGCATTTGTTCTAGAGAGTTGTTTACTGTTGATACTGAGAATGAGTACTGTTGATATCCAAGGATAAACTGAGGATCTCCTTGTTTAGCTGTTTCAATTGTTGCTGTGCTTTTAGTGGTGGCTGCTTACTGTGGGCTGGTGGCTTCTATTTGGACTCCTGGAAATATTCTGGGAACTTCAGTATAACGGAGTAGATCTACTCTCTGTGCTTCTGAACTGTGCTGTCCCTGCATGGCTGCCTGCGGTTGCTGGGGAGCAAACTTGATCTTCCAGCCCTTCTTGTCCTATGAGTTGGTTGTACTGTCAACTGAAGCATTTTCAATTAAATAAAATCAAGAGTCATTAATTGAAAATCATATATACTGTTCCTTTCTAGCTTCTACAGATGTTTTACAGAATAATCACATCTCGTGTTTTTTCACTAATCCACAAAGAGTTAAAGAGGCTTAGTTGCTTTCCAAATCTGGGCAATTGATACACATTTTGGAAAAGTCTTGAGTTACTCTTACAGATTTAAGCTTTTTTGCTTGATCTATCTCCAGGACACATCCCCATTAAATTTATTTTCGCTTCTCAATGTGAAGCATCGCAACAGTTCTTCTGATACTTTAATATGATCTAGAAATCTGAGATCTGTCACTGTAAACATCTGGAATGTAGTCATGCTACTAAAAACTGTTCAAGATTATAACTAAACTTATCCAGGCAAGGGGTTGATGGATGGAAGTATACATACATACACATATATATATATATATACACACATATATATATAAAAAACCCATATATTTATGTATGTACTTTTGTGGATGAGGGAAGCTTAATCAAGAAAAGGACTGCAAAAGTAAATAAGGCTATCAGTGCTTTTCTACTATTATTAGCGTGACTTGCAGATCACAGTTGATAAAATTAAGACCTTAAGTGTCTGCTCTGAAGTATGAAAACCAGCACACTGCTGGGATGTATTAAACTAACTTCCTTGTTCTTAGAAATGCAAGTCCTGCAGTTCCCTATGAGATATTGGTACTCCAATTGAAATTAATGTACTGTAAGCTGTTCAAGGCATGTCCTTCCTTTGTCTCTTAATACCATTATAGTGCCATGTCTCTCTGGTGTTTTGCATGCAGCTGTTAACTATGCTATAGTTAAAACTTGGTAAATAATTTTGAGTGAGAAGCAGAAGAATTCCCTGGTTGGTTTTGTTTGGGTTTTTTTCTCCCTTTCCTTGTAAAACCAGATATGAGAATATAAATAGATTTCTTAGTATCTGTTTCTCTTTACTTTAGGCTGTTGAAAATCTCTGCTCCTACAAGATTTCTGCAAACTTGTACAAACAATTGAGACAGATCTGTGAAGACCACATTAAAGCACAAATTCACCAATTCAGAGAATATCCTTTTTTTTTTTTTTGGCTGTTGGCAAGCCAGAACATTTTTACCTGCCAGTGTGTGGTGATGGATTTCTTTGGCTAGTTTTTGCATAATTGAGTCTGTTTTCATTTTTTGTGGGACCTCAGAGAAAACTACTAGTTCCTTTATGTCTGTAACCATTTGAAAAGTTTGTGAGAAGGTTTCATTGGTATTTACAAAATGCTTTGACTTCTTGCAAAACCTTGTATAAAACTTACAGTGAGACTTAAAAAGGCTGTAGTGGCTATATCACTTCAGGCTTTTGGATAATAATTAGTACCAGAACTACACAGTGAAATGATTAAAAGTTAAATTTCAAGGACAAAATTTATCTTTTGAGCTGAAATTATGGTATCTGTGTAGTGGTGGGCTCCTGCATATATTGTGGATTGTTGGTTTTTGAGGTGCGGGAATATCTGTGTTTGTTCCACTCCCCAGGGAAGGGGGGGATTAGAAAAAAACATTGAAAGTATTTAGATTTTTTTTAATTGTTCAAATCATCTTGATTTCTCATTATTAACACAAGGACCCTCATTAAAAATAAAGATGTTGCAAGAAGTGGTTCTTTCTGGGAATAGGCGAGTCTGTGCTCTCTGTTAAATGTCTTTAAAAGATAATAATGTTGATTGATTTCATTGCTAACACTACCTATTAATCATACTTTTCTTAATGAATTATTTATGGATTCATTGGATAGTGTCCTCTTTCTAAAGAAAATAGACAAATGTTGGCAAGATCACTGCAGACAAATGGTAAGTTTTTTTTATGGTTTTAGAGAAAACTAGTTGCCTACTCAGCCCATGTTTTGCCTAAGTTTGTTCCTTTAGAAACCTGCTGCGATTCTGAAACATTGTCTTGCATTTATATAGGGCTTCCTCATGAAATACACTGTATCTAGTTTGTTAGAAATCGAGCCTTGAAAATACTGCTCTGTCGTGTGTTTCTTGACATAACTGATCTGATCTTGGACACACACATTCACACTCAAGTCCTAACTGTTGTTTCTGTGCAAACCTTTCTTCTTTTATACCTATAATGAGCTATTCTTTTACACAGAAATATGCTAAATGTCACATTGATCATCTCACTGATATTGGTGGGATATTTTAAACAAATCAACACTAAGAAAGTACTGCCTGAAGACTGTCAGTGGGTTTATTTTTTTTAGCATAATTTGTGTTGCTCTTCGATTTCAAGAGTAAAATGATTGTGACTTTCTTTATTCCTTCTCGTAATAGATTATGATTAGAAGTATCTTTTTGTTCTTGGATCGAACTTACGTACTTCAGAATTCAATGCTGCCATCTATTTGGTAAGGGCCCAAAGAATAAAATCATTGGGGGTATATTTAAATAATTGCAAATATCTTGCTAGATTTCAGATGTGTTTTTTCTTAAATAAACTTTATAATGACCTGTAAATTAGATAGTGAATACATGCATGCTTGTTGCAGAGGGAGACTTCACTTTTAATTTATTTGTCATGAATTATAGAATTCTTCTAGAACAGTTGTGATAGCAAATTTCAGCTAAGTAGATATCAGTGTCCAGTTTGCACAGTTAAAAGAAAGGGTCTGTTCAACAACTGAAGTGCAAGGGTTTGGGTTTGACCAGTTACTGGCATAGTATTCGAAGTTCTGTAAGTATTTTTAAAGGAAAAAAACTTACCTAAAATAAAAGCCAGTTACTCTCTTTTAGACTTCAACCTGTGCCCCCTCACCACACCTCCCTACCCCCAATATTTTAATAAGTAGCAAATATTCTATAGTGCCTTTGGCACTACCTGAATTTCTTTGCCAGAGATTAAAGGAGTGATGGAGGGTCTGGCCTTTCCTAAAAGCATCCAGACCCACAGTTTCAAATTCATGGAAGATTTTAACTGGGATGCCTAAAGCAGAGATCCTTGTCTTTCACATCACTCAGTTCTTCTAAGATCTGCCTAAGAATTAGAGATTATAGAGTGATGGATATAAAAGACTATTGTCCAGCAGCTTAACCATGGAATCAGGACCCGAGATGACATGATCCTTTTCTCATGAAGGCTGCTGTTCATTCAGTTTCCTGCCAACCAAGTGAAAAATAAAGATGCTGCAAAAGTTAGATGGTTATTTAGGAAAAAAAATGTGCATTGGTTTTTAAAAAGTGTAGCTTACTGTTGGTGCTTTGTCATGGTTTATTTTAGTGTTTATGTGTTTGTTCATCTTGAGTGATTTGGGGGCAGAGGAATGAGGGTTTTGAAGAATGCTAAAATATGATCTAGATCAAATTTTATTAATGGTGAATAATGGGGGTTGATGGTGAATAATTGGGGTTGATTCTAACAATTTATTGAACAGTCTTTTTTTTTTTTTAGGGATATGGGGCTAGAATTGTTCAGAACTCATATAATCAGTGATCAGAAGGTTCAGAACAAAACTATTGATGGCATTCTTCTGCTGATTGAGAGGGAAAGAAATGGTGAGGCTATTGATAGGAGTTTACTGCGAAGCCTTCTAAGCATGCTTTCTGACTTGCAGGTAAGTAAACTTACTTCACCTTTAAACCACTAAGCAGATCAAACTTATTTAGTGCTCCACAAGCTTTACCCTGGATTGCTGTCATGTTATTTCCCTAGATTTATCAAGACTCTTTCGAACATAGATTCTTGGAAGAGACTAACCGCCTGTATGCAGCAGAGGGACAGAGGCTTATGCAGGAACGAGAGGTATTTTAAATGGTTAACAATATTTGTTATGCTTAATGATGAAGCGTTTGTCAGGGAGAGTAACTATTCTACTGCCTTAGCCAGTGTACAGGGCAATAATGTGACCTTTATATTTTGTAGTACTGTGAAAGAGCAAATTCACATTCTGTTGCCTACAGTCACAGTGCTAATGACTCCTTAAAACTGGAGCTGCTGCTACTGTCAGACCAGTATTTTGGGGTTTTTTTTTTTCCTCCTCTTGAATTTTTTAAATGTACAAAACTACTCTGGCATTTTCAGGTTCCAGAATATCTTCATCACGTCAACAAGCGCTTGGAAGAAGAAGCAGACAGGATAATCACTTATTTAGATCAGAGCACACAGTAAGTGCAATCTCTCTTTGATTGGTATTGTTAGCTGTTTGGCTTTTCTTCTGTTGAAGGCCATCTGATAGCTACAATTTATTTCAGTTATTGACTGACCATCAAATGCTTCTCACTTCCCACAGTGCTTTGTTTACAGCGAAGCACTGTCGTGGCTAACAGAGCTAATATCTTTTTCTTTTAAGTCACTAGTTATTTTGACATAAATATTGTTGGGCATTTGATTGGAGAAAAATAGGCTACCATCCCCAGTCCAAACATCTCTTTCTTGCCGAAATGCAATTAATCAGCTGTTGCCTTACCTGAAAAAGATAGTACCTGAGACAGAGAATTCTCAAGCTAAAGGCTCTGAATATTTACATTAAAATATTTGCATGTTCTTTATGGGGTCTGGGAAATCATTAAATAATGTCACTCTTCAGTCTTTTCTACTTAACGGCAGGATTTCCTCAAATGCAATCAAGTGGAGGTCGTGACTGGTAGGACAGGAGAAATGTTCTCCTAACATAAAGCCACAGCTGTCATTCCTGAGAGAAATGTGGGTCACTAATGTAACAAAACTCCCTGAGGAAGTGGTAGCAACTTCTTGAAGAGCAGGTATAGAGGATCTCTCTGAGAGGAAGGTGTTTTACTGCTACCATCATACATTTTTATTTCCTTCAGCTGTTAAAAACATTTAGCTTGCTTAGTGGCTTCCTTATTCCACACCATTATTAGTGGCCAACTCCCTATTTTGTTTTAATACCTCTTGACTCATAAGGTATTTTTTCTTCTCCTTGGTTTGCCTCCCAAGACACAAATCTCCTTCCACAAAGCAGGAGAAGGTATATTCTTCGACAAACTCTTGCCCAATTTCTTCACTGATGGAATTCTTGTCCAGCTGCCTAGAGGTCACATACAACAGGCTTATTGTGTGAATTCAGTCCTCAGTCAGCAAACAGAAAAAAGATTGCTTACTGGGGAGGAAAAAGAATAAATAAGTATATGATAATGTTAGGTTCTTGGCCACGGATAATTAGAGTACTCCTGATAATGAGTGTAGTTAACAATCTCAAAAAAATAATTTAAAACTGTAAATAATGGAAAAAGGAAAAGTAATTCTAAACGTTTTTTCTATAGGAAGCCACTAATTGCTACTGTAGAAAAGCAACTTCTAGGTGAACATTTAACAGCCATTCTTCAGAAAGGTAATCTTTCTTCTTTATAGAAATGTTTCTAATTACTGCTTCGGGGCTTTCAATTTCTGTGCTGAAAAAGAAGTGACAGATTCAGGTCCTGGGGGAGGACACAAGCTACATCATTCTTTAATGCCCTTTGCTACTCACTGTATGAAATAGCATTGACCATTTTGCAAAAGGGCGAGTACCATTGTGCTCATCAGCGTTAAGGAGATGCAAAGCTTTCTGCAGGTACGCAGCAAAGCAAAACTAAAACAGGGGACTTCTGAGATCAGTGTGTTAAATACCATTTTGAAGACTCAGAGGTGAAGGAGTAGCCTTTGAATTACAGCTGTACCGGAAAGGGGAAACGCTGATTTCTTGCTGCTCACAAAAAACAGCTTGTTTTATAAATTTATTACAATTTGAGTGATGAAGTACATTGACTCAGTTCTGCAGTAGTCTCTGTGGAGTCAAGTGACCCTTTCTTGCTCTGAAGGATAGTCTGGAAATAGATATGGGTGCTGCAGGAGTTGAATAATAAAAAAAAAATTATCAAGTCCTTACTAGCCAGGTTCTGGAGGAAACAGGTATGTGAGCATCTTCCTGCACGTCTGTAACGGTTTCTTCATTGAGAGTATTGAGTTTGCAATATTTACCCATCTACTTTCTTAGAACCTTGCTGTGGAGCATCAGGCCTTCACTGCCAAAAAGTTAAAAAGGAAGGTGAAGATAGTTCATGAATCTGCTTGCCTTTGAATATCTGTAAAAATTATTTTACAGCTGGAATTGAGACTCAGAGCTCTGTCTTGCCAAGGAACCTTTCCTACAGATCAGTACAGCGTAAATGTTTCAAATCTTTAGGGAACAGTGAAGCAGAAGTAAGCAAAGGTGAATATGTGTACTTGGAATGTAAAGTACATATAGCCTAAGATAATCCAATACAGCAACAAGGTTTTTAAGTCCAGGTAGCCATTCTGTGTCTCACTATTTAATTAGGTAGCTTAAGAAAAACAAAACCACAAAATAAATAAAAAAAAACCCACCTCTAATTGCTTGATTAAAAAAATGCTAGCTTTGAAGGGGTCCCTTACTGTAATAATACGCTGTGCTTTCTTTGGATTTCTCTGGTTTTGATGTCTATTGAAATTCTCTCATTTGCAGGTTTAAACCACCTTCTTGATGAAAACCGAATTCAAGATCTGTCTCTTCTGTACCAGTTGTTCAGTCGTGTGAGAGGTGGAGTACAGGTTCTCTTGCAACACTGGATTGAATACATAAAGGTACTGTTTCTAGAACTCTGTAACGTGCTACTATTGTATCAATGGGATCTATAAACAGATAATTTGAGTCATCTCTATAAACTATTGCATTTTTCTAAGAATCAAAGATTATTTGTTTATAAACATATACTTAATGGGCAGCTTTTGAAACTCTACTAGGAAAAGTACTGTAACTGTTCTATCTCTGTCAAAGAAAATATTGAATGTTCAGTTGAGTTACTGAACTCCAAATAAATTAGGAGTTTTTATCTTGTTTATAGTTAGTTGTGGGGGACAACTATATATTTCCCTGATAGACATCTTGGTAATGGCAGAACACTACTATCTTCTCCCTGCTAAAATTTCTTGTCAGAATGAGTGGTAGCTTAAGTTACCAACCAACTGAAGTTCACGAAGCACTTGAATGTCACTTAAGATATTTCTTCTTAATACTCAGTGAAAATGTTGTCCCAGAAAGTATAGGAGTACTGTTGCATAAAATTGAGTTTAGTGGGAGCTTCACGTATGTAAAACCTGAGGATACAGAAGTGTAAAAAGAGTGTGTTGATTTTTGTCATGCTTAAGTTTATTTTTTCAGACAAAAGTTCTGACTTTGTTCACTTATACATAGATTGTTTTTTAAATCAAAATACTTCATATTTCTATTACTTCTATTGTGTTAGCAGAACTAACATCAATACCAGAAACAAGACATTACAAGGATAACTTGGGCTTTGAGTCTTGTCACTTAAATGAATTATTCAGGCTAATTGGAAGATGTGTTTTATTTTGCAGGCATTTGGTAGCACCATAGTAATTAATCCAGAAAAAGACAAAACCATGGTCCAAGAACTACTTGATTTTAAAGACAAAGTTGACCATATTATTGATGTTTGCTTTCTCAAGAATGAGAAGTTTGTAAATGCCATGAAAGAAGCCTTTGAAACATTCATTAACAAAAGACCAAATAAGCCAGCTGAACTCATAGGTATCTTTTTTTCCTGTTTCTTCCCATGTGAGAATTCGGGTGGGGGACAAGAGGGAGTTGCTGATGCAGTTTACAGATGGGATGCAATGGAATTGTGTGTTAAAAGACATTATGTGCAATGTACTGTCAAACTGGGGATCTACTGTGCCTTATTATGCAAGTGAATTATTTGATAGGATAACATTAAACATTAAGAACAAGCTCTATTCATCAGTTCACTGGCTAGGAAAGTGAAGAACATGCAAACTTAGGCATTCCAGCAATTGACTGGTGTCCAGATGTGAGCATACTGCTAATAATTTGACTTTTCGAAAAGCTTACATAACTGTCACCACCACATCTGCACAGTAGCTCTACGCGGGGGCTCTACGTAGATACCTATGTTTTAATACATAAAAGTGAAGAGAGATGAGGATGCACTGTACCCCCTTGTGTTATGGGGATGGAGTGTCTGTAGTGTGCAAAGGACATTGTTTATAGATTTGTCCACTACAACCCCTCGCTTTCTGCACTTTTGAATACCTTAATCATTTCCCCACACAGTGACTAATACCTGATTTGCAATCTGTTGGGCTTGTGGGGTAATGCTTTCTGCCCTCCTTTTTTTTTAAATTAATTCACTAACTGTAATGTGCTTATCAAGCCATTTGAAATTAAAACAAACAATCTGCTAGAGAAAATCAGCAGCATAGTCAACACATTTAAAGGACTGGCTTACATATTTTTCTTCTGATCTTTTTACTTTCATTATAGCTATGCCAGTTTCTAGCAGTAGTGACTTCTTACTTTGAGATCATGATATGGACCACAATTTTTTACATACACAAATACCTTTTTTAACATTATATATGCTAATAAAGTTAAGATGCAGTAATTGCTTATCTGAAAAAAAGAGATGAGGCTATAATGTTTTTATAACTTTATATCCTCTATGAAAATATATAAAGATAGCTATTATGAAACTGGTTTGAAATTATTTCAGGATCTCTTATATTTCTAGGAGATTTCACAATATTAGATCATTTTTTTAAGTTGTTTCATTGTGATACCAAGCACATGCTAAACTTCTTATTTCTTAACACTCTCTTTAGCTAAATATGTAGATTCAAAGCTTCGTGCAGGCAACAAAGAAGCTACTGATGAAGAACTTGAAAAAATGCTGGATAAAATTATGATCATATTTAGATTCATATATGGTAAGTTTTGCTTTTTTGTGGGGATATAGTTGTTTAATCAGCAACGTAAAGGTACATTGAAATATTTTTTTGTAGTCTATCTGCTTTCTCAAGTGTTTGTTCTCTGTAGATGGAGTTTGCTGGTGTAGTGCTGTTTAGCTAGTTTGCATGTTAAAAAGTGGATAACAAGACCTGGCTAAAAATCTGTGGAAATCTTAATGTGAAGGTCCTCATTAGTTATACTGAGCTTCAAATTGGGCCTCTTTTATGGCCCAATTTGGTAATGTTTATTTAAAAGAAACAATGATTTGTGATCCCTGTCAAACCTCCTCTCTTACAGGAAAAGATGTCTTTGAGGCCTTTTATAAAAAAGATCTAGCAAAGAGACTATTAGTTGGGAAAAGTGCATCAGTAGATGCTGAAAAATCAATGCTTTCCAAACTCAAACATGGTAAATACCTATCTATCTACTTGCTTTCTTTTCAAAATAGTAATTTTAACAGGTGTCCCCAGAAGTGCTTTGTGTTTCCCCTTTACATGAAGGCAAAAACCTCGTGCGCAAGTCTTGAATGACTGGTGGGTTTGGGAGAGACTCATTTGCTTGTTAGTTTTGTAATTATAGTAGCAATAGCCAAAAACAGGAGCTTAAAGTCTATGGTGTATCTTGGCCTGTGGGATAGAGTTGAGGTTCCCTGCTGAATAAATCAGTGACGTGTTCAGAGAACTTGAGGATGACTTCTGTTTGCTATTTGCTCTGTATAAAGCCTGAAACATGACGCTTCCAGCTAGCAGTCTTCTAGTCTGGTCTTCGTTGTTTTACAGGATGGAATCTTTGAGTGGCAAAAGTAAGATTTCTAGAACTTGATTTAGTTCTACCATCAAGAGACAGTCTGGCAGGCAGCTGACAGGGATTAGAATTGTCATTTTGAGTGCCAGGTTGCCAGTGGAGTTCTAAGATGAACAGTCATGTTCTAGTGTGGCAGCTGTTTTGCACGTGGATGTTTCCCCCCTTTTTGTTTATAACCTTATTCTCTGTCTTAATGAGAATCCAGGTCTTTATGTAAGAACATATGATGAATTAGGTCATCTTGCTTCAAAGTACATTCTGATACTTAGAATAACTATTCTATGGTGTTGAAAATAAGAGTAATTTTTAAATTAAAGTTTTCAATTTTCTCGTCTAGAATGTGGAGCTGCTTTCACCAGCAAACTTGAAGGAATGTTTAAAGATATGGAGCTTTCAAAAGACATAATGATACAATTTAAACAGGTATGCAGGAAAGCCTGCCATGGCGCCTTCATTTACTTGCTTTTTGAATGTGTTATTGTCAGAAAGCCTAATGAGACAGTGCAGGATGTGTTCAGTTGTGAACATTTCTACTGTAATTGGGTTAAACTCCTTTTGAGTTACTACAGTTGTCTGTAATTTTTTTTCACTGCAGAGAAAAGGACTTTGTAGGTGATTACTTTCAAAAGGTGTGGACAAAAGCCCAACTGGGTGAACAATACTGAAAATCAGATGGAATCTGTTTCTTAATTCTGTGCTTTTGAAAATTGTAATGAACTTATTAATGGTTTTCCTGAATAACAAAGCAAAAAAACTGAAACAAGAAGCTACTTAAGAAAAAAAAGCACAGTAATAAAAGAAGAATTGTAAACTTATAAAACACTTAAAAATGTTTTATCACTGGTGTTAAACACCACTATAATCTGAAGGAGTGGCCTGTAAGTTCTTGCCTCTTAGTCCTGGCAGTTCTGTATGTTTTGATTACAAGCATATTTTAACATTCTTTCCTCCATTCACACATAATTAGGTACATCTTCACACCAGCCTGCTAAAACACTTGCTGTTTTCTTCCTGTATGGAAGTGCCTTCAGAACTTTGGAAAAGTGCTTTTTCTTATCCTAATTTTCTTGTATGTAGCTTGCAGCTTATATAGCAAAAAGATGATGATGTCACTTGTCTTCTGTGCTCTCATAATGCCTGTTCTAACTTCACAGTTCTACATGAAATATGTTTAATAAACAGTGCTTTATTTCAGTTCACTTTGTTTCTTTCTCCAGTATATGCAAAATCAGAATGTACCTGGCAACATTGAACTAACAGTGAACATTCTGACTATGGGTTATTGGCCAACCTATGTGCCTATGGAGGTCCATTTACCCCCAGAGGTAATGAATATAGATGTATTTTACCAACTATCAGCCTATCAGTAATGTGTCTTGATACCAATTGCAACTTGGTTTTAAATATGTGTATAATCTCTAGAAAGAAATGTGGAGGTGTCTTTTTTAAAAAAAAAAAAGTTTTTTTTATTTTCTTGCAATACCCTTTATCCTTATAAATCTTTATTTAAGGCATATTTGATTGTGGAGGATGGAAGGATAAAGTAGAAATTGTGATTTACTGTTTTGGTTTTCTTTTTTTTAGATGGTAAAACTGCAGGAGATTTTCAAGACGTTTTATTTAGGAAAACACAGTGGTAGGAAACTTCAGTGGCAGTCAACACTAGGACATTGTGTACTAAAAGCAGAATTTAAAGAGGTGGGTGTATGGTTTCTCTTATTCCTGTTGCTTTGCTGATTCCAACTGTGAGTTGTGCCTTAGGCGTATATTGGGAAGGGGTTTTTTGCTGTGATGGAAAACTTAGCACTGTTTTTGCAATTACTTTCTAACTTTGGACCTCTGGCTATTGTTTCTGGAGTTGATAGTTTCTCCAATAGATGTAGTAAGGTCTAAGAAGATGCATCCAACTTCTGTATTTGTGGAAAAAATAGAAGTTGTTGGTTACTGCTTGGTGAAAATATCCCTTAAGTTTAGTTCCATGTTAAAAATGGCACTAATCTTTATACTGGGGGGGAGGGAGAGGGGCCATGTTCCATAGATGACCATACTTCACCTGATAGCATTAAGCATCTTTACAGTAAGCTTTTCACTACTGAAATAAAGCAGAGTTTTGGGTTGTACAACTGTTGTGGAAAGGTTCCAGTTATATCCCTTTATTTTTTTCATCGACACAAATATATTCCAAGAAAATTTCTCTTGGAATATGAATGCTTACCCGTTCGTTCTATTTTTCAGAAAAATGCTAATGGTAAAACTGGTATCATCAAACTTGGTTATTTCAAAGATCGTATAGTTCCTGATACTGTGTTTCTTAAACTAGTGTTTGCTTTACACTTTGACTTAATAGGGTCTTTTAAACTGTAATTTTAAGCACTCAGTGCTTTGACATTTGTCTTGAGTAGGCTGATGCATCTCTTGGGTGAGTTTTGTCACTGGATATAATAGTTTAACCTTCTGACCTCTAGTTTATTTTGCATTCCATAGTAAACACAAGGCGACCAGTAACTAATTCTTTCATAGTTCCAAATGAATAAAATAACAATTGCATCCTCTAAGCGAAATAATTGGCATACAAGAGTGACTTATTCCTCTTCCCTGCCTTCAATAAAAAACACACCACTAAATCCAGGCTGGTGATACCTGTTTATTTCCTTTGTGACAGGGCAAAAAAGAACTTCAGGTCTCCTTGTTCCAGACATTGGTGCTGCTCATGTTTAATGAAGGAGAGGAGTTCAGTTTAGAGGAGATAAAGCAAGCCACTGGGATAGGTTGGTATTGAAATCAGCTGACTACTTCCAAGTGTTTTTAGCAAAAAAGCCTAAACAACTTGTTTCTGCTTTAGAGGATGGAGAGCTGAGGAGGACACTTCAATCTCTGGCTTGTGGTAAAGCCAGAGTACTGACTAAAAGCCCCAAAGGCAAAGATGTGGAAGACGGTGATAAATTCACATGTAATGATGATTTCAGACATAAGCTCTTCAGGATAAAGATCAACCAAATTCAGATGAAAGAAACGGTATATTCTTTTTAATCCTCTGGGGTTTAGGTCTTTGGGTTAAGTGTCTTGTTGCCAGCCTGTTTGCAGGCTTTCTTCCTCTGTTGTAATGTACATACTCATATCTTTGTAAAAGTTATGTATATAATTTGGATGATAGCACATAATGCAGACTTAAATACTAACTTAGACACCAGTGATGCTTGATGTCTCTAAGTAAGGTTGTTTAAGAGAAGTTCCAATTCCTGAATGTTCTTTGCGCCCTTGATCATTCCCTGGAGCTTTACTGAATGATTTGTGAACATAGAAACAAGTTCACAGTGAATGTTCCCGACAGCCAACCATTGCACAGCTTGTGCAAAGATATTTTTTTTATTCCTTGTACAAGTGTTGTTTTTTTAATAATCGGTCTTCGTGTTTGTACAGCATTTATGTCAAATATTTGAAAACAGATATTTTACTGTCTTACACTGAGAATTATCTTAGAGATACGAAGCAGAGTTGTTTTGACAATTCTCTTTAAAACTTTTCTAAACGGATCCTTCAGGTAGAGGAACAGGCAAGCACTACAGAGAGAGTATTCCAGGACCGGCAATACCAGATTGACGCGGCAATTGTACGAATCATGAAGATGCGCAAGACACTGAGTCATAACCTGCTTGTGTCAGAGGTCTACAACCAGCTTAAATTCCCAGTAAAGGTGTAGTACTGATTTTTTTTGTCTTCTAAAACTTTATTACTACTTCTTATATTTCCTGGCCTGTCCTCAGTTAAACAGTGCTGCTATCTAAAACATATCTTTTTACTATTAGGAAGGACAAATACTCGCTTTGAGGGATTTTGGAGTGCCAGTTGCTTTTAATAGGATAAAACCTATTGCCAAAGGCTTTTAGAATCAGTCTGTTAGCAGTAACTGGAAAGGTAGTTCCCCTTGTATGCTGCTGCTCTTGTATTTAAGTGTTTTAGCAATGCATTCTTGGGGACAAGGAGAAAATGATTCAGCTATATAATGCAGAATTGGGTTTCATTCTTAAATTAGTTGACACTTTTTAATAAATTAGTACCCAATAAATGTACAGTGTTTTTTCCAGACATTATATTGGTTAATGTATATATACACACATACATATGCAATTAAAATTAGATACGGGTAAATGTCTCAAAGCTAAAGAAGCCCACAGTTGCAATATAAAATGAATGGTTTACTGTGTACAAATGGAAATGGATTTTCAAACAGACAGTGATACATCTGTTTGAGTTCAAATATACAGTGCTTTCTATCATTGGAAATGTAAAATAAAAGATAATGCTGTATCATTCTGTTTTATTACTACGGTAAGTTCCTGCAGGCCTGTAAGTATTGCATAAACTGCAGTTGGGCTTTGCAGAGTTACAACATGATTTAAATGCTTTTCCTTACTCTTCATCATGAAGCATTTTTATAGTCCTTCACCCAACAAAATCTTAGGGCACCCAAACTGTTGCAAAATTCACAGTGTACCATCTGTTGCCAGGCAAAAGTCAGAAATAAAAACACCTTGGTACAGAATGTATCTCATACATTACAGCTCTTTAAAGTAGTGTTCAGTGTAAACAGCAGCAAATACCTTTCTCTGCTGTAAAAGTCTATGCTTGTTGCAGGTGACAAGCTAATTTTGTAACTTTATCTTCAGGTAATTATACATTGCAGACTTGAGAAGCTTTTGATACTTTAAGGAATTATTTTTCTTAAATTCTGATTTCTGCTTCCTCATACATCTTAAACAGTATGGATATTTGCCTTTAGAATGAAAGAACAGAATTTTTGACTGCAAAGTAATAATGATGACATCTGCTTTATTTTACAGCCTGCTGACCTTAAGAAGAGAATAGAATCCTTAATTGACAGGGACTACATGGAAAGAGATAAAGAAAATCCAAATCAGTACAACTATATTGCATAAACATATGTTGGCCTTTGTTTTACTGCACACTTGGTGTCATACACAGTTGCCAGTGGATAAACTAGCCTGTTGATCCCGTTAATTGACTTTTTATACTACCGATGATTGAATGAAAGCAGTGTAATGGAAAAGTATAGTAGAGTGGACTTCTTTCAGTGGTTAACATGCCCATTTAAAGAGTACTATTTACATTTTAAGAAGAATGCTGTTGAACTCTTTGCATGTTATTTAGTAAGATGTGCAGACAGCTGAAAGACAGTACCTGGTCTTTGTGATTCCATTTGTCTCTGGGTCTGAAGAGGAGTCCCTTGATATACGACAGATGTCTTTCACACCTTTAAATGGAAACAGAAGGTTAATTAATATAAGAAAATAGCCTTTAAAATGCTTAAACTGCATGCAAACTTTTAATTTACTGTACAGAATGCATTTCAGTTAGTAACATACCATTGGTTTGGGTGATGCCCACACTTGGATTTTTCCCTTGAGGGAGGGGGGAAATGGGGAATAAGCCAAGCTATGCTTATTGCTGATCTAATGGAAAATATTCTTGGTTGCAATTAAGACAAAATGGTACCAATATAAAATAATGTATAAAGTTTGCAATGTGGGCATATATACTGTATATACAAACACCATACTTAAATAACTGCTACAACAAAACAAGTTCAGATTAGATTTATATGGCTTGCCTGTAAGACTCAGTGTTCACCTTTGGGAATTTTAAGCATAAAACAGCCATAATGGAAAAAGTGACAGTTTTTACTAGTCATGGGTAGGAGGCCTTCACCTCTTGGCAGCAATACTCTAAAAAAGAGAATCTATTTACAGATATCTATGAAAAGCCACACTGTTCTTGTGGTAAAGCTGTAAGAACAAAAATTACAAATGGGTTTTAATACTTGTTTTGCTTTGCAACATTCTAAACTTGAACTAACCTCAAGGTTTAGACAGGGTAGCTCTTGTAAGACTGCCCTGCTTTGGATTGCTTTAACTTAAAGCTTTAAGAACTCAGCCCTAGATGTGGCAGGCCTCCTAGAACCCAGAAGCCTACCTCTCATGTAGAAAGTTAAATATTGCTACAAGGCATCTAAAATATATTTTCTTAGATGACCAGAGAGCATTCTTTACATCTTTATAAGACGTGGGAGAATAAGTCACTTGAATGTAGAGCTTTGTTTCAACAAAATGCATATTTTTTTTTTTTATTGCTATAGCAGCATGTGCCAGGAATATATGGAGAAAAAAAAAAGTGTCAGCAGAAAAGGTAACTCCTCCACATAACAGTTCTTCCTTACCCAGACAGGCTTTAGACCTACGATCAGCTGTGTTGCAGAGCACAATGAAAAACCTCATCCTCTTTCAGGCACTGATAGTCCTGGGGAATACCAGATACTTCTTGAAAGCAAGATGTCACTTTTGTTTAATAGCAGTGTAACTTAGCTCTCTATGATCTCTAACTTTTATCACTGTGAACCCACGTTCAGGGGTGTGAATGTGTGAGAGGGAGAATGTGTGTATGTGCATGTATTTTGTATCTGACACATCCCATCCTTGTTGCTTTTTTGATCTACTGTTTAATTCCATATTTTCTCCAGCTGTGTTTTCTCTCAGGCTCTCTTATATGCAGTCCTCAGCTGACAGATTAAGCAGATGTCTTTTTTTCCTTCTACTAAATTATTTGCTGTCACCCTCTACTGTCATACAGCTCTTTGTGATCTGCAGGAAATCTACCTTATCCTTTGACACTATTGCAGCATAACCACTGGTAGACATCCAGGACCACCCTTGCCTCTGTAAGAAAAATACTAACAGTAGAGTTATCTGGTAAGAAACTTGAAGACTGCTCCTGCAAATCGCTGAAGTATTAGTTCAAATAGAGATCCACTGTGGAGGAAAGAATGCCCTCCAAAAAAGACCCTTCTGTATTTTGCTTTCATTGTTCTTTTTTTCATGTATGTGTTTTGTATCTTTAGCCAATAAAAGATTCCTTTTTAAAAGGTGTTTTGGAGAAGGAGCTTAAAACTTAACTTTTGGGAGACAGGAGATGATGAATATCAGTATTGAACTGATTCCATTCAGTCTGTTGTAGCATATAAATCTAATGCCACTATGTGTTTAAAATACCTGTTCTGGTAGAATCCTCCCTCGTCAGATAAGTGCGTTGCATTCAGTCAAACTAACCAGAAAGGTCTGAAGGTTTATTTAATTTTTTTTATCCCATCCATTTCAGTAACTTAAATGTGGAAAACATTATCTAGAAAATGTCCTCGAATCTTATCAGACTTCCACGATCTGAGGCAGACCCTAAGCGGCAATCTAGTTAAAGCAACCCAAAGAATGGACTTTGAGAACCCTGGCTAGGCTGAGAGAGGGGAGGGGAGGGGAGAAGGCTTTTCCTTCTTGTATCTTCGTGGGTTTTCCCCAAGAACCTGATCATCTCTTTTGCTAAGGTCTTGCTCATTCCTGGTTAATGACAAAGCTGCAGCCAAGATTTATTGTCCAGCCGTACAACTCTGCAACTTCTTGCTGGGATCATGTGCCTGCCAATTGAGCCATATATATCTCTATAAGAAAAAAAAAAATTAAAGTGGGCTTGGACCACAACTCATCTGGCTATAATACAGCTTGTCTGTGGCCACACATTTTTAATCTTGACTCTTGCATGCAGTTTATAGCACCTTGTTCATAAGAAATTGCAGTTTATTCTTAGAAATATATATTTTAGGTTTTTTAATCTTTATACCCATAAATGGACTATTTTTTTGTCTTGGCTGGTTTAAGAAGTGACCATTTTGTTTAAATGCTGTAATTGCAAATGTGTTGTAAACGTTGTTTTGTTCTATAGTTTACACAAAGGTGCCAAAGTAAATAGTTAATAAAACAAACAAACCCTAGCAAATTAAGTTGCTTTAGCTGATTTTCATATTTTGGTCTTTGCTCTTTTTTTTTTTTTCTGTCAGTCTTTTACTTTCCTAGACATATCACTTGCCCTAATGCTTTCTTTTTTAAAAAAGTGCATCTAAAGAAATGTTCAAATACCACTTTTTTTAGTGATTTCATATAGTAGGAAGAATATTTTCTTTGATTTGTTACACTAAAATTGTAAGAGTACAGCAGCATTCAAAAATGTAATATACTTTTTGTATAACAGTTCTTCAGAGTATGTCTGGAGTGGGGGGTGGGGGGGACAGACCTAACCCTGTTACTTTTCAGAAGCCTCTTCACTCGGCTACCAGAATATAAAATTGTGCTTTTTCACTGCATCAAAAAGTTATAGTTTATGCAGACTTGCAAACAGGGCATGTGTCACCATTGCATCCTTCGATGCAAAAAGCAGCAAAACCTTTTTTATGTTTCATAAGTCTGATATGGGTACAGAGAGTCTTTCTTAAGTTGGTAAATAATGTAAATACATGTCCTTTCAGAGAGTGAGTCTGTTATCTAGGTATTTTGTGTCATTTAATAAATATTAAACAGTTTTGTGTTGATAAACTCTTGTGTGTAAAATGCCTTCTTACTCAAAGTTCTGTATGTTGGGCTTACTAATGTTTGTGGCTGCTTTAAATTCTTTAGCTTGTGCTTTGATAGCAAAATACGTGTTTGATACTTAAATATAATAATAATTAGTTCCTTCTTCATTCAGTCATTAAAATCCCTTGAGTTTTCTAAGTGGCTTCCATTCATGAATTTTTTTTTTACTAAGTCTTCTAAAAGGTTATTGGAGGGGAAGGAAATAAGAATCCTCGCAAACTCTGAATTGGGATTAAAATGTGTAGGAGTGCCAGAAATAGTACAGAAATTGATTTCTTTTTACCATTTGGAGTGGTAAGTAGTTTTAATACATCATGAAATATCAGCACTGGATTTATTAGCAAGATGTTAACTTAGTTTTTCTTCCCTCCCCTACTAAACCTCACATAAAATTATCACAATGTGTGTTCTGTTTCACCATTGTATAGTCTCTGGGGCTTGAAATATATCCAAGAACAATTTTTTTACCACAGTCAAAAAACAGATACCTTTTGCAAAAGCAGCCTTTTCATTACAGCAAGAAAATCATCCAGTTGGTGCCAGTCTGAGGCTCAAAACAAGGCGGCTCTATTTGTTTTCACTGAAGGCTGGGCAAGACGCTGTGCAGGCCCAGCTCTGCCAGGTGTGTGCTGGGGAGCAGGTACAGCTTTTGGGTGTGAGATGGAAACAAAGATTACAAAGCACAGCCTCTGCAGAGGTGAGCTGGAACCTTGTCACCGTGCAGGGAAAGCTTGCTTCTAGGCTGTGGCCAGGAGCCAGGTCAGGCTTATTCCTCCTGAGAACTGGTTCTGCAACCAAAGGGCTGCGATTCTGCTGCTTGCAGAACTGCCACCGTCTGCATGTCCCTTCACTTTCTTCCTTTTTGTCCTTAGGGCAGCAGCTGCTGCTTCAACTCCCAGCTCTACAGAAGCACAAAGTGGACGTGCAACCTCAAATGGGAGAAAGATCATTCCCCGGAAAAGTTTTGTTGCTCAGGACAATGCAGTGCCCAGGCAGAAAACAGGGTTTGCCAGACCTGGCTTCCTACCCCTGTCAGAGCTGGAAACTGCACACTAATTACATAAATCATCGTTACATATGTCATCCGCCCTAATGCGCTCTCTGTAGAAGGCATGTGAAGTTATTCTAAGTCAAAAGGGATTCTGTAGCACTGAAGTCCTGCAGTTAAAATATCCTGATTTGAAAATGATTGTATAAAAGTGCCTCCCTTCCACCCCAGTACTGGAGATATAACTTCCTGCTTGAAGCTTGAAATTTCCTGCTGAAATTTCTCAGAAAAAGTTGCAGTCAACACATCTCTCATAAGAGTTGGAAGTGGGAGGTGCCGTGTGTGTGCAGAGCCAGCCATTTTCACAAAATAACTTCTGCTCTGAAGCTGACAGATGTCTCTCCAGCAAGTTAGCAATGAATGTTGACGAACCCAGGAAATGGGGAGTACGGACGTTCTCCCGCGCCCCTGTTCCGAGCCCGAAGCCTGTGCCGGGTTGGCAGCCGAGCGAGTTGTTTTTCACGTTAAACAGACCCACGCCGAGGAGGGGTTTGGTGCGACCCAGACAAGGCACAAATCCCACCTGCTGGCCCGGTTCCGCCGTGCTGCCCAGCGCCGGTGGCACCCAGCGGGGCCGCGGATACTCCCGCGCCGGCGGCACCGCCCGCTCCCGCATCCCGCGGCGCGGGGGACGGAGCGAGGGACACCCGGGTACCGCCGCCGTGTCACCCACCCCCACCTCGCCACCACCACCCCACCCCCCCCCCCCCGGTAGCTGATGCCTCTTTAAACGACGGGTTTTTTTCAGTAGTTTTACGAAGGTATCGCCGCGTACTGGTACCAAGCCCGCAACCCCGCCCCGTGCCTCTCCTCACCCCCCCCCCTCCCATCCCACACACACACCCCCCCCGCAAGCTGCGAATGCGTGTTTCATTTCGCAGTGCTTTTGCCGGAAGTTTTGCCGCTCCCCGACCCCTTCCCCTCCCCACCCAGGTTGCTTTTTTTGGCGTTTCACGTGATTGCCCCACTCTTGACTCAGCAGTTTCCCGCGGCAGCGTTTAATGGTTTGGTTTCCCCGCACCTCCTCCGCCAGATCCCGGCGGCTCCCACGCACCGCCCTCTGCTCGGGGCGCCGGGGAACCGCGGCTTCCGCGCCTGGGAGATAAAACGGGATTTTTTTCAGAGCCGGCACAGCAGAGCCATCTCTTTTCCACCACCGGGCAGGCTGGCACACGCAGCTGGAGCCCTGCAGATGTCACACTGTGCTGGACAAAGTATGGTCTTCATTACGGTGTCATAGAAATATAGAATGGTTTGGGTTGGAAGGGACTTCAAAGATCATGAAGTTCCAACCCCCCTGCCCTGGGCAGGGACACCTCCCACTAGAGCAGGTTGCTCAAAGCCCCATCCAGCCTGGCCTTGAACCCCTCCAGGGATGGTGCATCCACAACTTCCCTGGGCAACCTGTTCCAGTGCCTCACCACCCTCACTGTAAATAATTTCTTTCTGGTATCCAATCTAAATCTACCCTCTTCCAACTTAAAACCATTACCCCTTGTCCTGTCACTACACTTCCTGACAAAGAGTCCCTTTCCAGCTCTCCTGCAGGCTCCATTCAGACATTGGAAGGCTGCTGTAAGGTCTCCCTAGAGCCTTCTCTTCTGAACAACCCCATCTCTCTCAGCCTGTCTTCATAGGAGAGATGCTCCATCCCTCTGATCATCTTTGTGGTCCTCCATTGGACCCATTCCAACAGGTCCTTGTCCTTCCTGTGTTGAGGACTCCAGAACCACACCCAGTGCTCCAGGTGGGGTCTCACAAGTGCAGAGTAGAGGGACAGAATCACCTCCCGAGACCTGCTGACCACACTTCTCTTGATGCAGCCCAGGATGTGGTTGGCTCTCTGGGCTGCCAGTGCGCACTGCTGGCTCATCCATGATGAGCTTTTTCACCACCGGGCAGGCTGGCACAGGCAGCTGGAGCCCTGCAGATGTCACACTGTGCTGGACAAAGTATGGTCTTCATTATGGTGTCCTTCTTCCCCAGGCTACGAATTGGGGCTGCACAAGAAGGAAAACTGTGGTATTCACCTGTAATTCTCACAGCTGCTGGCAGAGTCCCAAGAAGGTCCCCGTGGTTCATTCCAATCGAATCTGTGACCTCTCTGGCCAGCATTAATCTATTCCTCTTTCCATCCCTCCCATGTGAAACAGTACCAAATCCTTCCTCTGCCTCCTGGAATGGAATAACTGGTTCTGCCATAATCTTGTCCCTGGAAAAAAATGCAGAAAATGCCCTGTTGTTTAAAGAGACATCTGAAAGAATGAATAAAAATACATGAGAGAAAAGGAGTGGTTACTGCATGTCCTAGGTATTATCTCTTTCTTGTTTTTACCACAAGCTGTACTTTTCTGCACCAGATATCGGAAACACTGGACAATCTGGTTCTGACCACACACATCCATCAATTTTTGCAAATCCCAGGGTTAATAAAAGTTTGATTACAGATATAACATCTAACCATCTGAAACTGCTAAAGGTTCACAAAGGATTAAGCATGTGTGATGTGAATGAAAGGCACAGAACAGCCTATATATTTGAAATTAGGCATCAATTTATATTCCTCAGTGAACAAAAGCTTTAAAAAGAAATCATGAGGTTTTGCATATTTGTTATTAGTACATGTCCATACTTTCTTAAAACTACTGACATCAGACTAAGTATAACATGCAGTAAAAATGTCATGCTGTATAGAAACATTACAGTCTTCATTTTCACATCCAGCAATAAATATAAGGAATGTCTTAGAGAAACAGGATCAGCTTGCCATCCACTAGTGGCTCCCAAAATCATGCCAAATGCACAATCATTTCTCTCTGGTAAGCAAGAAAATGAGGCATTTTCTCTGCATCATGGTAGCAATCATCCATACTTCTACCATTAAAGGAGAACACTGATCATATGAGTTTGATTTTATGTTACTGAAGTCCAGCTGTCACATAAATCCTACCGTTCTTTAAGATTTGCCACAATCAACAAAGAAATTACTCATGATAACTAAGATGTAGTGGATATTTGTAGCGGTTGAAACCTGATGGTACTGAATATAAGAGCTATTCATGGAATTTAAGAGGAATCAGAAAACTCAACTTGGAACTCAACGACTAATCTTTTTTTCTAAGGAAAGCTGCAGGATTTGTTAAACAAAAGGGGAATAGAGTTTCATTTTTGCTCTTTCCACAGCTATAAACAAGAGATATACTTTGGGAACTGCCAAAAAATTCTCTATTTAGGGAGAATAGTGCCAAACCCAAGCTTCTGTCAGTTGGCTGGGCAAGAGGAGACTATGACTGTGCTAAAGCAAGAGTACATTGTTTTTAACAACCTTTTAACGCATTCAGATGGCTGGAGCATGTGGGCTTTGCTGGGCAAACATCATCCTGAACATGACCACGAGGTGCCTGTACCAACTCCCTCCCACGGGAATTGGATCCTTTGGTCTCCCCAAGGACTCCACACAAGGGCAGAAACCCTTTGGGTGCCTCTTCCCACGGTGTCACTAGGGTGAGTTGTCACATACACACACACCACAGACACATCTGTCTCTCCTGTGGTGTTCCACAACACAGAAAATAAACCACCAGTTCACAGTCTCTGTGAGATTCATAAAACTTCATCTTTCTATTAGGCTGCTCCTATAGGCAGTTTGGCACTGACTTAACTGAAAGCAGGATTAACTTGTACATTATTTTTCCAAAGGTCTAAGGGAGGAACTGTCCTCTCATTTATCTTCACTTCAGAAGTAAGCCTTTGAATAAAAAGTGCACCTGCTAAGATCACAGTTGTGGGAAAATAACTGAAGATCAGCGAGGAGGACTGCAAACAAGCCCAAGTGACTCGCACATGGGGTGCTGGAAAACACATATATCACACTAATTGGTGTTTAGTCTTATGTGCTTGACAAGCAGAACATCCACACTTAGATAACACAGACCTGGGATGGACTTAGGAGCACCTTATCAAACGCACCTGAGATTCCTGCCCTGCTGCTGAAGAGATCAAAGCACGGTGGAGAACTACATGTGCTTGAATCCTTGAAGTACAGGTGAGAACAGCAACTCCGACCTCTCACTCTCTCACTAACGAGGACTCTCTTGCTCTGCGGTGCCTCTGTCCCCCGTGTGCGTGCCTCTGCCCGGGTACTGCTTCGGAGATCCCCCGGTCTGCGAGGTATCGAGGTTAAATTTGTTCTTTGCCTTTCATCCGTGGTTTTGTGGTTGTTCCTGTGTCCTGCCTGTGTCGGCTCGAACAACAGTAAAATGGTGTAATACCACAAGGTGCCCGTGGAAAGCAGTTATATGGCAGAGATGACAAAGCGACCAGGTGCAAACAAAGAAAGAATAATCTGTGTTCTGATATTAATTATGATATTTCTGGCGCAAAACAAGATATTTTTCATTATGGTAAATTATATAAGCTATACTGTTCTTTTAATCCCACGCCAGTTGCTACTTTTATTCTGTGTTATTCAACAGAAGCAGATCTTCTTGTTATGATACCTACCATTTTATTTCATTTCAAGCTTCATGAAATTTGCATAAAGAAAACAGGGTAATCAGTCGTCCTTTTATGTCTGCAGAACATCTAGTCATTTTATAGTCTATTTCCTGCATGCAAGGAAGAGATCAAAACATTCAGGACTCTTCACTCAGAAGGGGGTGTTTGAACATACCAGTATCTATACACAAAGCAACACCTCCTGAAGTACACGTTCCAGTAGATGCAAAAAGTGACATACCACCACAGAAACTGCCTGGAACCGACCAATCATTTTCTCCTCCTCCAATTAATTAAAGCTGAATTCAAAGTCTCTCTCCTAATAGTTCAATCCTCTTAATTTAATTGCTCCTAACTCCCTGAGAGACCCCTTTTTAAAAACAGGACTTTGCACTAAAACAGTGAAGCCTGAGGAAATGCAAAATCCCCAGCAGCGGGACTCTCCCTCGCCTCTGACGTGCCCCACTCTCTGCGGTGGAGCCGAGACAGACGAAAGCCTTGCTGCTTTCAGAAGCTGTGGTTTTCTCTGTTCTGCTGTTACTGGACACTTCCCCACAGCAAGTTCTAGCTCAGTTATTAAATATAAACTTTATTTTTTCAGATAAGTTTTCAGTAAATTAAGCTTAAAGGCTAAACGAAAAAAAAAATATTATTTCTAAGTATTTTGAAATGACATGAATTTTGATACTCACACGCAATGATGCTTAGACACGTATGTTCAGGTATGTGCTGTGCATATAAGTTGGTTCTAGGTGCAGTTATTAAGCACAAAAAGAAATAAATGCAAAGAAGCAGTTTGTGTTTGTGCATGGAACCATCTGTACAATGGACAGGTTTCAGGGGTGCTCCTGTCTTGCCAGGCTTGGGTTTGTGGTACTCTTTGGAAAAGCAAGTATACAGCTGAGAATATTTAACTGACTCTTAATCCCAAACTGCATTATTTCAACTTCATCAAGACTTCGTAAATGCTTTCCTATCAGTGCTGTCTACACTCCCACTGTCTCGGGTCACTGTGTTTTATTGTCTTCTTCAGGAGCTTTCATTTTCCTCCTCCATGACTGGGCATGTCCCTTAGTGCTCCATCATTCAAAATACTATTTGCAGTTCTCCCACAGCACCAGAAACAGGAATATGTTATTCCAGGAGGGCCCTTTCTCTCTCACCCTAGAGTTTCTGTCTCCCCAGGCAGCTGAGCATCCACCTCCCATTTTCCCTGCTCCCACCCAGCCCTTATCTCTTCTTCCCCTTCCCTTCCTAGGCCAGCCTCCCTTTCTCTCTTCCGCCAAATCAATACTCTCCAGGCTGAAATCCAACCTCCATCGCATTTTATACCTTCTTCCAGTCTCAAATGCGCTGCTCCTGCACCACTGGCTTCAATATTTAGGTCAAATTAGCCTATTTCTCCCCTTTTTTATTTACTGTAAACATGGAAAATATCCTAATTCTTTATTTTTCGCAGTGAAAGCCTCTATATTAAGCTTCTTCGAATGCGCATCTCCCCTCAGTTACCTCTTCTCGCCCTGCAGCAGCCCCACAGGAGCCAGCGCTGGCTGCCGAAGGCCAGCACCGCCCGCCGGTGACCCGCTCCCACCGCCGCACCGGGTAGGGGCGGACCTGCCCGCCCGAGCCGGCGCGCGCCCGCCGCCCCTGTCCGCGACCCATCGAATCGAGGCCCGCGGCGCGGCGATTGGCGGCGCGCGGGCGGCGCCGCCCCCTCCCCCCTCCTCACATGACCGGTGGCGAGCAGTTCGCTGCGCCCGCTCGCCTCGTCTGTTCGCCCCTCGTCGCCTCCCGCCGCCGCCAGCATGGCGCCGCGCTGCTGCTGCTCCTCCTCCTCCTGCTGCCTCCTCTTCCTCCTGCTGCTCGGCGCCTCGGGTGAGCGGGGCGGCGGCCGGTCCCGGGCCGGAGGGAGGGAGGGAGGGAGGGAGGGAGGGGGGGTGCGTGTAGGTGACGCGGCGTCGCTCAACGGCCGGGGGTGCCGAGGGCTGACGAGGCCCTGGCGGGCCCGGCGCCGCCTCAGCCCGGCGGCAGCTCCCCCTGGGCTGTCAGCGACCCAGGCCTGGCCGAGCCCCCGTTGCTGGTGGCGGCGGCGGGTCTGGCCCAGCGGCTGACGCCTGTGTTGGAGCTGAGGGCTGTGGGCCAGGGAGGCCGGTTCGCTGCTGGCCCAGCTGGGCGGCGCTACGAGGTCCTTGGCGAGCTGGGTCAGCCCCAGCTGGGAGCAGTGGGGGTCAGCGGGCACAGGCGTGTGGATCAGCGGGCACAGGCGTGTGGGTCGGAGCGGGCTACGGAGATTCACGGGGTTAGAAACCCGGCAGCTATTAAAAAGTTCCCGAAAAGCGTTAAGGGAATGTGACGCCCGTGTGTTTTGAGGCAGAAATTGTGGAAGCGTGATGAAGACACCCAGGTCTCGCCTCTTAGAGGTCAGCCTGAGTCCTACTGCTGGTGACATGGATGAGATGCTGTGTGGAGTCTGGGGCTCCTCAGTACAAGGAGGAGATCAAACTTTTAGAGTGTGTCCAGAGGGTGACTGAGGTGGTGAAGGGTCTTGAGGGCAGGGCTTCTGAGGAGTGGCTGAGGCCACTTGGCTTGTTCGCCTTGGAGGAGAGGGGCCTGCCCTCGTGGCAGCCTGCACCTTCCTCAAGGGGGGGAGCTGCTGATCTCTGTCTGGTGACCAGTGACAGGACACAAGGGAACGGAATTATGCTCCATCAGGTTGGACATTAAGAGAAGTCTCTTCACTGAGAGGGTGGTTGTTCACTGGAACAGGCTCCCCAGGGAAATGGTCATGACACCAAGCCTGTTGGAGTTCAAGGAGTGTCTGGGCAATACTCCTAGTCATATATCTTACTCTTAGGCAGTCCTGCAAGGAGCAGGGGGTTGGACTCGATCCTTATGGGTCCAACTCGATATGTTGTATCATGAAGATAATAGGAAAACCCTAGTGTAGAAGCAGAACATTGTTTAACTGTTATGTTCATGCACTTCAGTTTACTCAGTCTGTCACCAGAAAGCCAACGCTCCTTCAGGTGATTAGTCTTTACCAGGTAAACAGACTGTAAAACATTCTCTTAATTTTTTATCTAGCCTTGATAACTTTGTGGTGTGCTTCCTAGTTTTAATACTTTTTAGAAGCCTAGCTACTCTTGCAGTGTCTGGTAAATTGAATCCAGTCCTGAAATAATTTATTCCTTTCTAATGAGCTGTTCTCTTAAGTGGTTCTAGAAAATGAAGTAAAAGCAATGTCTTAATAGCTAATAATGATATCTTACAGGGTTTTTCCAGTCCTATGCAGTGGAAGTAGATGTAAAGGATGCCTCTAATGCTACGTGCCTGTATGCAGAATGGATGATGAGATTCTTGATAAAATATGAAACAAACAGTAGTGACTATGTAAGTATCTGGAGTTAACTTTTGTTGATGACTTTTGTTCTGGGTAGAAGCTTAAGTACACTCTTTTACCTAGGGTGTTTACATTTTTTTACAGCTTCCTTTTTTCACTATAAGAGTATTTCTAAATATTCATTTTAAAACAAAGCATATATTCTCTATTAATAATACAAGTAACTGAAAGTGTCCTGTAGCACTTACTTAAGTGGCGTGCTGTTCAAACTTGGTGGTTTGAACAGGGTAGTAATATTCTTAGCTCAAATAGTAAGCGTAAATTGCAGCTCAGTACAGTCCAGATCTACAGCCAAGTTAGACTTGTACTTCTGTTCTTGAGTCTGGTATGGCTTCTTTCTAAGTCAGTTGTCGGGGAGCATTTTTCATAATTTTGTAGAATAACCTAAAATAATCTTGCTAATTTTGTGCAAGGTTCCATCTGACTCCAGCAGGTTTATAACGTTGTCATGGGGAAAAAACTGCTCTCTGTGAAAACATTTTTAAATTGCCCTTTTTTCTAGAAAAATACAACCTTGAATTTGTCATCCAGCGTGACACACAATGGAAGCGTCTGTGGCAATGACACACAAGCTGCACTTCTGGCAGTACAGTTTGGAGAAGGTCACTCTTGGAGTATTAACTTTACAAAAAACAATGAAACTTACCAGGCGGACTTTGTCACGTTTACTTACAACACCAATGATACCGCTGTGTTCCCTGATGCTAAAAGAAAAGGTAATGTTCAGTGCAGAATCCTACTTACAAAAAAAAACTCAGACTCAGGTGTCAGATCTCGTGTACCTGACCTTGCTTGGCTTTTTCAAAGTTAGATGAGCTAATAATGTATCTAATGAACTCTATGCCATATGCTGCCTAACTGTTGTTCATTGTACTTACCTACGGCATAAGAATACAGACTGGTTAGAGTCCCTGAATGTATGATTCCCTATAAGTGGAATGGGAGGGAAAGATTAACTGAAGAGCCTCAATCGGTGAGGTGCTGCTAATAGACAACAGGCATATGGAAGATTCATTTTAGTATGCCCTATTTGGCTTTCCTCCTAGCAAAGCACTACAGCGTTAGGCTCCCCGTGTACTAATACTGATTAATAATAGGATTATTTTTTTTCCTTAAAGAAAAACTTAAGTTCACCTTTCTAATGGCTTGTCTAATTCTGGAAGCTTGGTTACTTCTCTGCACTACTTAGTACTTCAGGTCAGGACACACAGGTAAAACAATCAAGAGAGATTGGGATTGTTAAACTTTAATTATCTCTTACTCTGTCTTCTGGTATTATGTAAAGCATAACACTACCTATAAATGGCCTTGTAGATTATAAAGTATTAAAATATTTGTGCTTACTTGTAGGACCAGTTACTATTGTTGTAAAGGATACTATGCATCCAGTGCAACTGAATAACGTCTTCGTGTGTCATAATACTGACTTTCTTGAAGCAGAAAACGTAACACAGATTTTCTGGAATGTTACTGTGCAGGCTTTTGTTCAGAATGGCACAATCAGTAAAAAAGGTGAGCGTTTCAATTTGTGAATGAGCTTTTTTGTATTGCGCCTTAGTGCAGGGAGCAAAGTCCCACAATGAAAAATCCACCAGTTCTAAGATGTGCGATGTTGAATAATGTTTGTGTAAATATCCTCTAGTACGTCTTTTCTTGTTCCTGGAAAAATAGATTAGTAGAACAGATTTAGTAGTGTATAGTAATGTAGATTGTTCCTGTGCCAAGGTGGTATTTTAATAAAGTGTGTATTCCAGTAATAGGGGGTATTAAAAGCAATCACTTCAAAACTACTGTTGCTGACTAGATCGTTTGAGTTTTGAGGTTTTTAACTGCTTTCCATTTTCAGTGCTAGCCTCTACTTTTTCGTTTAAATAGTCCAGAGCTTGTTGTCTCATCTCACACCTCAGCTACTTGAGATGAGCACATCATCCTGCTACATATAGCTTCATAGGGTTGATGATTTTATCTATAGCAAATACATATCACACTTTTATAACCACTTAGCTATCTTTGGCTGTATGTTTCACTTCTGTGTGCCAGAGATAAGTATTACTGCATACGCTTCATGGATTTTTAAACTGCAGGCATTGTAGAATTTCAGAGACTAATGGTAGCTTTAAACTGTTTGGAATACTATGCCTTAGTGCTGAGTTTGAGACTTCTGACTTGGTGATGAGCATATTTCCAGTAAGCCTAGATTTCAACAGAGAAGTTGATGTCTTATGATTCAGAGGTCAGTTCAATACAGATTTTATTAAACATTTCAACACTGAAATTGTGGTTAAAATTGCTTTTCAGAGTCTAGATGTCGTGCTGATACACCTACTTCTGCACCTACTGTTCTGCCTACTACTGCCAATGTAACTACTGCATCTACCACCACTTTATCACCTGCTCCAACCACTCCTCCCAAACCTGTGGAGAATCCAGACACAGGAAACTATTCTCTTAAAAGCGGAAATAACACTTGTCTTCTGGCTACGTTTGGGCTTCAGCTGAACATTTCCCAAGACAAGGTGCTTATCTTCTGTCTTAGAAGAGTAGAAATGTTGCTGTAGGTATTTGGTGTGAAATGTGGTTGCAGGGTATTGGCTTTGTACACCGCTGGCTGTCCAGAACTGCTTTTAAGTGTTGTACATAGCACCTCTCTGATGTCAGAATAGGTTTGTGGCATAATATCTACCTTCAAAACCTTATGTGGATTTGATGTGACTTGTCACTGGGGGTGCCTCTAACATTGAAAGCCTGGAACTTTCTAAGCTTTTAAGGCTGTTGGTCACTGCAGATAGTGGTTTTTCTCCACAGAGGGAGCCAAAGCTAACCTGTTGTATTAGGTCAACAAAATAAAGATTTCACCGGGCATTTTGCTTTAGTATTACTGGCACATAAACTCAAGTAGCCTTGGTTCAATAGTATCCAGGCTCAATCTTAACTGGTGTCATATTCCTGACAAGCTTTTCTAACCTATGAAACAATGCATGCCTAATGGCAGCTGCATGTCTTTGATGTGGTGTGTCTGTGTTTCAGCCTCTTCTGATCAACATCAATCCAAAGACAACTAGTGCAGATGGTACATGTGGTAACACAACAGCTACTCTGAAACTGAATGATGGAAATACCACATTGATTGGGTTCACGTTTGTTGTTGTAAGTAACTTCTTTTAATTTGAACCAAGCTTGCACTTTAACAGCATTGCATGATGATGGCTCATATTGAAAGCCTTCTGTCATTTGCGGGTGGTTGGCTGTTCCATATAGGAAGTGGAACTGGCTCTAACTGACTGCCTCAAGGCAAGTGGAGAGTTGGGTTAAACTTGTAGAAAATGTAAGACAGTGGTAAATCTGTTAGGCTTTTGTAAAGCATGTGTTATTAAAGTTAAAAATGCAGAATTGCATACTGACAGTTGGTTCTTGCTTCTTAAACAGAAAAATGAGAGTGTAAGTGCACAAAAATTTTATCTGAAAGAGGTGAATGTTACCCTGCTCAACCGTCTCAATGGTTCTGGTAAGAAATAGTATTTGCCTTAAAGCAAGTGTAAGCTTTTATTCAATGTCTGTATTTATCAAATACTTCTGACTTATTTGTCAACGCTGTTCATGCTTACTGTTACTTCCTACTTTAAGCCTTTAAGTTGATAGGAACAAAAGTAATAAGCAGAAACGGCTATGAGTTACTTTGAACAACAATGTGGGATCATTCTCTTTTCCTGAAACTTCTGCTAATGGATTTTCTTACTTTGTAATAAATGTATATAATAGGGCTTCTTTGTAACTGTTTTCAGTAACATAATTTTTTGAGTTGTGGAATACAGTTGTACCAACCCTGAAGCTCTTTGTTTTTCTTAAACCAGCTGTTGTCTTTGAAGATGCTGCTGTCTTCTAACAACTTCTACTTAACTCTCTCTGGGAAAAGAGAACAGTCATTCAAAAACCAAAGCATACTTTTTTTTCCAAATGAAAATATGTTTGGTTTGGTTTTTAAAAGTTGTTTGTGACAGCTACTGCAGTTAAAAGGGCACTTCAGCTAAATTGCTTGCAGCTCGGCAATGTTGGGATGAGTGGAGGAACAAGGAAAGCCTAATGTCACGTCCATATGGAGGAGAGGTTACTGCCAAGTAGTGTAATAACTTCAGTACCTGACTTTTGGTTAAACAGATCAATCACATTTCAGATTACCTTATTTTTCCAAGTAGTCAGTGTTGACTCTAGATTCAGCTCCTTATTCTTCCGATTGTATTATCAACTCTTGCATTTAAAGTGGGCATGCAAATTTCTTTTTTTTTTTCCCCCACCTGTGCTTTATTTAGTAATTTCAAGTGCAGATAACAACAATTTCAGCAAGTGGGATGCTTTCCTTGGTAGTTCTTATATGTGCCGAAAAGAGCAAACTCTTCAAGTTAATGAAAATCTTCAAATACATACTTTTAATCTATGGATTCAGCCATTCCTTGTGAAGGAAAATAAGTTCGCTACAGGTAAGAGTTTATTTTTTTTGTTAATTCTTGCAATGCTTGCAAAATTGTTATTTGCTAAAAAGTGCCAGCTTTGGGCACAAGCACTTCTTCTGGTTGAACCTCTTGTTCTGTTTTTTTTTTGGGGGGGTTTGGTTGTGGGGTTTTTTGAAGATGGGTTCTGAGACTGACATTCAAGTTCAAGGAAAGATTTGTTCTCTCTTAAAAGTATCTGCTAAGTGTGTTGGTTGAAGAGGGACTTAAGCATTGCCTTGCAGAATAGGTTAGAAGTTATCCAACATCATCTTGACATACAGCTTCTTGTAGCTTGAATATAGAAGAAAACAGGACAAAAGTTAGCAGAAGTAGACGTTGGTAATACCGTTAGGTGTTTCGTTTTTCTTTACCTGTCAGTTCAAGGAATAGGAGTGCTACAGGAAAAAAAGAACTGTCAGAGCTTCTTTCAGAAGCAGCCTTGGAATTTCCAGAACTAAAGAAAGATTCTAAAATGTTTGTTTGCTGCATTACCCTGGTCTTGTCTGGGGAAAACTGGAATTGGTTAAATGACCACCTACTCTTTAGTGTAACCTGGTCTTTGTATTTAATGATAATACTTGCAGCACAGTCTAACTAGACTAGACTAGTCTGTAGACAAATACATTGGGTGCTAATTTTTTAACTACTTTTTTTAGGCAGAGGTAAGTTAGCTCCCCAAAGGTATGCAGGGTAAACAGTACTTACGATAATACGTTCTGAAGCGTTAGGGTCCCATTTAACTCTGTAGTTCAAGTTGAGGCTAGCTTCTTCCTTCTCCTAATTGTTGTTATTTCATCTCTCTAACATGTCTCCATTCAGGATAGGTTCTTGATACCAAATAATTTATTCTTAATGAGTAAAAGCCCCAGACTTGCCTTAAGCTTGAAATAGATAAGCCTGGTTCTGTCTTAAAAGGAGAAGAATGGCTGCTTGTCTAGTGCAGACCTTGTGCACATGAAAACCAGGAGCACTTCCATGAGCTTATAGTTTATCAAATGTTCCAAGTGATTACAGTGCTTATTATATGCTAGATGTACCCATGAGATCTCTGCAGTTCTTTCTCTCTTAGTTTAAAGATGTAGTAATACTTGATTTTTGAATGCTTTTGTATTAAGGAAAACAGATTTTTATACCACATTTGGCAAGTATTCTGTCTTTATTTATTCCTTGTTGCAACCTTTTTCTCATCTACAGCCCAGGAGTGTTCACTGGATGATGACAGCATTCTAATCCCAATTGTAGTTGGTGCTTCACTTGCTGTCTTGATTGCCATTATAGTGGTTGCTTACATAATTGGCAGAAGAAAAAGCTATGCCGGATATCAAACTTTGTGAATCTAAATGTGATTCCTGTTCTGATTTCACTCTAAACAAAGCAAGTGCAAGTTCTGAAGTCCAAAACTGACCCAAACCTTAGGAGTAATTACTAGCCACAGCTAACTGGAGTTGAGAAACAAAGAGAATGTTTCTCAGCTGAAGCAGAACTACGTTTTTAGTTTTCCTGCTCTAAGAAGACGACGTGGGTTTCGTAGCTGTTTTGAAGATGTCAAATATTGGATGAATTGCTAGACTAAGGATTTTAACTTGCAAAAACCCTAAAATGTTTAGGATTTATTTCTGCTTTTTACAAATTGTAGCCTGAAACAAGAATGCATTCTGAACTGATGTGTATTGGGCAACTCCCAGAACAGCATAGAATTTGTACTTGCTTCTCTCCTCTGTGTTCCTTAGTCATTGTCATAATTGTGGGTTAAGTTGGTAGCATTAGTCACTATGGTGACTCCTATAGTATTTAACAAGGATTGTACCATGCCCAGTAACAACTTCATTTTTCATAGATTTGAACTTCAGGTTGGTGATTAAGTGATCTTTTGAAGTGGCAGCAGTAACTTACTTAGCTTTGACAGAATTTGCATAGTTTACTCCTGCTTTGTAGTTTCAGGAATCATTCCTATCCCCTGGCTGTACAAATAAAATGGGTAACCTATACTTGCCAAAGAATGGATGTATAGGAAGATGTCAGTGCCGTTTCCAAATTCTCTCAACAACAACAAAATAATTGCTGTTAAGCACTGAATTCTTCATCACTTATTATACCTTGGCAGTCATCTAAAATACTCAACTGAGGCAGAGTTCTGCTAAATTAATGCAAGCTTTTTTGCTGGCATCAGTTTAAAGGGAATAACCTTTCTAAATATCCCAGAACTTTAAAGTGCACTTAACTTTATATCATACTCTGCATAGAACTGGTTTGTTGTGTTGCTTTGACCATTGTTTAAAGATGCTTTCATTTAATGAGCCAGTATCTGTTATTGCAGCTTGAGCTGTCTTTAAATCTTCATCTTGAATGGTTCTCTGCCAACCAAAATTCACATTATAACTGGCCGCCATTGGCATTCTGAATGTTTAATGTACTTTGTGTTTGATTGTTTGCTATGTAGCATTTATTAATGTTAAGAAGCCAAAAGCCAAATGAGTCTGAGATGGACCCACAACACCTGTTTTTCCCTTGCTGTGTGGAAAGGATAACTAGCTTAAAAATGTGGTGCAACTAGACTGTTCTTAAACTGCAGCTCTGTAGAGATTAACCCTTGCTGCACAATTTTTCCTCTGCCCTCCTTGTGCTGTAATATATAGTTTTTACTGCATGGGGAAAAAAAGGTCTTTTAGACTTTTAGGTAAGTGTGGCTTTTTTGCATACGTCATAACATGAACTGCCTAAACTAGTTATTTAATGAACGTAACATTGTCTCCCCCTTTAGAATGAGTTTAGCCTGCATCAAAGCTGGTTTAGTGTTTTATTAGTGTTTTCTAGGCTTGTAGAGATATCTGTGGCATGTTTGTATACAAATAATAAAATACACTTCTTTTGGTAATTTTTTTTGTAAAAAGAGTTTACGCGACACAAGCTAGGGAAGCAAGTATGGGTGGATAATGCTTACTGTAGCTTGTAGTCTACAGCTTAAATTTCAGTAACTGATGCAAAATTCATTTTAATGAAAGTGGGGAACTACTACAAATTTAATCCTGAAACAAGCTGTAAGACTTTCCATTTTAATTTAAAAAAAAAAAGCGGATCTAATGACTTTCATATTAATATATCCTTAAATGAGAAGTTCATATAGATTTTTAGCATTCTGGTGGCTGATGTTCAGTTACATGTGCATTTCTGTTAAAGGAGTAGTTACCATACTTTATTCATCTGACCTGAGCACGGTTTCAAAGTGACAATATAGAAGATTAGTGCAAGCTACTCCTAAAATTCAACAGTACCAGAAATATGTTTGCAAAAACCTGCAAGTTAATCTTCCTTTGCAAGTGTATTGGCTCCGAGATTAAAGTACACCTAGACTGATGTGCAGATAACTGGTTCAAAAAACATCTAAGTTTCACCTGACTGCCTGTTGTTATAAAACCACTAGTTTTGCTGTATGTATTGCTCCTTAGGGAACTGTTAACCTGTTCAACGTGTGCTCTAAATAATAAAGATCATTCTATTTCTTAAGGAAACTTGTTCACATCTTTTAACTGATTTGAAAACAGACATACTGTCTCTTTAAAGAAAATAAACTGAGTAAGGTCAAGGTCAGTCAGTCTGTCTCTGACATTCTCTTACATAGCTGGTGAAGGTGTTCCTTGCAGAGTCCTCTGTTGTCTGTGTCTTAATGCCTTGTTTTGCAGCACATTCTGAAGTGTGCTTGGGTACAACCCACTGACAGAGGACAGCTTGAACTAATAGAGACACTGTACATCTGGTTCATCATTAGAAATCTGCTTGTAGACTTTGTCACTTGTAGCTCCATGCAGACAAGATGTTTTTATGATTGATTTTGCTAGCCATCTTAATTTGGTGTACAGCTGTGAACACTTGAGTTTCTTTTAGCAGTTGTCCTGGAAAATGAAATTGCTCTCTGCATTCACCAAAAGTGGAAAAGCCTTAGGGAGCCTCCAGGAATTCATTAGTAGCTTCATCCTCTAAGGTAGAAGCTGTGTTGATCCCGTCTGTGCTGCTAGTTCTTCTGGTAACAGTACTAGTATATACTTTTTTTTCCTGTGTCAAGAGAGGCACTAGTCCTTCCCTTTACCATACTTCTTTCTGGCCCATCTTGTGAACTCTATGGCCATGTGACAAGGAAAAAGTGCAGTTCTAATCCTATATTCTTTCTTCTTGGTTCTAGCCTGCACTAATTCTATAATCATTATGTTAAAGCTTCCTTCTTATCTGCTACACAAGGTCAAAATAACATTAGCACCTTTCTGAAGTGGAAGCTGAAGTCAACTGAAGCTTTTTGAACATAAAGGAAAATACAAATATTTTAATAGACTCTGGTAAAAGAGCTCAACAGTGGGGCTCCTAAGTTTGTAAATCAGTCAAAATGAACTTAAACTACAAGGGAACTGCAGACATCAAATTTCTGACAAATTATAATTACAAAACAGTCTGCAAGAGTCTGTGGCAAAACTTGGAACAAGCAGGAGTTACTGCTGTCCTGTAATAAGTGCGAAGACTTTTTTTTTTTGTCAAAAGATTATTTTAATTTTTTTAACTGTAATTCTATCTCCAGTATTGTTGTCTTTCCTGGAGACTTGCAGCGAGTATGTAGACACTGGAAGATTGGACTGTATTGTATAGTAATGGTAAAGCTACATTAGTATCTCATGGAATTATGAGTTTGTTAGTTGTGATGTTTGGGAAGGGGAACTGTTGCTGTTGTCTTTTGGGGAGGGGGAGGAGGTCAGGGTTTTGTGGATGACTGTCTGATGTGCTGTTGGGGAAAGGCATAACCATTTTAAGTAATGAAGGGAAGATTATAGTGTTAAAAGAGTCACGCAAATGGTCTGTTTTTCAAACAGATATGGTTAAGAAATGATGCAGAATTATTGTCATGGTTTATGTTTGAACCTAACAACTTGGAGTATGTTCTGGTTCATAATTGATTGATTAATTTCAGTTCTTCCAAAATTACTACACTTTTAATTTCAGAATATTAAAAATATGCAGTGGCATTACATGAATAAAAATGGTTTTGTTTTGGTATATGGAAACAGCGTTTGACTTGTGTACACTTGTGGATGTTGAATATTAATGTGTATAATCATCATAGACTGCAGTTTTTGATTACTATTGCCTGTGCCTTATATACAGTTTACTAAATATTAAAATTGTTCTATAAGATACTAAGATTTCTGATCTTTTAGCTTCAAAATGCTGTGCTAGGAATCCTCAAAAGAAGCTTTTCCAGCCAATGAATGCCTTTTTGTGTGGTTGTTTTTGTTTAATTTTTAAACTTACCACAGTGTTCTCTATTGTGTAACATACACCAATAAAAACACAAGGTTTTGGGCTGTCAGTTGCATCTCATGGTTGGCATGAAAATGGAAGACACCTTTTTATACTGGGACTAAAAACATTGGGGGCCAAAATTTTTTATTATTTTGAATGGAGATACATTTGACCAAATTTGTCAAAAAAGCTACTGCTCCTGACCTGAGTGTGGAGTCTGCTTGTGGTGGAGAGTTACCAGGTTCTGCACTTGAGGACACTTCTCTGAAGCTTCTAACCATTGTACAGGAACAATACACAGATGTGAGCCAACTACAATGGCAAACTGGAGAGGTAAAGGATGGAATGTTCCTGGTATGAACTTTAAACTTTTTTTTTTTCCTGGGAATTCCTTGTAACAGTTGCCATAGTGTAGTGATTGCAGTGATCTCCTTCCTTTAGAGAAAAGAGAATGGGAATTTCTGTTGCTGCTTGCTGGCCACTTTTCATCCTTAGCAAATTCATTCATGTTTAGTATTAATGAGCCATTATCCAGCATGTAGTAGTTAAATTGCGTGTGGTGATCTTCAGTGAACAAAGATGACTAAACATCAAATGCAGTTATCTTTGTAAGATGCTTAAATGCTTTCTTGGTAGTTAGAATATTTTGAAATAGCTCACTGTATAATGTATATATATTTCCTTTCTCCTTTTTCCCCCTTCCCCTTCGAAGTGTTGCTCTGCTTGGCAGGAGGTGCCTTCACATTCTCCAAGTTCAGTATTTTCAGGTGCTGATCCCCTATGAGTTGTTTTTGTTCTTCCTCGTACCCAAAGGCTTTGTGTAGCCTTTCATGAAGGGGTAGTGGGCTAAATCAAGACAGTAAATTTCCTATAACTAAGGCTGATTCAGTTAGATGGTCAAATGGTTTAAATATTCACTTAAAACAATAGCTAACTTTTCATAAAGCGTTGAATGTGTGTGTGACACTTTGTTCTAATAGAAACTCAAGTAAAAAGGTTTTATAAGGAGTTCTGCTTTATTAAAAGCATGGAAGTCAAGCACCCTTAGTGTTGAAGCAGTGCAGAGACACTGTGCCGTATCTCCCTGGACATCTCATCTTGGTGCCACCCAGGTGGAGCTCTGCTCTCTTTGCAAGCAGGGGAAGAACGCCCGGCCCTGCCTCCATCTCTCGGGTCTGTCGCTGGGTTTGAAATCAGTTCCAGTGCTGTTTGCTAATCCTTGCATCCGTGTTTGTATCAACGAGGAGTTCATCGCATATTTTACAACCTGTACACTGAAGACCATTGTAGCATTACAGTTCTCTCTTCTTTTTTTCTTCTCTGATTTCGGTAATAACTGCATAATTCTCAGCTGAATCTGATAACTTTTTTCTTGTATTTGCATTGAAAATAAATAAAGTTGCCCACTCAAAGAGAGAGTCTTTCAGTGTTTTCCATTCAGTGTTTTGAGCATATGTATCCTTGCTGTCTCTTGCAGTTTTCAGTCAGTTTCTACTTTGTTACTTGGTTTGCTGTCTGTTACTGCTCTACATGTCTAGAACCTGGAGAAGTGTTGGTGACTTGAAGGTTTGGGAAGTCACTTGGACAAGGCAGTAATGTGCCAGCCTGTCTTTTTTTTGTTGCTCTGTTGCTGTTAACTCTGAGATGTGATCAGCCAATGCATGCTCAAACTGCTGCTTTGTTCTCACGTTTCTAATCTGAGTAGCTGCTCACTAAAGGAAGATGAAATTAAACATAAAAATTGGAAGAAGTATGTTACCAATAAAGAAATCAATCTTTCTGTCAAGTCTTTATTCAATACTGATTTTACTTTAGATGTATCTAATACAGTGTAAGTTCTCAAAAATGCGTTTGCTCCTTGCCTTCTTTGGTTTCTCATGCTTGATTCCCTTTACTAATTTATTTTCCCTTGCCTTTTTTGTTTTTCTTCTTTCTGCAGCTGAAGAATGTCTTGCTGATTCTGACCTGAACTTTCTTATTCCCATCGCAGTGGGCATGGCACTCGGCTTCCTTATTGTTCTTGTCTTTATATCTTACATCATTGGAAGAAGAAAAAGTCGTACTGGCTATCAGTCTGTATAACCTCTTAATTCCATCTCTGTTGCCACCTTCCCTGCCCTCTCCTCTTTCCAGACTCCCTGATTTGCTCCTTTAAAAAGAAGAAAAACTAATGAATTCGTAGTTTCTTTAAAAAAAGAAAAAAAACCAAAAAACAAATTAAAAAAACACTTCACTACAAAATAACATGCCATGAGTCTGAAGAGGAGTTGCAGAATTACTTGAAGCTACTGAATGATTTTGGAGAAAGTGTTCTGAGGACGGTGGAATGGAGTAGGGTTGATGTCTGTCCAAGTGAGAAATGTGATTATTTTGAGTAAAGAAGACATCTATGAATCTTTATTTCTGTTGTTTAATCTTTTTATACAAGGAAATTTCTAGTTGCATCTAGCTTCCCAGATAATGCTAAAGCTAAAACCATAATTAAAGGTGTGAATGCTGCGTTGGAAGGGACTGTATGTGCTATGGGAAAATACCAAGCTCTTAACAGACTTTTATTGGCAATTGGGCATATGGCTGTTGTCTTTTTTTCATTAGCAGCTTGTTCTTGTGAATCAGTCTGAATTTCCTGTTCCTTCTGAATGTAAAGGTAGTACCTCATCTCACTAATAAAGTAACATAATATGAGAAGAATATCTGATTCTTCTAGTAAATTAATTTGTTTAACATCGGTAGGGAGAAGTTCACTGCTAACTAATGTATGTTATAGCTTTGCACTGGTGTGATGTCTTTAATGTTTTTATTCACTAAGATAAGGCTCAGTCCTGGAGAACTGTCACGGAAGAGCTAACAGTCTGCTAAAGGAATCATGTCCTGTGCTATTTTGTTTGATTGTGCTTTCCCTTTTGTTCTGAGCTCAATTGTGAAATGAGGGTGGGAGGATGGAATTTCACTTGCTGCAGTTTATCTCAGCTTTGATTCTGTGCACATAAAAGAAAGTGTGCAGCATTTCAGCAGTGATCCATGTGAGGCTCAGGAGTATTTTGAGAGCTCTCAAAGACTAAGAATGCAGACTGTTCAGATTCCTGCTGTTCCTTTGGACAGCTTTCATGGGTTAACAGGAGATCACAGAAAAGCTGTGATCTAGAAATGCAAGTGAAGCTGTAAAAACAGTCTATTTTGATAGGGTGAATCTGCTTGTAACCTTCTAATTACTGTTCTCTCAAAACAACAGTTGAATAGCATAAAAGCACAAAATTTCTAGTGTGAGGAAAGGTGATCATAAAGCAGAAACTAATAGATATCTGTAGTGAAGAAGGTGACTTCCAAAGGAATGAGAGCATCTGATTTATTTGAAGATGTGTTCTTTGTTATTAAGGCCATACTTTTTGCAATTCTATGTTCCATCTCTAAACTGTACCAAAATAGAAGCCAGTCACTTGTGTTTGTGCTCTGCTTTGTTCTCATCAGGTTCCTGTTGATAGGATGAAAGAAGCCTCTTGCTCTTTTAGCCTCTTTGGTCTATCTTGGTCAAAGCCTTTTGCAGCTCGTGAACCCTGATTTCCAACTGTGGGACAGCTCAGGAGCTGCCAGGTCTGTAGAGAGCTACTGATGGCACACAAAGTTTCTGTCCTCTGCAGCAAATATTTACTAAAGCTACTTTAATATTTAATCTCTTTGTGGATAGAGCCTCTGTCTGTGTTGTAGGGAAAGCACCTTCAGTAATTCACATGCACAAAGGAGGCAGTCAACACTGATGTTTAAGTAACTCACAATAGCTATATGTTCATGGAAAGGAGACTTCTAAAGAGTTAGTTTTGATGTTTGAGAAATACCCAAATGTTCAATTATTCTTGTCCTCGCTGTGACAAAAGAAAAACTTTACCTGAACCTGGTAAAACTGATTTTTGTACTGCAAGTGGGCTCTTGAACCAAGTTGGGGTTTTTTTAGGAGAGTAATTTAATGCTGCTGAGTTGGACTGTGTGCTCTGGTTTTGATTGTCTTGGTCTTTTGTGTTTGTACCTTTGCTCTCGCAATACTTGATCTCCCTGCCAGAGTGGTAAATGGTGAATTATTTTGAGACTGGCAGTTTCTGAGTAACACCTGCTTGTCAGCGTGTGATACTTCTCTGCTGCCAGCAGATGGATTCCATCTATGGTTTCATGCTTAGATTGCAGATCAAAGTATTTTGCACCACTTTTGCTAGGTTATTTTATTAAATGTGGCCATTTTCTAGATGCCCACAGATATATATATATTTTATATATACATATAAAGTATTATTTTGGGCTTCAATAGAAGTCAAAAATTGAGAATTGAGCCAGCACTTTAAGGTTGTTGTAGCGTAAAGAGTGGTGTATACAATTCTCAAAATCTTGAAATGACTGTACAAATATGCTGAAAGTAGAATGTGTATGGAAAATAAAGTTAACTAAGGTGTTTATAAAGCTTTTTTTTAGTGTAAGTAGACACGCATGCCGTTTCTGAGAGCTTTCCCAGGGGGATTGTCAACGTGCCTCGATCTGGATGTTGGTGGAAAAACAGAAACTTTAGCTTCTAAGCTGTTTGTGCATTTACATCCTTGTTAATTAATCTTTCCTTGTTGATTAGATCAAAGCATGTGTCCAGCTTCTGCAAAAGGATCAGCTGTTTCATTAATCCTTCTAGTAGGCAGGTAGGGAATAAACATAAATAAAGTTTTGTCCTGTTGCTGTCCTGTAGGCCCTCTTTAAGCACTGGAAGGGGCTGTAGTGTCTCCTCAGAGCCTTCTCTTCTCCAGGCTGAACAACCCCAACTCTCTCTCAGCCTATCCTTACAGGAGAGGTGCTCCATGACTCTCAGGATCTTTGTGGGCCTCCTTTGGACCTGCTCCAACAGGTCTATGTCCTTCCTGTGCTGAGGGCACTGCAGGTGGGGTCTCACCAGAGCAGAGCAGAGGGGTAGAATCATCTCCCTCGACCTACTGGCCACACTGCTTTTGGCGCAGCCCGGATACAGTTGGCCTTCTGGGCTACGAGCACACATTGCCAGCTCGTGTCCAGCTTTTCATCTAGCAGTACCCGTAAGTCCTTCTCGGCAGGGCTGCTTTCAACTCTCCAGCCTGTCCTGATAACCAGGGATTGCCCTGACCCAGGTGTGGGTAGTGCCTCTGCCCCTCCTTCCTTGCCTATCCCTTCTGAACAGCCTGTAGCCATTGATAGCCACAAAATTAGTTCCTAAACTACCTCTGGTTCAGGTTTTTAACAGCTCTTAAAAAGTAGTTTTTGCCAGATGATTGGCTGTCTTAGCATTCAGTAAGTCTTATTGCACTGGGCTTCTGGATGCTTTGGCCCTAGGAAGTTAATCAAAGTTCCAGGATCACGTTGTGTGCTGCTTTGAAATTGAGTCCCTGGCTGGCCAGCACAGGCAGGCAAAGTCACAAACTGAGTCTTTCACACCAGTGTTTTAAGAACGGTTCCATAGAGTTAATTTTACTGTAGTCACTTTATTTTTTAATACAAAAAATGACTTCTTAGAGACTTATATAGATCAGGAAATGATGGCAGATGGACTAGGATGTAGGACAAACATACCATAATGCTCTTGTTCAGTCAGTAATTTTAGTAAGTGTGCTTTCCAACTAGTACATTATCCTAAGGTGTCCTTCCCTGCTGTGTTCTCACAGCTCGTAACGTGCGGAGCGTATTTCGCCTCTGTCAGATACGAAGGCTGTTCCCTCACGGGTCGGGCTGCCCGCACAGCAGAGGTTGCAGCACTCTGCTCTGAGCAGGGCAGCTGTGCTTCATGGGCCTTTGATGACTTCACTAATACCAGCTTTGACCCCTCAACGATGAAACAACTACACGTTTCCGTGCAGTTTGCTGCAGCGTGATCGCTGTGACCTCCCTGGAACAGGGAAGAACAGGCCTGAAATTTTTTGGGGGGGTCTAACACATTTCACTGGTGTTCCTGCCCCTGAAGAGGGGGAGGAGGAGCCATCAACCTGCGAAGTGTGACAGGGAGAGAAGAGCTCCTTTCACTTGTCCCAGCCTAATAGACTTGATGAGGATTCCTGGGGCAGAGAGAAGTACTGGAGTGAGGAGGAGGAAACACGGAATTGTTGGAGTTGGAAGGGACCTCTAGAGATCATCTAGTCCAACTCCCCTGCTAAAGCAGGATTACCCAGAGCACATCACTCAGGACAGCATCAAAGCGGATCTTGGAAAATCTCCAGAGAAGGGGACTCCACGACCTCCCTGGGCAGCCTGTTCTGTGCTGTCACCCTCACTGTAAAGAAGTTTTTCCTTGTATTTGAATGGAATTTCCTATGTTCCAGGTTGTGCCTGTTGCCCCTCATCTGATCGCTGGAAATCACTGAAAAGAATCTGGCTCCATCATCCTTCAACCCTCCCTTTAGATGCTTATAAGCATAGATAAGGTTTCCCCTCAGTCTTCTCTTCTCGAGGCTAAAGAGCCCCAGCTCTTTGAGCCTTTCCTTGTAAGGGAGGTGCTCCCATCCCTTAATCATCTTAGTTGCCCTACGTTGCACTCTCTCCAGTAGTTCCCTGTCTCTCTTGAATTGGGGAGCCCAGAACTGGACGCACTATTCCAGGAGGGAGAAATGCATTAATGTTCCCACTTCAGAAGGGAACAGTTGGAAAGGTTCGAGGGCAAATGATTTTCTACATGGCCTTTGCTCCAACGCCTTGGGTGTGCTGCACAAGCTGCGTAAAATGCGACAGTCAAGATGCTCCTGGTGCTGAAGATCCTAGGAAGCGTTTTGAGAGTTGCCATTTTTCACTTTATAACTGTGTCATAGCAGGCATAATCCAGATTTTTTGTTGTTTATTATTTTAACAAGAATAGTGCTAATAAACTATCCTCTTGTTAGTTTTTGCCTGAGAAATGCACATAAAACTATGGTAAAGATTAAAGCCAGGAAAAAGGCATTCCACAGGGGTTACTCATAAAAGACCTTATGAAAACAGTGTCCAGATACTAGAGGGTTTTTTAATCAAAACTGAAATGCTTGTGCAGGTTCTCTGCCCAGGAGATGATAACTTTTAATTTTTACTAATAATGATTTACATCAGATGATGAAAAATGTGGTTCCGTGCTCCATTGCATCTCATTTGTTTCCTAACTATGAACAAAAAAATAAATTAACAAAAATCTCCATGTACCTGTTTTTTCTAGCAGAAAAAAAAATCTGGCTTTAAAGAGGGAAAAGCCTCTGATTGCCTTAACCTAAAGTGCTCAGTGTTTGCAGTGGCTACTTTCCAATGCTGAGTGTGAAGATGATTCGGCCCAGGAAGCGATCGCTGTTAAGGTTGTTGATAATACCTTTCCCATTCAGGCTGCACTGAATATGGACCAAATTACCCTTCTTCACATCTGTAAAGTGCATAGCCACCAGCGGGGACGTATAGTTGACCTGAAAACAAGGGAGATTTAAGTGTAAATTTAAGAGAGAGCAGAAAAGCAGGCAGCGCTTTCGTGTTTGGTAAAAATCATTAGTAATTGGTTCACAGTTCCCAGGCATCTGAGTGTGTTTGTCTGATGTCCATCCTGGTCCCTCAGGATGCTGAAGCTGAGCCTTTCTGTGCTGGTGCCTCAGAGGGACAGGGTCATGGTGAGGTTTTGCACTGCACCATGCCTCTTGGGTTGGTTAGTCAGGACAAGTAACACCACTTAATGGGACTCTCAAATATTTTATGCTGTTCTAAAAACCGGTCTATGGCTTGTAATAGGAAATCCATGGTGTTCCTTAGGTCTGTGTGCTCAAAGGACATGCAGACCTGGTGTCTGGGGCTGTTACTCATCCTCAGCCAGCAGCAGTATGACAACAGCAGTCTCGTGCCTGCCTCATCTTCCCTTTTGGCTCTTGGTGTGAAGGTACATTACCTCCTAACGCTGTACAGCCCAGCGCAGACCAAAGCAGTGGTGGCAAGCACGTTCAGAAAGAGCCACCGGTGTTGGACTGCGCTGTTTAAGTCGTTTTGTCATAGCTTTTCCTCTTGTGTCACCTCACCCCTGACGTCCTGGGAAAATGCTGGTGTTGAGACTTTCTCTGGGAGTTAGCAAAGCCAGTCTTAGTCTCCAGACAATAAATCTAATCAGTCCCATTGTTGGCAAGGGGCAACCGGAGTCCCCAAGGATTTCCCACAGTTTGTCAGAGACAGAAATAGAGCACTGTAATCCCAGTGCCCGTGGCCTCCCTCCTGCCTGCGTCTGCCCAAAATAGCCAGAAAGCACATCTGTACCCTGTGCAGCAGCTGCTGCCCTCTCCTTCCCAAGGAGACTCAACAAAGATGCCAGAGTCCTTACTCACGTGAGTCATCTTGCCGTAGTAGGGATAATACATGAGATCAAACGTCCCGTTTCCAGGGTAGAAATCCACCGACCTGAGATCACTCTCATTGCCTTTCTGGGATTGGAAAAAAAAAAAAAGAAAGGTACACAGATAGCGTGTGGGACACAAAATACAGCTCCCTCTCCCTTCAGAGAAAGGTGAAGGAGCTTTATTACAGACATCTCTTGCAAATCCACATCAGGGCTCGGCTGCCCCTGCCTGCTGGACACAGCCTGTTTGCTGGGCCAGGCAGAGCCCATCGGGGCTATGAAGGCACAGGCAAAGGTTACAGAATTTGCTGCCTTTCAACCCCTCTCTGCACTTGCCTACTGCTTTATTGCTCTCTAAGGGCATGACCCAGCTCCTGCCTGGGCAGTGGGAGCCCTTCCTTCCACTATTGCTGTTGGCTTGCAGGGTGCTCCCCAGGACTGAGGGGGAGTGGATGGGGATGGACATGAGCAGCTCCTGCCTCTCCCCTCCCAGCTCCAGGCTCTTGCTGGCACCCTGGCACCCATCCTGCCCTCAGGGGCTGAGCAGAGCACTGCCGGTGAGGCTGGCAGGAGCTGGCAGCGCTCAGAGGGTGAGGGACAGGGTGGGAAGAAGGAGACTGGTGGCCCCTGCCATTCTCAGCAGATCAGCCCCCACTTGCACCCAGAGCCGTCGCCAGCGCTGGGTCCTGTGGGTGTTTGTGGCGGAAATGAGGAAAGATATTGTTGGGGTCTATCAGAGGGAGACATTTGGCCTTCTACACACCATGCTGCTGAGCAGGAACAAAAGCAGTACCTGCACTTTGCAGTCCACGCTCACGGGGACCCCAGCTCCAGGGCGGTAGCCTATGATCTGCAAAAGAAAGAGAGACATCCATGCACGTATGAAATGCAGTGCCAAGCATGTGCCGCCTCCCTTCTCCAGGGCTTAAGCTCTCCAGACACAGTGCTGGGGACAGGAGTTATGTGCCCCTGGAAGCAGTGTCTGCCCTCCCTTGCAGTGCAGCTCGCCCGTGCCCGAGTGCCGGATCAGAGCCCGAGAGGGGAGGGAGAGCAGAGCATCCAGAGAGCCCAGACTCCCTGGAGCAATACAGCCACCTCCCCACACAGCTCACACACACACACCACATTTATTTTGCCAGTACCATATGCTGAGCCACCATGCTATTTGAAGATTTCAAATAAACTCAATTCTATGAAAATTCCCATTATAAAGAAAGTGGGGTCTGGGGTATAAAGCTCAGTTTATCCCACACGGGCACCTGGCACAAGACCCTCCAAGCACTCAGGCCTCAGCAAATTAAATTGAGCAAGGGTTTCTTTTTTTGGTTTCTTTTTATGTTTTCTAGCAGGTATGAGCCAACAGGTTTGGGGATTCTAGTCCCCTTTTTCCATGGGCCTGAGAAATAGACGAGTTTCAGTCCCTGCATGGTCTTACTCTGTCACACTGGGATGCACTGAAAGAAAGAATTAAGAGAAGGGTCTTTCTCTGTACCCTGTTCATCTTCAGCAGGATGCAGGGCTGGCCTTTAGAGTAGCCAAAGGTCGGGTCCTCAATGCCGGAGCAGTTCTGCAGCAGCGAGCGCTTGAACTGGCAGGCCTTCTTCTCCTCACTTTCATTGCCCCCTTGGATGAAGTACTGTCCTGAGACACACTCAACATTCTTCTCCTCTTGAACTTTGTCATCGTAAGCTGGTGGGGATCAAGAGACTCGTTAATGTTTCTCGAGACCTGCACAGACCCACACGCTCAGAGTCAAGGGAGTTAGAAACTCCCACTGGGAAAGGCAGAAGCTCCCGTGACCGACCACCTTATGAGCCTCCCTTTCTAGAATGGAGGTTTGTGAGATGCCAAGAGCTGGTCTGCACCTCAGAAGGAAGACCCCTCCACTGTGTGCATGGACACAAACAACGTGCTACCATGACTCCTGGTGTGCCTAAGAGCTTACCTGCTAGGAAGTGGTGCATGCTGTCCACGTAGGGTTGCCATGTGTTGGGCTGAGAGACATTGAAGGCAATGGTGAACCCGTTCAGGTACGGTCTGATCATTACTCCTGGAGAAGAAAACGGCTCCTGTTAGAGCAGATGTGGGTGGACTGGCCACAGGCTTGGAGTGCATGTTACAGGGGTTGGTTGTGCTGTGGCTGGGCTTGGGGCTGGGCACAGGCACGAGAGCACACAGACTCACCGTGGTTGGAAGGGACCTCTGAGATCATCAAGTCCAACCACAAAAAGAAACACACAAAAAAAAACCCCAACAACAAAAAAACAATAATGCTGCATAGGGAACAGAGTTTTTGAACATTATCTTGCCAGGACACCCTCAATTAATAATGCGTAAAAGCTAGTCTTGATCTGTATGTTATTTTGAAGATATGAGCAGCTGAAATGACTGGGCATCACCTTGAAATGCCCAATCTTGCCTGTTTGCTTTGGAATAATTAGCCTAATAATTAGCATAATCAGAATAAAAATTAAAAATCTCCAGCAGGGCTTTACCTGAGGTCCCTGCCACGCCAGTTCACTAGCGCTTGGCTAGGGGAGTGCCAGCAGAGGTGCCCAGGGCCGGGCTGGGGGGTACGTACCTGGTGGAGACACACGGTCCCGGTAGGTGGGCGTGTAGGGGCTCAGGGTGAGCAGCATCACGTACAGGCAAAAGGCAAACATTCCTGCCAGGCACGTGTAGAAAACGAAGTAGAAGAGTAAGATCAAGCCTGCAAAAGAGAGAGGGGACATTGCTGTTAACGCAACCAGAGCACGTCCCACGGGCTGTGTCCCATGGGGGTGGCACAGCCAGGCTCGGCACGCTGTCCTCCGCAGCTCTGAGCCCATCGTGGAGGTGGGAGCTCGCAGTCCTCCTCCGCACACAGACCCTGGCATTTTTAGGTGTGTTTGACCCAGACACGCTCCCTGCCCAGCCCTGGGGAATGGGGCACCTGCCATTTGGCTCTGCACCCCCTTTGCTGCATGGCCCTTCCCAGAGCTGGGTCAGAAGCAAGTCCATGTGTCCACCTGCCTCGGCTCTCTCTGACAGACAAACCCCAACCTTGGCTCTTGTCCTTCCCACCTGCTCTGGGCATGGTAGCACGCAAAGGAACCCAGTGGCTTCAGCATGTCTGAATTCCCACTGGGGGCTGGGGGACGATGCTCCTGCCCCAATTCCTGTCACTGCACAGCAGGGACCCCAGGGCTGGGACTACAGCAAGCGGCATCGCTCGGGGGCTGCGGCACCGCTGGCTGTTCCGTAGCCCTGATGTCCAGGGAATGGGTTTGTTTTTCCTCTGGACCAGGCTGATGGCTGAGGGTGTCTCCAGAGGCCACAGCCTATGAATAAAACCCAGCGGCTCAGAAAGCAGAGTGAAGCCCTAACCCAAACATTTCCCAGGAGAAACATGCCGGCAGCTCAGAGGGAGCCCTGGGAACGCAGATGTGCACTCCTTCCGTGCTTCTGCTGGGGAGATGGTGCTGGGAACCACTCAGGGCCATGTCCTGCTGCGGGACAAGCCAGGGCAGATAGGACCATCACCGCTGCTGGTGGCACAGCAGGGACAACGTCCAGCCCTGCCACAATGATGCTGGGCTGGTGCCTCTGCACCAGCCTGGCAGGGCTGGAGCTGCCACTGGGGTGCCGTGCTGGCACTTGCTGGGACACAGTGCTGCTGCTGTTGCCATTCTTGCGTGTCCTGCAATGCAGCAGGAAGCATTTTCACTGGCAGAGCCTAGGGTGCAGCTCTTCCCAGGGGCTGGGGCCTCCAGTGCTGACTGTGTTGCCAGCAGCTCCCTGTATTTTGGCAGCCCAAGTCCCCTGATCAATCCCATCCCTGAGGAACACCTTCAGGGCCAGTGTTGGGGAGCAGCCCCAGGCTGGGCAAACTCCCTTCTCCACACCTGTGAGATGAGATCAGGAAGGTTCAGCTCCATTCACCTCCAAATACTCTAATTTCAAAAGAAAATTTCATTTTCACAGTAGCTTCAATGCCTCTCTCCTGCCACTCCTGCACAGGCATGTGAGTGCACACACGTGTGCAGCTGGGGATATGTGTGTCCATAGGGCAGTGGGGCCATACAGGACATCATGATGCTCCCAGGGCACAGAAGGACACTGCACCCTCCCAGAGGCTGTAAATAAATAACTTCCAGCAGTAGCCAGCCAGGGCCACATCCATCAGCCTGAGCAAGTCCTCTCACAGGGCTTTTCTCAGCAGCTGGCAGAACCTCCAGAAACCCAAACCCACGTCCCTAAGGACTGTCACCCCTGTACTGCTCCCACACATCCAGCAAAGGAGCAACAAAACCAGGCTGCCTCCATGGCCAGCAAAGGCACGGGAGAGCAAACGTGGATTTCAAGGTCTGCCCCAGAGTCGTGCTGGGGGGTTTTCAGGCTCCTCCAGTGCTCGTGGGCAGCGTCCTTTGTTTCTCCTGGCTGTCCCCACAGGCTTTGCAGAAGACCCAGAGTGCTATGGGGGCACGGGCAGGATACAAGGGTTGGGAGCATGTTGCCAATGCTGGCTGCCAAGGGCTGCAAATGCTGACCAGCAGCCCCCGACCAGCTTCACACTGGTGTGGATGTGGGCATGAAGCTGGACTGATGTTGGGTATTTTCACTCTGCTGCGGGGGCTGTACACTGTCGGGAGAACAGAGCCACAAAGGTGGATGGCATCGCATGTGTTGTGGCACCTTGGTCTCCAAGCCCCGCATCCATGGGCTGCTCTTAACCACCTGGGGCACTTCCAGGCTCAGTCATAATTTCTGAAGGCCACACAGACATGTTCAAACCCCTCACTGGCACATCCCAGCCCACCCAGCACCTGTGGGCTCTGCTGTGGGCACCGTGTCACACCCTGGGAAGCTGCGGGGTGACAGTGACCAGCCCTTCCTGCTCCAGAGCCAGGGCACATGCAGGCAAGGAGGGCTGCTCATCCCCATGGTGTGCAACCTCCCCAGAATGCCTGGCCCACAACCCAGGCACTCTTCCCCCACCAGCACTGACCCCAAATCCACCTCCCCATGGGCTCTTGACTTATTCAGGCAGGAGCCAGGTTGCTGGTGGCAGCAGGGCTGTGTGGCTGCAGCAGACTGACCTGCAGCCCCAACACTTGGTCAAGCTCTTAATTTCTTCCCAGTACACAGGCTGGGCAGCTCAAAATCCTTGCTTTTACATTCTCAGTAAACATTCATATCCAAACCAAGGGTAACTTTCCCAAGGTTTTTCACTTGTCCCCCTGACTAGTTCTTTATTGCCCTGGTTAGAAACGTCTACCCTGAAAATGTGGGAGGGGGGTGGTCAGTTCAAGCTATCAAGGACATTCAGAGCAAGTGCATCCATCGTGAAGCAGAAAAGGCAATGATCCCTGAAAGCAGGGCTCAAGCAAGGACCTACCCCAGCTCTTGGCTGTTCTTCCTAGGCATGTTCTCTCCTCCGGGTTCCACAGGAACATCTTCATCTCCCCAGCCAGGTCTGCCCAGGTTTTGCTCCCCATCTCTGCCTTGGTCCTGTCCTCCTCTCTGTCAGGATCCCGGACTCCCTCCTCATGCTTATTTTCCTGGAAGAGTTACAGAACACAACCCCCACATGCAAGCTGAACATCTCATTGGCCAAAAATAAATGCAAAAGGACTTCATAGCTGGAAATGTTTCAAATTTCCATTTTCCCATCATCACTCTTGAGTTAAAGAGAGGCAATTTTGGCTGTTCTGACTTAGATCCCAGCATCCATTTTTCCATGACATGTACGTCACTGCCGTCACACCGGGTACTGTCTCCTTGTCCTGGCAGTTACAGAGACTCATCTTTTTTCCACCTGCAAGAACATGACCAAAGAAAACCTGCGAGCTGGGAGGGCCAGGGCTCTTTCCCACGCTTCTGCAACGCCTCTGAGCTCAAGTGCACGTTTTCTGTGCTATCACAGATGACAGCAGGCAGGATTATTTTAGAGGTCATCCAATTTGTTTTTCTTGGCATGTGAGCAAGTGTTTAGTCTTTGGAGAAATCCCAGTGTTGTTATTTTTTAATTACACCAAGTTCTAGGGAAAAGCATCTCCCCAGGCGGTGAGAATTTGTGTTTTGCTTCCGTGGTGAAAAATCATTTGTCCAGAGCTCAACAGCACAAACCTCCCTGTAACCCCAGTGGTTGCCCAAACCAGACCCGATTAAAGCCCCAGTGGGTGTCTTCTGGGAGCATTCCTGTGTCAGAGCACTGCTGCAGGCAAAACGCCCATGGCCACCCATACAGCGAAGGCAAGGCTTGGCCCAGGTCCCGCACCCTGGGCTGGAGACCTTTCTGAGCCAGTTCCTGCACAGCCACAGCCCTGTACCATGCAGCACTGACGAAACCAGAGGATTTTGGAGAGTGGAAGCAGCAGCCCCAGCACAAGTCACTGGCAGGGACATGGGAGACGAGGTCCAGGGGCTGCCGGCTGCCAGGACACCCATGGAGAAGCAAGCAATGGAAGAAGAGGAGGAGAAGGAAGAGTCCTTCCTCCTGCTCTCCTCCATGTTAAATAGAAGAGCTACCAGCAGCTGTTCTGGAAACTTTTTCTCAGACTGCCAGAGTCACAGGGACAGCTCAGAGGGACTCTGCACTGATGCTCAGTGCTGCTTGGGGAAAAGCCCTTTGGATTCACAGCAGCTGTGGCTCGCAGGCTGCAGGGGCAGCTCATGGGCTGTAACACAGAGCCCTTGTCCAAGAAGCTGCTATCCATGCTTGGAGCTGTTGGACACGGGGATAGCCCCTTATGGGCTCTCACCCAGGAAACCCCATGGCTCTGCTCTGCAGAAGGCTTTTGCAAGGAGGGAAGATTTTCTAGCACTCCTGGTTCCTTGCTGAGTAGCACTTGATGAAGGGTCCCATCCTGCTAAATGGGAGAGACCACAGGGGCTCCGTGGCAGCATGGGAAGAAGGCTGAGGTGGGGGTGGACTCTCCCTGCAGGCAGGGGGGTCTGTGTGGGGCAGCTGGACAGGTTGACCCCACTGCCAGGTCCCTGATGGAGGGTCCCTGAGCTAGGGAGGTAGGTTAGGTCTGGATTGCAACCACCTCCCAGGTGTTTTAACTTTGCAGCAGGAGCCAGGGTAGGAGCGTGCTGGGGCAGGGAGGGTGCACAACCACGGACACTGAACAGCCCCAGGCTGCTGCTGCCATGGCAGCCTGGGTGACTCTGGGTGGCAAAGCAAAGCTGGGGTTCATCCCTGGTGAGATCGTGCTGTGCTGACAGTTGTGGGTGTCCTGGGGGAGGCTGGGGGCTTTTCCCCATCCTCACCCCAGATCAGGTCAGCTCTGAACGGCAGGTTCCTCCTGCTGAAAGACAGGTGTGCAGAGGGTGGCCCATGCCCACATGTCCTAGCCCTCCTCACTGCCCAGGACCACCACCCAGACTCCCTGGTGCCTCTCTCCTCTCAGTGCAAAGTCCTTACACTTTGCCTAAGGGACAAAGAAATGCCTCCTAAAGCAAAGCAGCTATATTTATCAGCCACAAAGCAGGTCCTTGGCAGGAGCCCCCACCTCACCTCTGAGGGTGGCCAGCAGCCCCCGAAAGACTCACCGCCTCCTCATGGGGGCTCCTGTGCTGGTCCTCTGTGCCCACAGCGCTGGCATTCCCGTCCATCCCTGGGTGGGAAACATGGAGAAATATGAGCATTCGCAGTGCAGGAGCCCAGGGCTGAGCCCAGCAGCACCAGCCCCACCATGGGTGCCATGTTGTCCCAGCCTTTGGGGACCTATGCTCACAGCCCCCTTCCCAGCACAGCTCCCAAGCCCCACAGCACCCCCCAAAAAGGCTGAGCGAGCACAGCTGCACCAAGACCTTGCGGGGAACCACGCTGCTTTCCCTCCCTGCCCTGCAGAACTTCGGTGTTTGGGAGAGGATCAAAAAATAACTTGCTTTTCTAAGAGGGGTGAGATCAACGCAACAGGATCCCATCCCGAGCCCCCTGGCATCTGGTGCCCTTTGCAGCACCCTCGCAGCATCCTACCCCGTGCCCGAGTCCCCACCAAGGCCAGCCAGTGCCCTACATGGAGAAGCTGGGCTCTCCGCCCCGGGGAGAACATGCAGCTGTTAATAAACATTAGCAAATCACTAGGGCTTTCGATGGCTGCGTGTGTCCATCAAGATGTGCTTGTCAGTCACGGCGGGGCCGCGGTTAATGCTTGCAAAATCTCTTTTGCAGTGAAGGGGTAGTGCAAGGGGCAGGTCTATATTTATCCCTTTGAATTGAGAGCGCAGTGAGGAGCACGCAGTGTCGGCTTCCCCAACCCGGAGACCCCACAGCCACTGAGACAAAAGTCAGAGGGACACCATGCTGTGACACCCTGCAGACTGGGGCTGGGGAGCACCAGGTTTTCCCCCACCGGTGAATTACAGACACAAGATGGTGCATTAGGGGCAGGGGGGGTGCACACTGGAGTCCTGCTGCCGTGAGGGGCCTGTGTGGTGGGAGTGCTAGGGAGCAGCAGGGGGACAGGGCACCGGTGTCGGGCCAGCCTCACCGGAACCCTGCCTCCTGCTGTACGTGCAACAGGACCAGGAACGGCTCCAGCAGCGCGATGGCAGCCTGCGAGGGCTGCCATGTCCCTGGCTGTGCCCCGTGCAGCTCTCGAGGAACAGTGGGGCTTGTTTTACACCGTCTGTCCCAGCAGGAGCTCGGCACCATCCACCAGCTCATTCCCTCGGCACGTTTCCAACGGGGCCGGCAACCCTTCCCTTCGCGGGAGAGCCAGGCACCGATCAATGATGGGGAAGGGCTGCCTTGTCCCTGGCTGGGGCTTTGCCCAGAGGCACGGGGAGGTCCATCCCGGGCTCCCTGCACCATGCCGCCCCAGCAGGCAAAGCACCATGTCTCCCTTTCTTCTCCTAACCGTGGCTGAAAGCCGCCCACCGGCTGTGCTAATAAATGGGCGCAGCGGGAAAGAAAGAGGCCTGGCAGCTGCCCCGGTCTGCGCCGGGCTGGCTGGGGCTGCCGCACGCCTGCTGCCAGGCAGGGCTGGCTCGGTGCCGGTGCCCGGTGGCAGCCAGGCCTGCCGGCGGGAGGGCACGCAGGCAGCCATGCTCCCAGCTGGCTCACCCCAGCCCACCTGGGGCCTCGGGGCCGGAGGGCTGCCTGCCTGGAGCTCCGGAGCTGGGATGGGGCACAGGGATTTAACTCAGCCTGGGCAATTGCGGGGCCCCGGCAGCCCCCCGGAGCACACGCACCCTGTCACAGCAGTTGTGCTGCCGCACAGCCCGGCCCTGGCACGGAGTGGAGGAGGGAGATGAGACCCATCCCCTCCATCAGTGCCATGGAGTGGGGGGGACCGAGTGGGGGGGAGTGACAGCCCTGCTGCCTGGTGGGGCACAGGCAGTGAGCACAGGGCTCCCCTAGTTCATCTGAGGAAAACAACTGCTGTTTTCTCTGGAGGTGATATGTTCTTTGCCATTAATTGATCTGGGCATTTGTACCTTGCGCCACTGTCAACGAGCGCTTTCTCTTTTCTCCTGGGAGAAGCTGGTAATTAGGCTCTTCTCCAGTAAAAGTGTGGGGGTTATTGAAGCAGGGATAGGATTAGTTTCTTTTAACTTGATGGAATATGCTTTGGCTTGAAATAATTACATGATGTGCACTTAGCACCCCTCAGCCCAGGGCATTAAAGTGATTTACAAGTAATTATGAAGCCTGCTGGGAAGATGCTTTTATCCCCAAATTACAGATACTATATGGAAAACAGGGGTTGAGGGCTAGCCCCAGCTCCTTGGAGAAGATGTGTGGAGCTTGCAGGGTCTCCTGGGAACGCTGCCTCCATGGGACAGGGCACAGGCAGCAATGGGCATTGCCACCGGAGCAGAGATCTCAGAGCACCGAGAAGTGAAAAAACTGGGCCAGCGGCCATGGTGGGGTGGCTGCCTGGGTGGGCCACCAGCACCAGGGAAGTCGTGGCTGCCCCATCCCTGGGGGTGTTCAAGGCCAGGCTGGATGGGGCTTTGAGTAACCTGCTCTGGTGGGAGGTGTCCCTGCCCGGGGCAGGGGGGTTGGAATTCGATGATCTTTAAGGTCCCTTCCAACACAAACCATTCTATGATTCTATGTTTGGCAAAGGACAGAATGGCCTGGAAGCTGCTGGGGTGCAAAAGGGCTGGGGAAAAAATGGGGAGACTCAGCATCGGGAACCTCCCAGAGATGGGGCAGGACCTCTATACC